>BMAV01019022.1:1102925-1130552 GCA_019973955.1 Trichonephila inaurata madagascariensis
ACACAAGTCGCCAACGTGGCTGTATTTGTAATTCTTTAAATAATTACAATTAATTTTTATTAATTATAATTAAATTATTGTATTGTCATCTAAAATTATCCTGTATATAAAATTTCAGCTCAATTCAGTGCTTTAAAATGTATTTTATTAACGATTGAAAATTCCACCAAGATAAATAAATAAATATATAAATACATAATATAATTATAAATAAATAAATATATAGACAGTGCGAGCTAATAGTAGGAATTGAATAAAATGCAATTTCGGTTTAGTTTGTTTTCAAGCAAATAACTGAAATTACAGACAAAAATATACCCTATTAAAATTTTAGACAAACATATAAATATGCACATAAAATTGCTGTTAACTATAATATTTTTTTAAAAAAAATTTCAAGACATTTTACAACGATTTCGTAAAATGATTTAAATCAGGGTTGGCCAAATACAGTTTTACAGGCCACATGCTGAAGGGGAGGGAGGAGGAAACGGCACAAGTAAGAAAATTTTTCCGTGAAATAAGCAAAAATATTTCGCAAATACTGTCTAGTAAGTGTCTTTATGGATCAACTTGCCATTTTTTTTCCAAAGAAGTGTCTAATGACGTATAGACGTGCCGTCAAATAATTTTGACTTTTAGTTATTGGGAAAATAATAAGACTAAATATACGAATAACACACAAAAGTCTATTTACTACACTTTTTGCACTGTATAGTCATAGATGTTTTAGTTATTCGTGTAATTCAAATTAAATTAACATTAGTGTGACTTCTGTTTGCAGATAGGAGGACAAATAACTTATAATAGAATTGTAAGATGTTACTTTTTGTAGAATACATGCTGAATTTGAGTCATCTTCCAAATGGTTTCTTAGTAATTAATTATTTTTGCTGTGGTTCACTTTTTTTTTGACAAGAGGGTTTGTAATTTGTTTCAAAATACTGTTTTACAGACGATGTTCTGCATACCACTATTCCAGAACATAATGCACAAACCGCCTTCACTAATAATGCCATGTTTCTCGGTCCACGAAGTTTGAAATTCTCTGTTACACTTACTAACTTGCACTTTTTGTTCTTTTTCTGAACTAGCCATGTTAAACAGCAGTTAAAAAAAATAGCAAATATAAACCAGGTAAACTTTAAAATACAATTGCGCCAATGAAATTGACTGTGGTATGCGTAGACAAACTTTACATCATAAGCAATTGTAGTCTACAAAGTAACTAGGGTAAGACAATAGCAAACGAGTGTGCTTCCCGATCCCTCGAGTTTGTTCGTAATACTTAGTGAACTTTGAAATTTTGAAAAATAAAATAGAGACCATTTTGATCACTGACGTGCCAAAAATATTGTGTCGCGTGCCATCAATGGCACGCGTGCCACTGGTTCGCCATCCCTGGTCTAGGTCATTTCATTGCATTCCGAAGCCTTCAGAATAGTTTTACTTATAGCAGCGCAAAGAAAAGAACTCTATATCGGAAAGACGTGTATATACGTTTGGGGAACCCAATGCCCCGGTTTAATGAGACGGATATATACGCCGGGGGCAGTTAAGGGGTTAATTCGAACATTTTTCCCCTAATGAACCTCCTTTTTTAAAAAATTCGTGCGAAACCCAATGTGTTTTTTCCTGAAGCAATTTTCAGGTAAGACAATCATTCTACAAAAGTCACGATAAATGACAAAATGATAAGCCAGTGAAAAACATAAAAACACTTCTCCAAATCTACGCAGGGAACAAAAAGAAAAATTACGGAAAGAAACAGCAACAGAGAAGAGAGCACGACATACGGAAAAGACAGCTCAATATAATCTTCTTTCCAGACATTTGTAGATCACCTTAAATCCTCTCTAGGTTTCCATAATACGGCGGTGAAAAAACAGCTAGCCTTTTTACTCCCTGAACACAAGAAATGACCTTCTACTTGACGGCATACGCGGAAAATAGTCCCAAAACAAAGGCCGCCAGTGGCTGAAGCGTCCGCTGTTGTCATGGCGACTAATCCGCCTGAGACTAGTGTTTACCGACGCTACTTGTGTTACGTGTTTACATCAACTCCATTGGAATCTGAGTCCCGAAACCGCACTGAAATATTTTCCTGTTCTTTCGGCTCTGAGCGGCAAGGATTTGCCCTGGATTAATTTTTAACGAGAGTGTTTCTGAAGTAATGGTCTTGTTAAAGGTGAGGGCCAAAGGGATAATCCATTCGAAGGGAAAAAATAGGAGTGTTGGTGGTTTTGGTTTGGGAAGAAGGCTTTTTTTGGTTAAGTATTATACAATGAAATCTCTGACTGGGGATGTTTTTACAAGAAATTCTCCGACTAGGTTTGTTTTTACTGCGTTTCTGAGTGTTCTGGGTCTAAAAAAAGAAAATTAACTATGTCCATAAGAGAGAAGTTATATACTTGAATACAATTTTTGGATAATGTCTATTTTGAAGCATGAGGGTTTATTTTTGGTTTAAGGTATGTTTTGAATAAAAAAACTTATCGTAAAAGAAAGATTATATCGTAAGAAATGTGTTATTATATTTTTGTGTTTAATTTCAATTTATTCATTCGCTTTGATTCATTTTCTTTTACGAATAACGAAAATCCGTAAAATTTTTAATTTATTTGATCGCCCTCGATAAAAAAAAAGTAATTCTTGAAATACAGTATATTTTGTAACTGGATATATTTAAGGAATTTAAGTTAATTATCTACAAATAGAAATTATTTTGTAAAATAATTTAAATATATTTGAATTTGGTTACTTACTGTATACGGAAGGTTTTTAAGCACTTTTAGAACTATTTCGGGGTCATTTCGTTTAAATCTTTATGATGTGAAGATTATATTTTTAAATATTCGATCTGATAATTTTCTTTCTGGCCTGCAAGTCTGCACCTAGACTTTTTTTACAGAATTGCTTTTTTTAAAAATTCCAGAGGCCTTGTTTACATTCTTCTTTCATTACTTTACGGAATTTAGGACCACAATAGTCCTTATCTGAAAAGATAGGGTACAGGAATATATTGAAAGTGTATTTTAAGTATGCAATACCTGTGTCTGTTTCCATTTGTTTCTTCAAATAATGCTGTGGTAGTGTTTGAAGTAGGATTGATAGATTTGTCTGAAAATAGTTTCATTCTTTGGATGTAATTGGAATAAAGAAATGAAACTATTCTGTAAATACTGGATATAAATGACATAGTATGAGTTGATTTTAACATTGTTTCCCACCTTTTTTATTTTCAATTTTTCATTGTAAGTGACAGTCATAAAGCCTTTAATAAAATTTACTTTGTATTCCTAAAACCAAGTTTGGACGTCTTTTTCCATATTAAAAATATTTTTTTTTGCAGTCTGTTCAGATAACAAATACGTTATCAAATAAAACAGTGCATTTTCATTTATCTCTTAATAAAGGATTTTTATACAAGCTTCTGCAAAATATCTTGTGTTGAGCCACATGCCTTAGCAAGCTACGGTGAATATTACGTTTCTTATTTATTTTAAATTGTAAATTTTGTTTAATTTTTTTTGTTTTGTTATTGTGTTGCTACAGATGTTTCCAGTTAATTTTTTGTGTTGTTGAATTTTGTCAGACTCCATTTAGAAACAAGCGATAGTTTTAATAACAAGTAATTAATTTATTTATTAACTTAAGAATTTTCCTCTTAAATATCTGCATTTTTGTATCCCTTTTTGAAAACATTCTAAAGAAATGTAAATGCCCTCTGTACTTTGGAAAAAAAAAGATCAAAATTTTAAAATTAGATTATATTTTTGTTTTTAATGAGAAGTATAAAAAAAGTGAATAATTTTATATGCAGTGTTGACATTTAAAATGCATTCTCTAGGTATTGACTGAAATACTTGATATTTCAGTATCGAATTTTTTGTCTATCGCAAATCCATCTCTTATAGTATTATCGATTTCGTCTATAATATTATATACAAACCTTCTCCCTCTTTCCTCCAAGTATAACTGCCCAGTTCTATTTATCAAAGGCATTCCAAAAACGTAGTTCCGATACCGTTATTGTGTTCTTTAGATACAAACACAATGCAGGAACCTCCCACTTTGATCATTGAAATGCCCTTATCGCGCCTGTGTAAGAAATCACAGGATTTGTGTCGAATTTATTGCTGAATGCATTTTTATTGTGAAGGTCCACTCCCGTTCTATTGTAGTTTTATTCCTCTGTTTGTGGAATGCGATGTTTAAAGAGTATTTTCTTTTGTTTTATTGAGTTTTTGATATGTGTCCGTCATAGAACAAATTATATAGTTGTCTTTTTGCAGACGTGTTATCTTTAAAGGATACAATGGTAACGTTAATATTTGAAACAAATAAACTGATATTTTGGAAAATATAAATTGTATTTATAAACTCTATTACTTTATATTTAATTTATTTTTCATGAAATTGTATATTTTTTTATGTTTTATCAGTTTTGCATTTATATTAGTTGTAACTTATTTTTGTGTCGACTGGGTGATGTGGTTGGTTTGTCGCTGGCCTTCTGCACCTAAGGTTGCGGGTTCGACCCCAGCCCATATCGGGGGATTTTCCTGATGCAGAAAATCGACAGCAGCCATGTCGTATGATTATACAACTTGTAAAAGATCCCTAGAGTGTCTGTTTGGCTTGGGTGCTCTCGGCAAATTAAATCCTAGTACAGGTTCGCATCGTCAGAGCTAAGGCGTCCTTTCCTCCTGGGGAGGAAGCTAGGCGTCAATATTACTTGCGACGATTGGTATCCACCTATATGGTGCTGCACTAAAAAGAGATACCACCTTCAGGGGAATGTACTAGGTCTACAATGGTAAAACACCAATGACACCCCATTAGAAATAAAATAAAAAAAACTTATTTTTGATCACTGACTTTAGTGAGGATTTTTGTTTGGTAAATGGTATTAGACTTCAGCAGGGGAAAAATTTAATTAAATCCGTCAAAATCATATTGTTTTAAAGTTTCAACTGTAATCATTAGCCGTAAATTCCTTTGAATCATTTCATTTAATCAAATAATTTCATGACGATCCCTCCTCCTCCCCTTTTTAGCACGTGACCGTGGTAGCCTAGGGGTTATGGTAGCGAACTTGTGGCTGGCATGTCATGAGTTCGAGTCCTATTGCTATTGAAGTGCTTCGTTGTAGAGAGGCTGATGTACGTTAAACCTGTAGAGACTCATTGTCCTCCCTTTGGTGTGGTGTGACAATTTGGGGAAGAGGGGGCCAGCTTTGATGTCGTCCTTGTCACTTGCCCGAAGCTCAAAATTACGAGGTCCGTTGCCATTAGCCCTCATGTTGCTATATAGAAAGACGTTAATAAACACTAAATAATAGCTTCACGTTAGAGCCATCAAGACTCGAACTTTAGACGTGACAGAAACAATCCTGGCCGCAAGTTCGTGACCATGACCTCTCGTTTGTCTTGGCCACAAATAAAAGAGTCAATTTCCTAAAACTTAATGTGGTTACTTATACTCAAATGATATTAAAGATATCCATTAATTTTAAACTTCAAGATGCATATGTGAAAAATGCTTCTATTATAATAATGTTTTGCCTGTATATAGCTCAGACCTCTTTACAGAGGCTCAACTACAATTTTTGAAATATATAACTTAGAAGTAGGTTTATCCATGTTTTACGACAACAGAGAGGAGAAATTTTAAGAAAAAAATGCCGATAATTATTTCAAATGGTCGTAACTCTGAAAATAATGTGAATTTTTCAAAAATCATAGTGGAGCTATATACAGGCAGAATATTATTATAATAGAAGCATTTTTCACAAAAGGAGAACATTTTGAAAAAAGGTTATTTTAAATTAATTTTTTGCCGAAATATTGTATTTAAATATGTTTTTTTTGTCAAAATGTCCTTGAAACAATTCTATACATGTATTCTAATCTAAGTGACACTAAATATCATGAAAATTATCCATTTATGCGCTTTTTTAAAATCACGATTCCGAACGTAGTCGGATACCTTAACCTGCGATCCACTCTGACCCTAAGTAAAATCCCTTTTTTAAGGGATTTTACCTATCCCATCTTTTTAATTTTATAGATTTATCCTAACTGCACAGTGCAAATGCCATTAGAAAATGCATTATATTTGAACTTAACATTTATATAATTTTGTTTTTTGTTTTGAATGGTACCATTTAAAACTCGTTATTATTATTATTTTCAACTTCATATGTACTTTGAAAAACGGTTTTCTCCTCATCTAAATTTTTATCGGACAATATATTCAAACACGCAATCAAATGTTACTATTTTGTTCATAATGCAATTATTATAGATCTATGTGTAATTATTCTCAATATGCAGACTTCCCCTTAATTCGCTAAACTGCCTGCGATGCAGACGACAATGAAAAGAAAAGACGAAAGAAAGAATGTATCTTTAGGTCTCTCTCTTCAGCGTCCCAAGGCCAACTGCGGCTGCAGTCTCCTCGGTTATCCCCAAACAAGTGTTTATTTTATTCCTCATTGAATGCGCAGCGCCCTCTATCGCCTCTCTAAGAAAGCACCGCCGTGGCTCTTTAAACTGTGCGTTTTCTCCTTTGATCGCAGCTGACATAGAATTTTTCCATCTCAACGCAAAAATTATGCATTGGTTATATCATAGAAAGAGATGGAGTATTTGTTCAGAGATTATAGATGAAATGTTTGAATTAATTTTTAAAAAGAACCTGTTTTACGTCTACATTATTTCGATTGTAATTTTTTGTCTCTTTATGTGACATTTTGCAATCGGGAATTTATTCGGAGAATCTATTAGCAAACGAATGTCTCTGTGTATTTTCTCTAGAATACCACTAATTATCAAATAAATGATCTAAATAGAATTTTTCTCCATTGCCAAACTCAAATACATTAATTTTATAAATATTGGCTTGTCGTAATATTTTATATGCCTCGAATCTAAATATTTCCTGTGTAATGGTGTTTGATTTTTGAAGGCAAATAAATTTGATGAAACAAGTGTATATTTTCTCATGTCTCTGTGGTATCACTTAATATTTGAATATATAATTTCGCTTCAAATACTAATTAAAATTTTAATTTGTTGTATTTGAGCTTAGGTTTACAAAAACTTTAAAACTTATAAATTTATAACTAGACACTACTAGCAGAGAGAAATAGTTAATTTTTTATTAATTTCCGAAAACACAAGCATTTATTTTATGAAATAGTAAAGCAGATTTATAAAATATTTTTTCTTTTTAAAATTAATATTATTCAAAATTCAATAGTGTAGCATTATTATTCGGTATCTTGTATTTATAAGGTAAATATTACAATTAATATATAATTCTGACTTATTAAAAGATGTTATTAAAACATAAATATAAATAACATAAATTATTTCATATTTATTTTGCATTGATTTCAACCAGACTATTGAACTTGTGTTATTATTATCATATTTATATATATCTATGCGCAAATACGATTTAGTTTAGTCCACATGAAGGCTTATGAAATTAACTTATGCTTTTTTTTTCTATTTTATAAGTAAAATATAAATCAATATTTAAAATGAACGTGTTTGTACGATTCACAAATTCTCTTAAGAATAATAGATTAATCATTTAGTTATATAAATTTACTGTTTATTGTTAACTTTAAAACTGTTTAAAGGGAGCCGCGGTAGCCTAGTGGTTATGGTCATGTACTAGCGGCCGGCCTGCAATGAGTTCGAGCCCTAATTTTACTAAACACCCGCCATGTAGAGGGAGGGATGCACATTAAATTTGTCCAAGCTCAAAATTCTCCTTTTGCTGGAGTGTGGTGTTGTTGGGTTGTAGCTAATGCCACCTGTCTGACGTAGTCAGAACGAGGCCCACGAAATTCATCGTGGCAAGGGTCTAGAAGTACGCCTGTTATTGGCCTAGGCCTTGAGCACCATACAGGTGACAGTACGAATTAGCTCGGCGAAATTCCCCGAAAGGACGATAGATGGCGACACCACCTATCTCCACCACCACAATTTTGGCATGGAACTGAAGGGGAGGGAAATATTCTCCAGTCCCCTGCACTCGTGATTCAGCCCACAAAACATTTGGACCCACTGATTTAACGAGCATATACTCCGTGTGTACTCGGAGGGTATTTGGTGGCATCAAGCATCGAACCCAGGCCTTTCGGTCTGGAGACTGGTGCTCTAACCATTAGGCTACCCAAGGCCCAGTTTAGTTTAGGAAGAAGGATTCCGGCTCAGGTGTCGTCCTCATCACTTGACTGTTTAAATTAGGAGTTCTGTTGTCATTAGCCCTCGTCTTGCTTTATAGTTTGACGGTATTAAACACATTCACTCGCTAACTTAAAACTATTAGAACTACCGTAAAATCCGGGGTATGATGACGCGTATTTAGAACTCAAAAAAGTAGATAGAAATTTATGGGTGCACGTTATACGCCTGGTATAAAAATGATAGATTTAAAAATAAAAGAAAGATGAGCATAAAATAAAAATTGCATGTATCGAAATGCAAAATACTGTTTATTTAAAAGAAATGACATGCCTTGTAAATTTAAAAGTGTCATAAATCTAAAAGTATACTATTTTTTGAAAAGCCTGGTATAATATCTGGAAAAAATGACTTCAAAACATAAGAGCATTGCATACATATATTTTAGATTTTTTTATAATAAAAAAAGAGGTGCGCGTTATACGACGAATATATCTAAAAATTAAAATGCAGCTAGAAAGTATAGGTACGCGTTATGCATCAGATATTACAGTACATTTTTAGTAAATAAATTTAATTGAAAACACTTCAGCTACGAAATAATTGTAATATGTTAATTTATGTTTTTTTTTTATAATAAAACATTTTAACACTAGTTATCTACTTAAAATATTATTTGCATTCTTATTTGTTAAAGATTATGTCTAATTTTTAACACTTTTAATTATTCGTATTTTTTTTAGTAAGATTTTCGTGTATACGCTAGAAAAAGAACAGAGACATAAACTCGTAAATTATTTTGTCCAAATAATAATTCGACCAAAAATCACCCGACTTATCTTACTGACTTCCAGCCATAAAACTCGCCAAAATACACGATAATTCCGATCTTAAACACACAAGACGAAAAATTAAAAGAGCCCGCGTACGTGGTATCAAAATCTCAACTGTCTTTTATCACGCCAAAAGTGGTTGAAAAAGAAAGAAAAAGAGAAGCCAAAATCTATTCCCCGACATAAAAAAATAGAAGAAAAA
This sequence comes from Trichonephila inaurata madagascariensis, assembly GCA_019973955.1. Classification (NCBI taxonomy): domain Eukaryota; kingdom Metazoa; phylum Arthropoda; class Arachnida; order Araneae; family Nephilidae; genus Trichonephila; species Trichonephila inaurata. Next base: position 1,112,165 of record BMAV01019022.1, read on the forward strand.
TATGAAAATAATCGCACGATAACTGTGATTTTCCAGTGTGGCGAGTGAAATTAACTATTTACTTCGTGGCACGAAATGCCACACCCTGATGCTTGTATACATGCACCTTTGCATTCATGCACACGTTTCCCCGTAATTTCATAGAAATAGTGGTACAAATCTGCTTTATGACATTTACCCATGACCTTAAGTTACTTCTCTATTTTGCATTTGGTTGGTTATTTGTTTTTATTGTTGCCTCTGCATTGATTGGATTTTATCAAAACAAATACTTGGCGGAAGTCGTTATTTCATTAAAAAAAAAAGAATTTTGTTGAATTCTTTTTGAAGTCGGTCGCAACGTTAATCATTTGGTTCTTCAATTTAACCTTTAATGTTTTAAATGCAGTGGCATGCAGAGCACGCGAATACTTTTTTATGCATGGTATTAATTCATGTATTGTTAACTGTTCTCAGTAAACTTTTAATGAAATTTTCTACTATAATTAGATTATGATTTGATTCTTAAGTGATAAAATGGTACTTAAGGTATCCGACTACGTTCGAAACCGTGATTTTGCAGAAGCGCATAAATGGATAATATTTATGATATTTAGTGTCACTTAGATTAGAATACATGTATAAAATTGTTTTAAGGCCATTATGACAAAAAAAAGTATTTAAATACAATAATTTGGCAAAAATTTAACTTAGAATAACCTTTTTTCCATATGTTCTCCTTTTGTAAAAAAGGCTTCTATTGTAATATTTTGCCTATATATAGCTCAGACCTCTGTACAGAGGCTCAACTAGAATTGTTGAAATATATAACTTAGAAGTGGCTTTATCCATGTTTTACGACAACAGAGGGGAGAAATTTTTAAAAAAACGCCAATAATTATTTCAAATGGTTGTAATTCTGAAAATAATTTGAATTTTTCAAAAATCGTACTTGAGCCTCTGTACAGAGGTCTGAGCTTTATACAGGCAAAATATTAATACAATAGAAGCATTTTTTTTACAAAAGGAGAACGTTTGGAAAAAAGGTTATTCTAAGTTAATTTTTTGCCAAAATATTGTATTTAAATAATTTTTTTTGTCATAATGTCCTTATATATAAAACAATTTTATGCATGTATTCTAATCTAAGTGACACTAAATATCATGAAAATTATACATTTATGCGCTTTTTTAAAATCATAGTTCCGAATGTAGTCGGATACCTTAAAAGTATTTTATAATGTTCGTAATATTTTCTTTCTAAGAAAAGAACTTTAGAACTTTAACGCCGAATATTGCATCAATTTAAATATTAAAGCTTGTTTTCTTAATCAACATTTAAGTGGCATATTCGTGTCAAAATTTTTATCTTTTCTTATGTTTTAATTTTTTCTTGTTTCCTTCTTCTTTAATGTTAAATTAAATAATGATTAAGAAAACTTAACCATTATTAGTTATTTTAATTTTTTTTAGTACTGCAATGGTTGCTTTATCAAAAATTTAATATGTCAAAAATGACATGCTTCGGAAATATTTTTTTCGAGAACTTTATGTGAGCACTTCTGCAGATATTCTTCAAAATATTCAACGTGATATAACAGCAATAAATAAATAAAAAATAATAATAAATAAAAATAAAATCTCTTTAATTATAAAATTGAAATAGTGACAAAAAAAAACCGTTTTAAGTTTTATTTCTTTTTATTTTTAATAAAGTAATGTCATCTTATTTAGTTTTATTTTTAGGAATAATTTGTTTTACGTTAATTCCGTGTGTGAAATTTATGCTTTAAGTATAAATTTCGCGGAATGAACAAGATCTTAAATTTATGTGATTTTAAATAGATGCTTTATTGTGCAATATTTTTTGAGCCATGTAATGTCTCGATAAAATTTTCTTGATTTACTAGAGTTTTGAATTGTAACGCTTTTATTATTGAAAGATATTTCGTGAAGAAAATCATATTACTCTAAAAGACACAAATGAGCAAACCAATAAAAAAATATATGTATGTGATAATTTTTACGATGTTAGTCATAAATATATTTCCACCTTGAGTAATTAGCAAATATTTTTTCTTAAATTTTTTTTATCAAATTCTTTAAGAAAATGGAACATATGTGAAGATGAATTCGAAAGCATCTTATCCTTCATTATATTCTAAATATTATCGAGTTAAATAACGAACTCTATATCTGATAAATATCCCTCAATATCAATACGAGTATTCTTCGTAACAGAAATGTCATCTACCACACTCAACTTAATGACGTAATTGGACAGGATAGCACGACTAGAAATGTGCAAATGACTTACATCCTTCTTCCCCTCACACTGACCAATCAGTTGCATTTTGTGCCTTAATTCTTATTGATTCCTTTCTGTGTCTCTCTGCAATGTTCTGCGTGTAAGTGAGAAATAGCGTGACACATGAATTGTTGTCACGGTTTCCCCCCTCCCTCCTCCCTGGGAGCTTGATATCGCGGTTTATGCCCATACAGGTCGTGCTCATTTGATCTGAAACTGAGCAGTCGTTTTATTTATCTTTTTGTACGGTAAATACCATGACTTGAATTGTCCGGGGCATGCCAATTTGTTTGCGGTACCTTCGTCATGAGGTCTTGCATGCCGAGCCATATTTTCATTAAATGCGCTGGGTTATTTTCGCAGCTGCTATTTTGCTTTTTTTTCCGGGTCTGTTTTTTCAGTTGTACGGAAAGGGGTGCTTTTTTTATGTTCTGGAATAATTGTCTGGGCAGTTCCTCGCAAGGGTTATTGCGGAGTTATATTTGCTTTTGATTTATTTCCAATGATGATGTTCGGGTGCGTTATTAATTTATAGGTTTGATGTATTTTTTTTTCTCCCTTTTTCTTTTTTTAGATTATATGTTATGTAAACATGTCGGTTGTTTCAGATGTCGTGTGTGTTTTTCTTTCGTTGTTTCAATGGGAAATATTACTTCCTATTAATTATTTTTATACTCCCATTGCTAGCTTTATTGGTAAATTCTTTTTCTTATACCTTGTGTACATTAATATACTAAAGTTATATTTATTTTGTAAATTTTTTTTAAAAAAAGTCATTGCTGTTATGTAGTAAGTATATTTAAAATCTTACAGCACTAATTTTTTTTAAAAAAAATTATGAAATAAATTAGTTTTACTAGAAATTCATTGCGATTTTTTTTAAAGGGTTGCTATAATGCATGATAGAAGAATTCGAATTTGTCTTTTCCAAATTTGATAAAGTAAAATATTTTCTTGTAAATTTAATTAAGAAAATCTATATATTAATTGAATTAAAATTGAAAGCGATTTTATAATTTTCGTATACCACATCACCTCTTAGATATAAATTAATATAAAAACGCTCATACATAAAAAAAACTGAAAAAACTTCTTCAGTATTTTTCAAATATTTATAAACAAGTAATAAAAAAAGTTAATTTTTATGTGAATAATTTTTAATAATAATAATAATGCTATAAATAACTCTCTCGAAAAAGGTGTTAGTCTATTTAATACCTGTAATGCTTCTATGACTATTTTTGCGAAGCGATTACGCCGTTTTATATCTTTTCTGTAAAAGTTGTTCTCTTGCGCCTATAGTGAACTTACAGGGAAACCACCGCTACAGAATTGTAATCCAGATAAGACAATTGGTTTTTTGATAAGAGTTGTGTAATTTAATTGCTGTGTTTTTTCTTCTAAGTGGGTTTGTTACGTAAACTGTGATATATATATATATATAAATAAAATGTTAAAACTATTAAGAGGGTATGTGTAATTTTTTTATATTTTTTAAAAAAATATTTATTATAGTTAATATTATTAAAAAAAGATATCCTTGAAAACATTTTTTGTTCGATCATTGTGTGTCACATTTAGATTAATTAGTTTGTCACATCAGAACTTAAAATCTTTTGCACAATAGTTTATTGAATTTTATCTTTATTAATGCATGCAAAGTTTGGTCTCATGAATTGGTTTTATGCGTAGTACTTAAAAAACATGATCGATTCATACCGTTATAAATATAAAGTTGTATTGGAACATAAAGGTTGTATGAATCATTTCGTTCGTCTCTTCTTGCTTTTAATTTCATTTATTATTTATGTGATCTGAAAGTTTTAATGATTTTCTTTATTAACTTTAAGAATTCATTTTTTAAGCCTTGCATATTTCAGCCATACAACTCAAAATCGTCGGGTTTTTCTTGTTGAGTCGAGTCACAATGCTACAGAAAAACCACCATGTATAGGGGTGATGCACGTTAAATCTGCTCTAGGCTCAAAGTGCTTTTGTTGGCGAGGTGTGGAAGTTTGGAGAGGGGGTGCTAATTTGTCGCTTAACAATGGCTCAAAATTACGAGGATCTTCGTCAATAGACCTCGTGTTGCTTCAGAGTGTGAAAAAAGTTAGAATCAAAATCAAATCTTGCGAATCAAATCTTCCTGTGATTGCTGTTCCAAATAATGGTTGCCAGTAGTTGGTGCACAAAAAGATGGTTGCCAGTAGTTGGTGCACAAAAGGATGGTTGCCATTAGTTACTGTACAAAAGGATGGTTGCCAGTAGTTGATGCACAAAAGGATGGTTGCCAGTAATTGAAGTACAAAAGAATGGTTTCCAGTAGTTGATGCACAAAATGATTGTTGCTAATAGTTGCTGCACCGAAGAATAGAACGCTTGAAAATTTGAGACACAATTATATATATTAATAAAAGTATAATTATAATCATTAAAAAAATCAGTGGTTCCAAAGTGTGTGTAATGTTTTTTATTTACATAAATTACCTAACCGAATCAAGATTTAGCACTACGTATTCTTAAGTTATAACAACCACTTAATGGGCTCTTTCGTCAACTTTTATTCATCCTGAAAAGTTTATTTCTTCTTCCCCAATGTTTTCTTCCAGTAGCTTTGGCTCCTTTCTGTGTCTTCCCTAAAAACCATATTAACTCAACTCCGCTCGTCAACTGAGACATTTGCTAACACCGTCCTATCAGGAATGACACCATTACGTCCCGAAAGAAAAGGGGCGTTAGAATATCAAGCGGTTGTATCATCAGCGCCGTTCGCTTGTGTGAGAGAGAAACAAAATACCAAAAGAGAAAGACAAGAAAAGACATATATACGGAACACACACAAAAAAGTTTTTGGAATGCCAAAAACTTATAAGATATGATATATATATTATTTTTTTTCTCTCTTTCCTTCTTTTTCTCACAGATATATAGAGTTTTTCGGTGCGGTGGGGAGAATTGAGAAAATATCCTGCTCGGAACCATTACAGTAGGTTAATAACGAAAACGTTTCGGAAACCGCAAGGCGGAACTTTTTTATTATTTTGTTCCGCTTTTAATGCTTTTATTTCTTTGCTGGGTACTAAATGGGCGTATGTTTCCTTTTCTTTAGAATCGCACTTTCTTTTAAGAGAGAGAGAAAGGTCTTTTTTTTTATGTTGTGTGTGTGTGTGAAAATGTATCTATATATCTCTAACTTCGTCGTGTGGATTCATTTGATACTTTTTCTTTTCTTTGCCAGCTTTATTTCCATAGAAACATTTAAGAGGGAATAATTTATATGCGCGATATTTCCTTTTCATTTCCTCATTATTATTATTTTTTAATGTTACTCCTTGATATTAGTTTTTATGCGATTCGGATATTGTTTTAGTATTAAAAAACTACATTTGTGTAGTTTCGTTTTCCCCCTTCGTGTGTGATGTTCGCTTTAATTTTTATGGAGTGGTGTCGTTTTTCTTGAGTTTTTAAGTTTTCGTTACTCGGTAATTAATTATTATCTTAAAATGAATGCTGTGTTATCTTTCTTGGGCTTTTCTTTCTTTCTTTTTTGTAATGAGAGAAGAGAAAAATAGATTTATTAGCTTGCAGTTCTTTTTATATTAAATATGCCTTTTTTTTTACTTTTTAGTAGCTTACGTTTTCAGTTCGATTAAAAAAAAATTAGTTCTGCGCATTTCTTTGCGTTAGATAAACATCTTAATTAATCTGAAAGTTAATTTATTATGAAGTTAATGAAAATATTAATCGAGTGATTCGCTAATTAAAAATAGTGCGCATTGATAATAAATGTTATTATAGTGAGACTGCTAATTTTTGTTAGTTTAGTGTCAATAGTTTTTTGTTAATTGTATAAATGTTATTGGGTAAAGAGTTGTTTGACTTGTCATAATGATCATTCAAAAAATTACATAAAAAGTTATAAAAGCATAAAGAACGTATATGTTTAGATTTAAAAAAAACTTGCAACTGTTACTTTGAATTGTTTTCTTATGGTTATTAGGTTTTATTTATGACGTAATTAAATAAAGAACAAATACTAGTTCTATAATTATTCTTAATATTAATTAACTGATAATTTATCTTCAAGAGCTTGAGAGACATACGCTATAAAAAAAAGAAAAAAAAGAAAAAAAAAAAAAGAAAAGTTTTGATTAGTTATGTGTAAAATTGACTATATCTTTAAAGAAAAAAAATTATGATTCTGGAAATATATATTTGCGATTTCATTGTACTTGAGTATGCAATTGAAATAAATTTTAAAGGTCTCTATTCTTTTTTTAAAAACCACGTGTGTTTAAAGGACGTTTCTACGAAACATTCTGATGGAAATAAAATAACCTCACTATAGATTTATTAATTGAGTCTATGTACTGTTTTGTTGATGAAACTCAATTGTGTAAATTATTTGAAATATTCCAGTAATCATGACTAGCTAACAGAATTACATTAACTGTAAAAATAAATTATAACAGGGTTTGGGGCACCTGAGCTGGAACCTCAATCTTCAAATCCGCATTGACAGAAAGATTTTAACCATGTTGTATTTAGCATATGTCAGCTCCTACTTACCCCTTAACTGCCAATTACAAGTTAAGTGGTTTGCTCCCCAGTGCCACCGCTTTTTGTATTGGGAAGAGTGGGGGGATTGAAAGGCATAAATAAGCAAACTTTTTTTTGGAATAAGTAAATCCTTTGGGAACACTTTCAAGGTCCTTTTATTGCATTCCAAAGTGTTTTGAATAGTCTTACTGATAGCAACGCAAAGAAAAGGATTGCAGTTCTGAAAGACGTATATATACGTCCGAATTGGTTGAGAGTGACGTGTATATACGTCCGAATTGGTTGAGCGTGCCGTATATGTACGCCGAAGGAAATTGAGGGTTTAAGAGGAACGGTAGTATTTTTTTTAAAATCTGTATCTGTCTCTCTTGTTGCGAAATATTTGTTAAAAGAAAATGGCATCGTTTTTAAGGATTAAAATTTTTTAATATGATTAGTAGCTATTTATCAGTAGCTAAAACAGTTGCATAGTTGTAACGAACTAAATGCAATTTCGCTATCAGTTTGGATTGTATTTTGAGGAGCAGTTTTTACGTTGTGTATCGATGTTTGCTTATTTCTGAAAAATATACCATGTTTAATATAAATTAGTTTAACTACACTCAAATTCTTTATATTTATATTTTATGATAAAAAAAAGTACGGTTTATATGACAAAATAGTGTGAAGAAGCATGTGATGAATATGTAAAACGTGCATTAACTTTTGACGCCAAAAACCAAAGAAAATTCTTTATTCTTGGAGAAATAATGAAAGGGAGCAAATAATGTGAAAAATGTTCATGAGTAAAGGAAGGATAAATGATATTTATCAAATATTTCAATTTTAATCTGTAGAATTATCATATTTAATAATGTTTAACTTACGGAAATAATTCTTAACATATATTTGACTCTATCGAATAAATTAATTTTGATAACAGACCTCTGAATCATTTAATGTATAATAGAAAAGCTCGAAGTATATATAATGATGAATTTATTTAGAAACGGCACTATTTTGAGCATATGAAGTATTTTGGGCAATAAAAAGTTTGTATTTTATTATCCATACTTTATTTTTTATAGAAACCTAGAAAATTCAAATCTGTAATTTAAAATCTGAAAAAAAAAAAGAAAAAAAAAAACCATTTCATCCAATAAAAAAAGTGTCAAATTAGAGGAAAATATATGATAAAAATTATCTTCCATGTGTGTTTATTGAGTAAAAATTAAAAGGGATTTTTTCCCCTCATTAAAACAGTAAATACAATGTCGACCAAATAACACAGTAACCCAAATAACTAATACATAATAAGAAGTAATCATTTAAAGGGGCTATTAAAAACATTACATTCCGCTCCTTTCAACAAATGTCCTAACTACAGATTTATTTATGCATACTAAATCAACCGATCTTGTGTTCCAAAGCAGTTTGAAAACATCCTCACAATATTCTTATGACCTCCTTCCAATAATCACTCACAACTAAAAAAACGAACCTTTCGAGCTTCCATTAAATCTGTTTTTTTCCGATTTCTTATTTTCATTGACGACATCAGTTTACATGTATTCTCTTATCCGTATTTAATTTCTGAAAGCTTTGAAATATCCCTTGAAGACTGCTATAAATATCCTCCAACCCACACTCCGCCGCGATTATTCATAGAAACCCAATCCTAAACTATTAACTCTGAACATCTCTTGCGTGAGATGAAAGCCCGTAGGTACTTTAAAAGAATTCTTTCCTTAATAATCAGAGGCGCGCCACACACACAAAAGCTGAGACGCGTGCAAGTCGTTGTCATGGCAACCAGTGTAACGCAACTTGTCGTTTTTCTTGAAGCACGGCCGGATAGGAACGTGATGTTTATCCAGCAGTCGGAGTTCTTTCGTGGCTGGACGTCTTCATTGGGGAGAACTTTTCCAACTACATGCCCCGGTGTAGCCGCCCCAAGCGCCCTGGCTGACTCTATTAAAGATCTGGTAGAGAATAAGGTGGTCTGTTTAGTTTAAGGTAGGGTTGGGGGAACGTATAGTTAGTAAAGGATGACTGGTTTAAGATGTTTATAATTTTTTTAAAAATTTATTTATGAGTAAATGTAAAAGGGTTTATCATTCTTTCAACAAAATGCTCTATGAAGGAATATAATTGGATTTTGGGACGCGCTATATATATACATACAATAGCGCACTCAGGAATTTTTCAAGGGGGGGGTCCGGGGTTGAAAGTTCACCATTCTTGTATCATGCTATTTTTGATTTTGTCGATTTTTAGGAACAAAACACAGTAAAAAACTAATTATTGAATAAGTAATTAGCATTAATTAATAAAATTAATCATTAATAACATATTTAATTAAATTTTACCTATTATATACTTAGAATTATAACCAATCGGAAAAAATCAAGGGCTTTTGGGGAGGTCCGCACCCCCAGGATCCCCCTTGTGTGCGGTACTGTATATGTAAATATATTATGAGAAAAGTGTAAATTCCGAAATAAACTTTACTGCCACTATCTTGTATTAAAAGCACTATTTTTATATAATATATATATATATTTACTTTTTACCTTAAATAGAAAAATTCATTTACTTTTTGCATAAGATAAAAATTTATTAAATGGACATTTCTTTTATGTCAACTAAAACTATTTTAACTCTATTTTATGTGTCAATTGTAATACTATAATATCAAATATTAATAGTTGTTAGTTTTATTCTGTGTTTGAAGTTACTTTTAATTGTTTCATGAAGAATGTAATATATTTCTTCAGGTATTATCTAAAAATAGCTCCGCTTCACTGGTGTAGCTATTTCTCAGTGTGCCGTGTATCAAAATTCCTTCTGGGCCCTTTTTGTAGATATGAGAGCACTGTAGTGAGACTGTAATCACACAAGTTGGACCCCTGTAACTTGGGGGTCCCGTATCGTTGCTGCGGCGGTAGCTGCACCTCTGCTCCACTTCATCATTGAAACATATTCCGTAGTTATTGTTCAAGAATAATACTTGTAATAATAATACTTTTGAATAATACTTGCAAGTGTATTTTGAGATGCTTATTCCAAAAAGAAATTAAATTTTTTTAAAAATTTCCATATCCCATTTACATTGAAAGATTTTAAACTACTCTTTTTGTTTTCATAAATTAATTCCAATAAAGTTTTATACAGTAGTCTGTTTAGAGTATGGCTTATAAAATTTATTTAAAGTATTTAACTATTGACTTTTTAGATTTTTGACATCATTTAACTAAACAAAAAGCATTCTATTTTATTTTATATATTACAAGAGCTTTTTATCGTAGTTTCATTAAACCTTCAGAAAAGAGTTTAATTTTTTTATTTTTATTTGAGAGAATAATCTTTCTGTTTTTATGAAACATGGGGTGGATTAAGATCTTAATTTCATTTATATACCTCTAAATTGATGAAGAATTAGCAAAACCGAACGTGTTATGTGTATTTTAATGAAGTTTCATTATTATTTTCTAATACTGTTAAGTTTTCTGTTACCTAGTACTACTTCTATAAATACCTGAGACATTTTTAATTTCTTGATATTTTACTAAGATAAACTTTTAACTCCCTCTCTTTGCCTATCTGTGAAATTTTTATATAAGACATGAAAATTAATAACCTTCCCTCCTAGTACTTACTTTAGTGACAGCTAACAAAAGCTTTCAGACTTTGCCATCGCGTGCAATCCCTGTTTGCAAATGGGCGTTGACAAGCTATTCTTGTTAGGCACTTTGTCACATTACCTCATTCCACACAACTAACTGCTTTGTTTTTAACGACGTGATGCGTTTATTTAACTTAAAACTTTGACTAGGTAATGTGTCTTACTTTCACCTGTACTTCCAACTTCCCTGCAATTTCGAAAGTGTTAATTTAGTTGGAATTGTTATAAAATATGTAAAATTGTTTCATATGCTGTAACGGGTCTATTCGCATTCTTTCTATTAATAAGCCTCTTGGGGAATAATGGAACTTTAAATATTATTCTATTGAAAGCTTTCCTCCGAAGAAGAAGACGTGATTATTCAAATCACGATTTAAAGATTAAACTTTCAAAGTTCAGAGAGAGAGAGAGAGGTTAGAAGCGAACAAGATAGCAAGTAGGGATTAACGTAAAGCGAGGCGAGAGCGCTTCATAGATTATTGGATTATTATTAAAATTAACGATCTGGTCAATAAGTTGTTAAATTGTATTCGGTCGGTTTGAATTAGATTACTTTAAAAATTATCTTCAAATATAAGAAGGTGTATTGCCTGGACGTGCTAAGTGGAAGTGATCCGACTTATTATATGTCCAATTATCTCGCCTCTACCTCGTTTTTGCTCCCATATTTATCAATTGGCGCATTTCTTAACTTGGGTTGTTGAATTTGTGTCGTTCTTGAGAACTGTTAATAGAGTTCGTTTTGACTATGGCTAATCTTCCTTCTGACCCTCCTACACTTATGAATGGGATAGCACATCTATTATAATGTGAATGAAATGTGTATGAACTTCATTGTATAAAAGGGATTTTAAGTAACTATCTTCATTTTTTGGAGTTTTATATTGAAAATATAGCCAATTGTGTGGCGTAGTTAGTTTGGCGCTAACCTTGTACGCCGAAGTTTGAAGGTTCGACCCCGACCCAAATCGGTAGATTTCTTGATGCAAAATATCGATAGCATCCATGTTGTATGAAAATGTGGCATATAAAAATCCCTTGAGTACCTATTTGGCTTGGGTTCTCTTGGCAATATTAAATTCCCAGCACAATTTCGCATCGTCAAAGCTCCAGTGCCTCTCTTGGGGAGGGAATTGAGCGTCAAAATTACATTGTGGCAATTGGTATTTACCAATTTGTTTTCGCACTGAAAAATGATACAAACTCCCGGGGCATGCATTCGGTCTGCATGGTAAGAATCTGAATCCACAGCTCTATTTGAAAAATAAAAAATATATATTGAAAATATCGCAGTGTTAGAAGATCTTTCATATATATTTATTTTTGAATGGGAAAATAAGCTGAAATTCGCTGACGAAATCTAGTTCATTGGTTTCATAATTAAGGAAAAAAACTTTATACATATTTGTAACTATGATTTTTTAAAATTTTTTGTCGTGCATATGTCTGCGCGTTATTAACCTCAGATTTACAAAAAGACCTAAAGGTTGCGTGAAAACAACTCGTATCAAATTCGAGAATTGCGTGATTTAATTTTTCTTATACATACATTATACTTAGTTTTTACATTAAGATTTTAATTTAGTCTTCTATAATATTTAAGTTTATATGGTACGAAAAACATCAGAAATATTACCTTAGAATAAAAATATCTTCTAATTTATATCGTTTTCTGAAAAAAGGTTTGAAGTTATATATAGTTATTGTAATTTTACAGTTTAAAGTTGTAGTTAATATAGTAAAATTAGTACTTCTTTTTTGAGAATTTTTGTACCAAAATCTACCGTCAAACTTTTCCAAGAAAAATACTGTGTTTTAATATTAAGCAAAATGACGCTTGCCTTCTTTAATAAATTTTCACACATGGTTTGTATTTAGAAGTACTAAAAGTCCACATAAGTTTTGAAGGAAAATATTTTGGATAAACTTTCCTCCTAGATTGATCCAGATATTTTGTTCGAGAGAGAAAGTATGCTTTGTTTCTATTTTTCTTGCCTTTTTCTTGGGCTGTTATCTGCAACGTTTTCTCTCACATGATATATTAATCCACCACACTGAACAACAGATGCCAGATTTGTTGTTAAGTATTGGGCATTGCCTTTGCAAATCTTCTGGTTGTTGGGTTCCTCCACACTACATCCTAAAGAAGCAAAAATCACCTTAGATGCAACTGGGCATCCCCATCATCATCATCATCACCATCATCACAAGCAAACCCAGCCAAGGAGAAAAGATCACGTGACGGGTGGGGGAGTACCAGAGGGGGCAGGGAGGGGGTTAACAGAACACATCTATGCCAAGGGTGGCGGCACTGTTTGCGCACTGTTGCCAAGAACAACAAAACGCAATCTAAGAAAACACTCCTTCATCGTCTGTTCTGTTTACTCAAGGACCCCCCTGCAGCGAGATGTTTGTCCGCGCGCCAAACATCAACACGGTTCTCCTAACTCCCCCACCCCTTCGTTACCATAGCAACCGGCCACAGATGTCGACCTGTTTTAATTAATGTCCACGGCACCCCCTTGTTTAATAGAAGTATTGTTGCACTCCGCGTCCAATGGATTAAAGTTAAAGACAGTCGAAGTTGAAGGGAGGGGGAATGTGGAAGGGGCGGAATAGTAGGAAGAGAGCACACTTTCGAATTTTGAAATAAAAGTGGGTGGGGGAAAGCAGTCCGACCCTCCCTCCCCCTTCTTTCCATACACCTCAACTCGTTACGCTTGGTAAGGTGCTGCACGATCTTTACCTCCAGTAACTTTGCCTGCTTTCAATAATACACACGTAGTTTTGATTGCCGAAGAGTTTTAAGGCTGGGGGAGGGTTTGGTTTTTATTTTGTTTGTTAACCTCTCTCTCTCTCCCCCCCCGCGGTGGCTAAGGAGGCTGATGAAGTAAATGGAGATGTCTGGTATAGATTGGGGTTGTGCACTCTGAAAAATGCTACGTTGGAAGGTGTTATTTGGCCGATTCAAGATGCGCTAATTACGAATTTTAAGAGACATTATTAAATGCTTATTTTTCCCTAATATATGTGAGCGGGGAATTTTTATTTTCCATCTACAAGGATGCGCTGCTTTACATAGCGTTAATGTGTATCTAGCATAACAAACAAGTTGCATTTATTACGTAAATTTTTTAAATAACAAATTTGGTATTGAATTTACAAGGTGATGCATAAGTTTTTGTTAGTATAAAAATTTCAGCATATTTTGTGATAAAGAGAGTTAATTATGTAAATTTAATTAAGTCACACTTAATTAGTTTAAGGTTATTAATATTTGTAACGAAGATCATCTTTAAACTTAGAAATGCGTGAAGAATGAAACAAGAAAGTTTAATCTAAAGAAATTTCGTTATGTTGCATAAGTTACACTTTACAATAAAACAGTGGCGCACACAGGAATTTTTCAAGGGGGGGGGGCATTGTCCAAAGTCCATCGTTCTCGTATCATACTGCAACACGCCGCCCAACATATTTTTTTGATTTTGTCCATTTTGGGGAACAAAAAACAGTAAAAAATTGATTATTGAATTGATAATTAGCATAAATTAATAAAATTTATTATAAAAAACAAATACTTAATTAAATTGTACGTACTATGCCCATAGGATTATAATCATTCGAAAAAAATAAAGGGTTATGAGTGGGGTGGGGTCCGGACCCAGGGACCCCTTCCCTTGTTTGCGCCACTGCTGTAAATCTTATATTAATGTAGCACTAAACTGGACATCACTGATTCCGGATAATCATTAAAATTCATGATAAATAAAAAAAAATAAGAAGCTGATTTTTTTTTATCTAATATATATTGTATAAGAGTAATATATCGAAATGAATTTTCTAGTATGCAATTATTTACCATTTTACTTTGTCTTGCTTCAAATAGTCTCTGGAGTCTAGTGGTTATGCTCTCGAATTCGTGGCCGACGTGTCATGAGTTAGAGCCCTAGTGCTAATGAAGATCCGCCGTATAGAGAGGCTGCTGTTCGTCAAATCTATCGAGACTGAAAGTTCTCCGTTTGCTCTGGATGTGGTAGTTAGGAGATTGGGGTGCCAGCTCAGGTGTCGTCCTCGCCACTGGTTGAAAATTACGAGATCCTCCACCAATTGCCATTGTGCTGTTTTATAATGGGACGTTAAGTAACAGTCACACATTCTCCCAGTAAAGATTTGAATTGTGAATTAAGAAGTTGGCAAACTCATACAAAAGGGAACAATATGGTTTTCTTTTCTCCAGCAAATGGTCTGAAATGAATTATAATTTGTAAATATAAGATAAATAAATAAATATTGAACCCTAAGGCGGCGTCAATTATAAAACACTGTTATACAAGCAATTTTCTGACACATTTTCATTTATGATCTCTGTCGTAACTGTTGCCATGGAGATAACATGCTATTAAGATGCTGTTATCCACGTGATATTATTATCATTCTGTGATACTTTAATTTAAAGAAACAGGGACCTCTTTAATTTCGGAGAAATTTTTAAGTAATCCTTTTATTATTGTCCTAATATAAAGTAATCATGTTTATTTGATTAATGTCCATATTTTTTTTTTAAAAAAAAAACTATTCTTCAGTATCAGACATTTAAAACTAAAATACTTTAAGTCAAAATATTGGAAGTTTCGATAAAATCATAAAATATTCTTTTAAATAAGAAAATAAATAAATAAAAAAGCGTCTTAAGTCTAAAAAAATCAATTGTGTGTATTTTTC
This sequence comes from Trichonephila inaurata madagascariensis, assembly GCA_019973955.1. Taxonomy (NCBI): domain Eukaryota; kingdom Metazoa; phylum Arthropoda; class Arachnida; order Araneae; family Nephilidae; genus Trichonephila; species Trichonephila inaurata. The sequence continues at coordinate 1,127,398 of BMAV01019022.1, forward strand.
AGAGTAAATAAACTTTTATTGTTATAGTTCGAATAAAGGTTTTACTTTCCTTCTATATCTAATGGTACACGGCATCCTGTCATGGGTTTAACTGTTCACTAGCTTCTATTATAGTGAGCTAAAACGTGATATCTTGAGACTTATAACAAATCTCCTTTCACGCTTTTTGTTGCATGACAGAGGGGGAAATGCATTGAATTCACTTCATTGCATCAATGCTCACTTCTAAAGGGAGTATTTGACTCACTTCATAGGTTTCCCATTCTGTTTTCATGAGCAATTCAATACAACCTCTTTGGAAATAAATGTATTTTCTATTTTTTCTGAAAGAACTTGTTTCGTTTGATGCCATCCATATTTTCTATTTTCTCTGAGATGCGTGTCTTGCTCTATGTATTTGTGAGGCGTAACTTGAAATGTGACGTTTCATTCTGTTCAATCCATCATTGTTCGACACGGGAAATAATTGAATTCCGTAGAGTCTGAATTTCATATTTATCGCAACTATTTATAAACTTCTTGTAACTTTAATGGTTTTACAAGTATCGTACTTTTGCACTATTGTGATTTACAATGTTTTAAATCTGTTATTTGATGTTCGTAAATGTGTAGTTTTAAAAGCTTTTGATTTCATTTTAACATAACATTTCTATTTTTTATTTTTAAAAAATTCCCATTAATTTTAATTTAAACTTCTATCGAATTAAAAAAATAGTTATATATATATTTAAGATTATAGTTAAAAATGTTGTTGTTTTTGCTGATCTCCCCCCCCCGTACCGATCGGTAATAACGTAAAATAGAGGCCCATGAAATCCATGGGGCAAAGGTGGTTGGCTATATTACGTCTGTCGTTTGGCAGCAGCTTTTGAGCATCATGCAGGTGACAGTACCGTTCCTTCCCATCCCAATTTTGAATGCTAACATCCCGGGAGGAGGTGGTCCGGGGATTTCCCACCCTTCCTACCACCCTACCATCAACCTCTCGAGAGGACTTTCGTCTTGTCGAACATTTAGAGTAGCCTGTGCTGCACAACCGCGAAACATTTACAAAAACTCATGCCTCCTCCGGGATTCGAACCCGGGCCCCTGCCAGGAGCCACTAACCGCTATCCAGTCTGGATGTCTTGTTGAAAATTTAACTTTCTTAGCCGTACCTATAGAAAAAGATTTAAAATCTTAGAAATATGGCTAATACAGTTAAATGCATTTATTAATTATTTCTAAATATTTCAATTCTGAACCCCGAAATTCTAGAAAGTAGACGATTAATAATAGATGATGCAATAATGGGATATCCGAGAGGTTTATCCTCTCTAACTCGGTCTTTTCAAGTCCAGCTAAATAGGCATTTTGAGATAGAATAACTCCACTCTACAAACGAACTTCACTATTAAGTAACATATAAATAATCATTGAGGTAAAGAATAGTTATGGGGACACTATAGCCACACCAACGAGTCCCACAATTATATTGGAGAATTTCTCTTCGACGAATTTCAGAGTTTGTATCTCATTCCAGATAAGTAATCCCTATTTTTTGTTATTTATTGTGTTGTCTGCATATCGTGTACTTAGTTCTTTCGTTTAAATTAATAAAATGGAATTATTGTGATTATAAGTTTATATCCTTTAAAGTCTGATTTAATGGCTGCGTTCGGATTCCCCCGGGAACCTCAACGATATCTCTACCTCAACCAACACGAGGAGGAGGCTCCACGGCAATGACAATGGTCGTTTTAATTACTTTGAAAAGTTTAAAGTCACTAATGTGGAAAAATTGCTTGACATTTGTTTATCTTGATATTTTATTCAATTTTAATTTTCCTTACAAATTTTTTTAACTGAACATATACAGAGGAAAAAATCTGATACACATTATTTTCATTTTCTAATGATTTCTATTTCTTTTGTATCGTTAGATCCATCTCCTAAAAAAAATTCTGCCATTGTTTAAATCAACATTTAATTTCAACTCTTAACAACCATTCTTATCTTTTTTTCCCTTCACTTCCCCCTTATCATTCAACACAAAACCACTTACATTCGAGTTATCAATACGATACAAAACTAATCCATATCCACTTCTAAAAGAATTATCCGATCTTTTAGCTTGCCAGCCAGAATCAACGCTCACCCTTCGTCATCTCTACTTTTCCTCGTGAAAAATAAGCGCTGGGGGAGGGGGAGTAAAAATTTCTTCGACAGTCCCTCCCCCACCCCTCTAAGAGTATCTTCTTAATGCGATTGTCATTTGCGCCTGCGGATTGTGGCAATTACCGGCCAAATTACCGCCATTGAGACGTCGCACTGATCGGCTGGACTGAGGCATTGATGGGCTGCAGTTCCCCTTTCTAGATAAAGGTGTTTGGCTCTGATGCGTCATTTAATGAGGGGTTGATCACAAATTGCTGGTGGAAATGATATTGACTTCGTATCATCCCGTCACTCAGTGTCATAATCAGTGTCTCAAAAAAATAATAAAGTCGATTCTAATGCATGTATTTTGTTCTTAGAAACACTTCTGGTCTCTTATTCACGATTTTATATTTTCAGTGATATATCTACTTTTATTATATACTAGATGGTATACTCGTTCTTCGTACGGGTGAATTAAAAAAAAACTAAACAATACAGATTGAGGGGTAAAGAAGTTTTTAATGAGTTAATTTTACATTGCACATTAAACAAAACAAAAAAGCTTTTTGCATATTTCAGTTAAACAAAAGAAAAAAAACCCCATATTTGTTAAATTTTTAATCTGTAGATTTAATAGCTTAATCCAAAAAAGGATTAATCCTCATTAATCCAAAAAAGGATTTTTTAAAAATTTATAACGCCCCGTAACTCTCTTGTTGGTTGATTTTTGAAAACACCTTTCTAAGCTGATCTCTGCTCATCAAAAGTAACACATTGTTACAATTTTTTTTGTAATGAACGCTTAAAATAGTGTAAATAATTTATATCTGGATGTGAAATACGTTAATATTATTTTATGTTGAATTTATTTTATGTTAAAATTGCAATATTCACAAGCAACGGCGTTCCTTGCATTATAATGGCGATTCAATGGAAACATAGCGAAATATTGGTGATAGAGCTAAGTTGGCATAATTTTCGGCGACCATGTTGGCAACTTGGTGATTCATTGAACG
>BMAV01019022.1:1142207-1186419 GCA_019973955.1 Trichonephila inaurata madagascariensis
TTGTATCATGCTCCTTTTGATTTTGTCGAGTTGGGGGAACAAAAAACAGTAAAAAACTAATTATTGAATAAATAATTAGTATTGATTAATAAAATTAATCATTAAAAACAAATATTTAATTAAATTTTACGTATTATATACTTAAAATTATAATCAATCGGAAAAAAAATCAAGGGCTTGGGGGGGGGTCTGGACCCCTAGGAAACCCCCCTTGTGTGCGCCTCTGCTCGAGTCAGGTAAGATTGCTACTGAAGGTATAATATTAGAATTACTTATTAGGAGGAAACTTTAGTGACGATTGTTCACTAGGATTGATTTGATATTAGATTAAATCGGATGATAGGTTTGATCCTTTATTAAAGTAAGGATCAAGTTTGATAGTCTCCTAATCGTGTGCATTTTAACGTTGTTGTTCCCCTTTCGTGGTTAACATTGAGACATTCTCTTTCTATTATTGGGTGAAAATGTGTCTGTTCTTTGTGTAGTAAATAAATAGATTAGTTGGATCATGTCGAGTGTTTCTTCCCTTCCTTCCACAAATCTAGGTGCCGAGAGAGAGGCGCAAGCCTCTCACAAACTGCGTCAATTTAAAATAAAACGACCTATTTTTTTATGGAGATTTTAAAAAATTTAGTTGAATTTAAAATATTTTTAACTCTCCAGCAGTAATATTCGTGTTTATAATATTCAAAACTAGTTTTATCTTTTATAGAACTTTGATACCCCAGAACTTGAAACTTTTCAGCTTATGTGTAAATTTTCAATTTTATTTTTATTTATGTACGCTTAATTTTTTTTAGTAAAAAATAGATTGTATTAATCGAGAGTAAATCGCACATAAAAGGCACAGTTTTCATGAATTAAAGATTATTTGATGAATCACACAATTATATACATTATATATTAAGGATATTTAATTTTAGATATTTCTTTGTTTTCTTTCAACAGCAGACATATTAAATCAAATGTGTACTTGTAGAAGAACGTAAACATTGATTTAACTATAAATCGTCTGAGATTTCTTTTTACTTTAATCGATTCATTGATATCGATTAATTTCATACACATTCTCTGAATCTGCTTATACAAATATGTTTAAATGGAAATAAATTGCAGTTTCTAATTTAATAGTCCAGAGCATATAACATAATTCTATACTTAATTTAATACTTTGTTTTACATTGTAATTCTGCACCCGGAAGGGGAAATTAAAAAAATTATTTGCTTTACGCTCATTAGAAATTATCAGTTTTTATCGTAGTTCACTCGGAACTATAGCGATTTTACAACGAGGATAAATTTCTTATTCCGTGTGTTCTCATAACAATTTAAATTTTCTCTGTAATTATTTATTATTATATATTTAGTTTCAAATCTAAGCTAACTTTAAATCTTTTCTATGTAAATGTTTAGCTCATTGTTTTTGGACTGTTTAAAACGACTTTGAAGCAAAGTTAAATTTCTTATTTTTAATACAATTATTTATATAACATAAATAATTTTTAGATAAGTTCATTATTATATTTCGTTTACATTTTCATCGTACTTTAAACTAATAATAAACTTCAAAATATTTTTTAAAAGACACCCTAAAAATAGCGAAGGTTTTAAGTTTAAAAAAACCTTACGAGGATTGCGTATTCTTAGATCATGACGTCACTTTTCATCCTTTTTCGGTTCAGTGCCTAAAAAGTCACATATAAGGAAACCATAAACAATTGTTTTGTTTTGGACGTCATAAAACACGTGACTAAATCACGTGCAGATAAACAGAGATCTGTCACATTCCAATATGCTATATTTGAAGAAGCGCATTCTGAAAAGGAAGTAAAAAAGAACTTTACTTTTTTCGAATTGGAAGAAGCTACTAAACTTGAGGTATATTTATCCCTAATGAGAGAGAAAAATATAAGAGTTAGGAGAGATCGGATGAAAGAAGCAGCCTCACAAAGGGAATCGCATCAAAAGCACGTGAAACTCTTCCTTGTTTCCTTTCCAACGTCACATGATCACTATGGTTACGCTTTGATAAAGCAAGCCTTTTTGAATCCTCCATTTTTGGTCATTTTGCTGCTGTTTATATCATTTACAGTGGAAAAAAGGTGTAGAAAGAGAAGTATTACATTGAATAGTTGTATTAATTAGCAACAGTTTTAACTCTTTTCTTTAAAATTTATCGTTGCCTCTTATTTCTCGACTCAGGGACCTATTTATAGATAAAACTGTCCCTTCTATATATGTAAAATAAAATAATAACTATACTTATGTAAAATAAAATAATAAAACTTACTTATTTATGTATGAACATTAGGTACAAATAATTTTAAAAATATTTTGGAAATTGTTGTTTGTAGTGATAAAATTCATATCAGAACTCCTACGAAATCTTATCACTAAACGTAATAATAAGTTACAAAAGCATTTCTACAATCTGAATTCTCGCATAAAATCATTTAAATTTGTCCTATATTTTTTGTATGAATTTTTTAGTGGGAATAATTTCTATATCATTTTTAAGAATTAATCGTACTTTTGTGAATGGTTTTATTCCTTATCCAATGTGCCAAGAAGTAATTCTGAAATTATTATTGTACTGAGGAAGCATTTTAAATGAAACTTGGTTACACATTTATTACTTAAGTCTTTGATGTCCGAAAACTTTTTAGTATCCTGGCTGTAAACAATTATTTTTAAAATATTTATTTAAATTATTAAAATAATCATTAAAAAACGTTTGACGTTTTTTTAAAAAACTTTTTTAATGCTTACTTAAAAAAATTTCTTTAAATGTTTACTTTTTTCCAATGGAGCTGCGGATTGATATTTTTACCATTGTAGACCTAGTACAATCCCCAGGAGCTGGTATCACTTTTTAGTGCTGCACCATATAAGCGATACCAATTGCTACAAACAATTTTGACGCCCAGTTTCCCTGAGCTCTGACGACGCGAAACCGAACTCAGAATTTTAATTTTGCCGAGAGCACTCAAGCCACAAATAGGAACTCAAGGGATCTTTTTCATGCCGCATAATCATACGACATGGACACTGTCGATTTTCTGTATCATGAAAATCCACCGACTTGGGTCAGGATCAAACCAGCAACTTTAGGTATATAAGGCCAGTGACTAACCAACTACACCACCCAGCCGGTTCATAAAAAGCTACTGTTAAATGTACGAGGGCTGGGGCAAAAGTCATGGAAACTATTCTAAATTAAAACTATTCGTAAATTAAATGTAAATATAAGGTTAATTTTCTAAATCGTGTATGTTGGAATATAATTTGATTTCATGTAGGTATATTAATGTATATAAATGTTAATTTTTTTATTAAATTTTAATAAAAAAATATTCTTGTGTCGGGTTTTAAATATCACACTCTTAGAATATGTAATTCAAATAAAATAAAAGTTATGAACTGTTGGTAAAAACTGTAACAGCGAAAATTCGCATAAGTAATTCGTATCAATACGTAGTTTACAAAATACTGAAATTGTGTGGTACACGTGTAACTATATAAGCATGCAATTTATTTTACTCGTTCCCTTTCCCCTCTAAAATGTTTCCTCTTTAATTAAAAATGATTAACGAACACACACACACATACATAACGTATTCCTTGGTGATTAAAAATCACATCAAAAATATATTCATTACCATAAATTTAAAAGGAATTTTATTTAGAAAACTTTTTATTCTGAAAATTCTGGACTAATTCATCTTTAATACCAGAATAGTCTTTAATAGTTGATAGTGTCTGGATTCTCATAAATCTTGCTATGAAACAATTTTTTTTTATAACTAAGAACAATTCCAAATTTGGTTAAAAATTTAAAATGAAAGTGTTAAAAATTTGTGTTCTGTGCAATTTTAATTATCTTAATGTAAGTAGTAGTACCAGCTGTCAAAAAGATATTTAATTTGATAAATTTGTAAAAATGCATCATTAGTTAAGCCTACCCAAAACGGAAAAACATGGCAGGGGGTCTTCGAGACAAAACAGTTTGGGAACCTCTGGTTTAGATGATGTGTGGCGAAAGTCACGTGACTAAAATGCTCAAAGTTTGAGTGACGTTTTTAGTAGACGTACCCAGCGAACTAACCCATCTCTAAAATAAACTATGTTGAGTCTTGAATGTCTAACAATAACTTCATCACGTGAAGGATACAAAGTATCCTTCATCACGTGACACGGATGAGGGATACTTTGTATCCTTTCCCATAATTCTATTTTGCTCTAAAAATTCTTGTTTACCTCATTATTATTTAAAGAACATGATCTTTAAAAATATCCTGCCTGACTTGCTTGAAGCATTTCTACAGTTTAAATTCTCTCGCATTCTAAAACGTGTCTTTCGAATACACGTGAAGGGGGTATTGCGTCATTCTCATCTGCCCGACGAGCGTCACGTAAATCACTATGGTAACAATTCAGATGGTGTTGGGAGCAACCATTTATGCCCACTCAATCCAGGGTGCTTCTTTTAAAGCTTTGTTTCAGCTCAGTTTGGATCATAATTCTAGTTCAACTAAAAATGGTGGGATGCTGAGGTTTTCTTTTGATTCCAGCCGAGATTAGCGAACACCGCAAATAATCTTCAGTTAGATGTATAAAGAAGTTTTAAGATAATATTCTCTGGTTTTCACCGGCGATGTATTGCATGAAGCAATTTTGTAAGTATAAATTTATCTGGTTTTAATTTCTTTTAGTTTTAATTTTTTTTGCAATTTAAATGTTTAAATTAAGTACCGTTTTTCAACTAAAGTCTTGTTTTTTTCGTGGAATGTATGATAATTCGCCACAGGGAATAATTTTTAGGAAAATAATTCGCGTCAAAGTAATGTTAATTTTTTCATTTTCTTAACCCGTGTGTTAACATGTTAATTGTTATGTAAAGTAACAGTTGATTTTTTTTCTATACTAGTGATTTAAATGTTTTAACACCCCCTTAAATGCATATTATTGCCTACATTCCAGTTTTACTTAATTTTATTTAAAGTCCTGTGTGTGTGTTCGTTTGTTTCCGAACGCACGTTGTGTGTGTATGTGTGTGAGAGAGAGAGAGAGAGAGAGAGATAACATAGACACAATAAATCTTGTGTGAAAGAAAAGAATACATTACTTTTGGCGTGTAAATTGTATTTTTTGACATTTGATGGGTGATGAAGTTTAGTATGTTACTTGGAGATGCATTATGTTTTCGAATATCCTGTAAAGGAGTGATTTATCTATTTGAAGGGAAAATAACATTTCTTATCTGTTGTTTAGTAAGCTATCAATGTTTGATGTTGCATTTGAAAATTTTATTGGATATATACCAGATTTTGAGGAAATACTGTATGTTGCCAAACGTTCACATACAATTTTTTTCTAAATGAATACTCAGTATTACTACCTGAATTTGTTTATTTATTTTCTTACGTAACACTATTACTATTAAAATGATTTTTTAAAAATAAAAAAAAAACATGCATTAAGGGTTAGGTATATTTTTCATAGTTTGCTTTAACTACTGTATGAAAGTCAAATTCAAGGATTAATGTGTTGTTTGATATTTATTTTTTTCATTACTAAAATATTTTTAAACTGGAAATAATACCGACAATTCGCTATAAATCATATCACTAAGTTATTAAGTAACGTTTCTGATAGAGAGGGAAGAGATCTGATGCAAAAATTTTATATACAATGAAAACTTATTTTTAATTTATTATGGAAGTAAACTTTTTAAAAAACTTCGTCATTCTATCTTTTTTAAAATTGCGTTATTTTCATTTTCAAAATGTATTACGGTGGTTCACGTCTTAAAAGTGTTTCATGGATTGTGCAAATAATATTCTATTATAAATTATTTCTTTTCTATGAAATGCAATGATAAAAATATTTTTGTGCCTGCAATTAAATTATTTGTTTATTCAGCGATTTTATGCAGAAGCAGTGAAATCAATGCGTTAACATAAGTTTTGAAACGTGCAATATATTTATATATTTTATAATCCTTAATGAAAAAAAAAAAGCATTTTAAGATATGCAAGCAAGTTTGAAGTAGTATAATGTTAAAACTTAATTTTAATTGAGAACTGTATATGTTGTTTATAGAATAAAATAATGCTCTCTCTAAATAGCATCTCTCTCTCTCTCTTGTTATTAAAAAGGATTTTTGCATTCACCGTTTTTATTTTTTATCTAAACCGAACTTTTTCTTATGGTAATGTTACTGAAAATCAGGTGCTGCTTGGAATCAAAGACGTGACAATTCGTTAAGTGGGGAAATTGGTTTTGATTAGTTTGAGCAGTGGTCCCCAACCCCCGGACCACGCACCGGTACAGATTCGTGGATAAAATAGTACCGGGGCACACAATGAACATTAAATTATTTTCATTTTATTCACTGTGGTGTATTTCTCTCGAGTTAATGTGACTTTTCACGGAAATCACTTTGTATTCATTTTTTGGTGTAACTGTATTTTATTCTGAAGATATATTTAAATACACAATTAAATTAAAATTAAATCGAAATCTAATATATATAGCAATCAACGTCTTTCCCCCTCAACGGGCCGCTATAAATTTATCAAACCTGGACCGGTTCGCAGTGATAAAATGGTTTAGAAGCGCTGGGTTTGGACAATTACAAGTTCATGTCAGTGTTTAAAGGTTTTTAATACTGGTATAAAATAAATTAATTATTCTCTCCTTATTAGTTCTCATTTCAATTTCTTTTAATTTCAAAAATATTAAATAACGATAAACCTTTTTATGCTATTTTTATTTTTTCACAAAAACATGTTGAGAATTTGCTTAGAATCGAAAACTACAGTATTTTCTTTTATTTCTTTTTGCTGCTGCGACATATTTTAGAGGTGTAACTCTTCAACATTTTAAAAGACGACAATATTTTCTCAAATGTTTACATTGCACTAACTCTGTTTGACTATTCCTTCTGTTATGACTTATTTTAATGGACTGTCATATAAATAAATCACGTTTTCGATAAAAAATTTATTTAAAAACATTTCCGTATGAACAGTTCTCTAACTTCATGAGCTAGTATGTTTTTTCTTCGATTTCACGTTTCAAAAGTTTACAAATTCATTTCTTTGCTAAAACGAATCAAGCGAAAATATTTCGATGCATCTTCTGTAACAACATATCTCAATTAGTCTTTAGAAGATCAGAGTCGTTCGACTAATGATGTAAGAAAAAAATCTACAAATAAATGTATCTATAATAAATGTAAATATAAAATCTTCGATGTACTTCGTATTTGTTGAGCGAACTTTTGTTTTGTTTTCAAGACAGAAACCAAGTTTTAGATATCGTTACTATGGGAACAAATGATTGAAACAGTACACAGGAAGAAGAGTATTTTACTTCAAATAAAGATAAGATACCTTACTTAATGTATAGTTCTGTAGTTACTCGTAGTTCAATTGTTTGTAACAGTATTGATTTTTGTTATTTAGTATAATATTTTAAGTAATTTTGTCCATTTGCCTTTAGATGTATTTCATTTTAATCTATGCCTGCCATATTTACATGCTATAAGCATTTTATTGTTGCAAATACGTTATTCGCTGCTGTTAAATATGACTTGAAAAGTTTGAAATAAGTTGGTGTTTTTAATATAATGATATAGTTAGCTTTCACCTATAAAAAGCTATTGCTTCAAATGAGACATAGATTCAAAAATGTTAATTATAATAAATAAAAGAAAGGCGAAATAAAAACACACACACACACAACTAATGAATAAATATATAACTTTTACTATTTTCTTGTATCGAATGTAACTTTGTGTATATTTGTTAATAGAGCATTGACATTATTTTTACTTTTATGTACTTATTGGTAAAGAAAAACAGTTTTCTTCCAATAATGTTAATTACCATATCGTCGGTCTAATTATCAGACTGCGTAACTCCATCTGGGATGTTAATTTGATACAGTAGGGCTAGGCGCCAAGTTGTTGTTTATGTTCGCCAAGATAGGCGATAATATTACAATATGGTTTACTTTGATATTTTTATCGTGCGATAATGTGGTTGTCATGGGGATAACGTAAATTAGTGTTAGTCTTTTGTTTTGTTTTTTTCCCCGCGGGATCTCTGCTCAGCAAAAGTAACACATTGGTACAAATTTTGTGTAATGAACGCTAAAAATAGTGTAAATAATTTATATCTGGGAGTGTAATACATTAATATTACTTACTGTTGTATTTATTTTATGTTAAAATCTTGCCACCATCTCTCCCTTCGAAATCTAGTTTTATTATGAAATAAAAAAAATAGTGATTACACTGATCGAGGAATAAATTAAAAGCGGAGCGCGCACTGAGGCATGGCGTAGTCAAAACAAAAGGATTAAGGAATCGCGCCAATAAGCGCGCTTGGCGCCCTGCTCTCCTATATCAAATCAGTAACACCGGTGGAGTTACGCAGTCTGATAACTAGGCCGACGATATATTTCCCAATATAAGCTGATCCTTGTATAAGCCTAGAGTGCGCTTTTTCTTCTAAAATTTACTTAAAATTCGAATCTCATTTTCAAACCTGAGGGGGAAAAAAGCCCTTAACTTTCAAACATGTCTCCACGAGGATAAAAATGTTGTCATATGGGTGGAATATTCTACCGTCAAACTATTGTTAAGTACTATTAAACTATTGCAAACAGTGATAATTTTCTTTTCTGGTAACCCTATTTAAAGCTAACACATTTTTCTCTCCATTTGTTACCTTGTAGACTCCTGATTTTTGCCATATTTTCTGCGTTATTTTTTCTGTTTGAGAAATGAGTGGGAAGAAAAATGCATATACTACACGTGATCATCGACCTAGGTTTCATGTTCTGGAAGAAAATCTCGCTGCATGATGATTATACGTATTTTGACATCACTATGAGGGGATGTATGTGAATTTTGCGAACTATTCAAAACTCCTATTCTGGTACTAACTTTGAAGGATTTATATGATTTTTTTTTCTTTTAGAGTAAATATTCTATTCAGAAATATAAAAAAAGTCAAAAGTTTAAAATCGTTTGCGCATGACTAACGAAAATTTTTAAAAAAAAAGAAGTATTGCTACGGAAGGACTAACAGGACATATTAATCTACGTTTTCCCGAGATAAGCGCGCTAATCCTTATATTAACCAACACCCCTCTTAATTTTAAACTTTAAAAGTTCCAAAAATTCTCGGCTTATGCGTGAAAATCTGACTTCCGTGTAAAATTCCAAAATTAAATGCGATTTTCTCCATTTGGAATTGATATTATGAAAAAAATATTTAAAAATAGTTTTTGAATTTTTATTGTCTAATTAATTATTTAAAATTACTATCCATATTTTTTCAATTACTTAAAATTAAGTAAAGGTTTCTTCGTATATATTGACTTTTTTGTAATTAAAGTTATTATACTTAAATAAATACATCTCATTTTCAAATATTATATCTTCATATTCAACTCATAATCAATATATTTTTTTTCATTTTCACAAAAGTTGCATATATTTTAAGTAGGTTGTCCCTTTTCGTTGATGAAGTTGCCACCATCCCGAAGTGATACTCTCTTCACATTCTTTACCACTTTGTATCCATTGAATTAATGGCAGCCAACCCTCCTAACTACCCTACCGCACTTCAAAGAACATGCCAGTTTAACTGCCGGAAATCAATCAGATCGCATCACTGCGGGAACGATCTAAAAATTAACCTTAACTGTATTTTAACGAGAGCTTCTCTCTTCCTATCGTTTGTGTTGACGATAAAGGGGTATCGCCAGGGATGCCTCGGGGGTGGAAGGGCGGAGTGAATGCAGACGATTTGGACGTATATATCCGAAAGTACGTATATATAAACCCTTTTGCTTTGAGAGCGTTGTCCCTAATGAAGTTTAAGACGGGACGCTTATCAAAATTTATAGCTCATTCCGAGTACTTTAATGACACCATTGTTGATTAGGGCTAATCTTAATTGACGCTAAATGAGGGGGTGGATATTTTTTACCCTCCCCTACTTACTTCGCTAAGTGGATCAAGGAAGTGAAGAGTTGGGAAAAGAGGGTTGGTTGATTTTGGCGAGGTGAGTATTTGCAGAAGGTATGATTGTCGTCACCACCTGTATGTTTTTTTCCCCATCCATGGCGCGACCGTGAGGTATTTTCCCCCTCACCCTGGAATATGAATATAGTTATTTTTTTTTTTTTTTGCTGCAGAGAAAACGATTGGTTCCACCTGACTTTCTAAGGAAAGAAATGATGCCAATTGTCTTTCTGTGTAAGAGTTATGACGAGGGGAAAAAAAATTAAAAAGCATTTCGTAAAAGGAAAGAAATTTGTAGACGTGCATCAAGAAGCGCAGTAATTATATGCATCTCTAATTGACATTCGTATTTAGAATGAATTTAGTTTCGTAATTAATACTCTCTAATTCATTCCGTATTATGTGTTCATAAATACCGAATTAATTATGAATCTGAATGAGCGAAAAAAAAAATTTTTGTTTTAAATAATTGATAGTTGTACCTCTATATATAAAAGAGTTTTTTCATGATGCTGTAATAAATTATTATACATAAGGTATAGTTAGTAAAAATGGGTTCTAAAAATTTGAATTTAGAACTACATAACACTTGGAAATTACAGTTTTACAGTTTGAGCAATGAGTGTGAACAGTTGTATGATTTGGGACTGGATTACAGTGAAGGTTGGAGCGCCGTCAGGTGGATGGGGTTGATCCTCCCCCTAGTATGTGTTGATATTTAACTGTGAATCTAAATTAAACAGATCTACTCTTCATCTAATTTTTGACGTAAAATCTCTTAAAAGATTCGAATATATACATCAGGCTTTTGAATTATTTATAATTACTTCTTTAAATGTAAATAACATATCTTGAAAACTGTACTTTTAAATTAAAATTATAAATTAATTTTTACCTGTTTATTTGAATTTTTATCATTCAGTTAATATTTCTTTCACTAAAATTATAAACACTGGAAATTGTTTGTTATAATTATTTGGAAAGAATAAACCATGCTTAAATTAAATTGATTCAAAAAGTTTGATAAATTAAACATAAACGCAAAGATATTTCACTATTATTAATTTCTCTGCATTTCTCTTTGTCAGTTTTTAATTATGATAGAATATTAATAATTATACAGCTTTTTTTTCGTCCACATCTGCGAAGTTTTTTATCGATGCTACTTCGATCGGTATCGCATCATGTGCATTAAAGGTACTTATGATATTAAATTAAAGCACTCAAGGTTGTGAGGGTGGTGACATTTTATGTACAATTTTATTTGATCCATATTTAAAATACAATAGTCAAAAATAAATGTTAAAGAAAGAATTAAAACGTCTGATAATATTACGCTGTTATATTAATACTTTTCATCGTAATACTTAGTGCAGTTTGATAGTGTTATTATATATATAAAAAGATTGTTCTTCAAGAAAAATTGTTGTAAAAGATTAAATTCTAAAATGCATATATAATCTTCCTTTTTTCTCATAATATTTATCTGCAGTAAGTTTTAAAATTATGCATAAAATTAGTAAATATAATATTTGTGCCAAATTTAGTGTTTTTATATATGTTTAAAAAATGTAGCTCCACAAAAAAAAATTCTTGAAAATGTGTGACGGTTTTTTCATGATATTATTTTTTCTCCTTAAGGTTCCTGAGACGGGACATGGCATGATGGACCATGAGGAAGACGGAGACGTCGCGATCAACTTATCCAAGAACCAGGCGCCAAGATCTGCTGACACTCCTAACGGCAATGCCGAGCCGGAAGATGGAGAACCCCAGGTCAGACATCTTTATCTTCTTTTTTTTTATCATTGTATCACCCATTCATAATTTCGCTATGCTTGTCCCTTTTATTAAGTAGACCCTTGGATAGATGCCGGCTGTCATTCTGCTTGAGATTTATGATTAATTTATCATATAAGGTGAACCAAAAGTATTACCCTGATTATATTATGCTCTAACTATTATAACTAGACATATGTTTTTACCAATATATTGTTAGTATCATGTATTGTTTTATTAGTCTATTTACGTCAGTAAATTTCAACTAGGACCCCCTTGGTAGCTCGGAGAATGTGTAAGCGGTATTCCAGTTCCTGCCAAGTGTGAAGTTCAACATATGCTTCTCTCACACTCGGCCAGCCTCTACTAGAAATATCTGTGACGCTGCCTATTTATTTGAACATTTTATACATTCGCTATATTGATTTTGCACCGGGGGGTTGCTTCCTTAACAACTTCGAAAATTACATTGAACATTAATGGGCGATTTCGTATCGTGAAACCACAGTACTCTTGAATGGACGCCACTTTGGCAAAAAATTATCTTTTTTACAAATGTTTCCCCGAGACATTCTTGAAGGAGCATTCCCGACATATACTGCACAATAAAACTACTAGTACTGACTTATCTGATTATACAAAAGTTACATTATATTAAATGGTTACTCTGTAATGAATTTTTATAATCATGGTAAAACTTTTGGTTCAGCCTATATTGTGTAGTTATATTATTTATAAATTAAATTGTAGGTACTAATTGATTAACACGCAGGATAAACACGAAAAATAAATCGGAAGAATAAACTTAATGTACGTTTATTTTTTATTACTAAGTGAAATAATTATTAAAACTATGGAAACACGCCAGCGATTTGTAAGTTTGAATATAAAAAAAAATCTGTATGATGGAAATCTGTATGATTATAAAATCTGTATGATGAAAGAAAACTATCTAGGAATCAGTTTATTTATTCTCCCGTATAATTCTTATTCACAAAGCTTTCTTTTTTTAGGCTGCCTACTTGCTTATAATAATATGAGTAAATCTTTCTTAGGTGTATTAATTATATTAAATTTCAGTGTAAGCTTTCTTTGAAACGAAAAAATTGCTTCATTTTTGTGTTTCATTTCTTCGTTTTAAAACAATTATTCGCCTCATTTAAGGTTGAATGTTTTCATTTTTATAAAGTAGGACTCAAATTTTTGGAATATGTTTTAAACGTAGAAAATCACCTCAATATTTAGATATTCTGATTTCATTTTTGTATCGAATTCCCACACAAGTTTTACTGTAATTCTAATTTCGATTTTCATGCAAAAAGTCTTAAATATAAAAGTTTTTTAGTGTAAAAGTTTTCTAGGTTTACGTTCTGTTTTAAAACTTTAAACACAGATGTTTTTTAATATATATGCTACGGCCAAAGCTTGAAGTTTGGCCAAAGTCCGAAGTATGTGCTATTAAATTGTATATTCTACTTTGGCTGGCCATTTCGCGAAGTGGCTGGGAATCCTTGACCAAAGCTCGATGTGATAATGTTAGATTGGCCATTAGTTATTTTGTAGGGCGCAAATTTAATTATTACGCCATCGCTTTGTCACAGCATATACGTTCACTGAATAATTTCTTTTGTGGCTTTAGTATGAGATCATATTTTTATATATTACAGGCTTATTTTTGTAACTCAGAGGTGTCTTTTATATTTGAATTCGTTTCTGAAATAATTGTACTTAAAAACGATCGTCCCAAGCCTTTAGCGAATTTGGCGGCAAAAGCCCAAAATCAGGAAAATATTAGACAGTGGCCGGTACGTTTATAACAAGGTTGGCCAAAACTCGAACTGGACGATTCCGGGCTTCGACCATAACATATAATGGACGTACTCTGCAATTTTAATAATATAGTAAAAGGAAAAATTCTTATATACTTTGTAATAAATGAATGATGTTTCAATTTTTTACTCAAAATAAGCAATTGCGCCATTTTTTAGAACTTCCAATTTTGTTTACTCTAAAAATATTAAATAAATTCACCCAAAGTAATCCTTAAAACTTTTTAAAATGAGCTCTGAAACATACCCTTATATCCTTACGAATTGTCTGCCGGGAAAACGTCTGTAAAAGTTGTTTCACTGCGGTTTTATGATTATTGCACAAAAGATGTACTAATAAAATCAAACGTGCGTATTGAATCCATTTTCATCAAATTTCCATAAATAAGTTACGCTTAATTTATTACCATTCCCTTTTACCCTACTCTGAATACGAGAGTTAAAATAAATTAATTTCAAACGCACTTTTCTGCTCAATTTCCCGTATCAAACAGATCATTACTGCCTCTTTATACACTCCTTAAAGACAGAAACTTAAAACATTTCCAGCGAGAGAAAAAAAATGGGAAGTGGCAATAAAACCCTCTTCCAAAACCTCTCGCCACGAACACGAAAAGATTAATAACTAATTAAATAATTACAACTATGTACGACTTTTGGCTTTTCGACCTTACCATCCTATCGCTTCACTTTTTGGAAAACCCGTTTGAAAGCTCTTCTCGTTCTTTAATATCCACACCTGGAAAAGTATACACACATGCAGAAGACGTCCTATATCGTATCGTATGTGTACATGCCTCCCATTCATATATATAGACAGATCTGCTGCGAATGACAGCGCAACTAGATACTGTATCTTGTGAAACGTGTTTAAAAATGGGTTGTTGGGCACCTAATGGGGGAAATTAGGGCCATCAGTGGGGCCCGAGAGCCCTCTACTGCGGCCCTGATGGCCCCACTAATGACGATAGCGAAGTAAGCGATGTACATACGAGGAGCAATTTTTTTCCCTTCCGATATTTGCGTATAACGCTACGAAGAGAAGACGCGTTTACCGTTTCACAGATAACACCAAATACCGTCGCCTGATAGAAAAAGAAACTTAGTTTTTATTCCGACGGTAAGAAGTAAAAAAAATATATATATGTGTGAGGATTTCTTTTTATGTGTTTTTAAATATTTTCTTTTGTCGGTTTATTTTTTTTCTCTCCTCCCCGCGTAATTTGGAGGTTTTTGGTTGTCATTTGGGAAGGGTATTTATATCTGATTTGTGTTGTGTGTTTTTTTAATCTACGGGAGAGAGGGAAAAAAAATGGTTACTTACCTTTTTTTTTTACGCGCGTGTTTATCGGTTAGCATCTCTTTTTATATGCGTTTATAATAAGTTACGCTATTTCAGACTGCGTTATTTGTGGTCTGATCATTTTATTGCGCTGTTCAGCAGCAGTAATGAGTATTTTATGCAGTCAGTGTAGCGATATCACGTACGTATCTTTTAATTACTCCTCTTTAAATGAGTTAATAATAATCAGAAGAGTTTCGTTCGGAATTTTAATGGACTTTCAAATTCGTAATTCTTCTGCGTTAACTACAGTGAAATTACTCCACGCTAGTCTTTCAGACTTTATTTTTAGTTAAAGTATATCGAAAGTTATAAATTATGTTTGTGTCAATTAACTTAAAATTGGTTCAACTTAGAAATTTTAAATAGTAACCAATTTTTATAAGGTGTATAAAATAAAAAAAAAAACATTGTGGATTCCTTGAAAGAATTGACTATTTTAAAAGAGCATTTCAATGCCATATCTAATATTCTATGGTGGAATAAAAAAATTTAATTTTCTGTGAAATTTTTGTTTCATAAAGGAAAATTTTTACATGGAAATAGTTTGAAGCGTTTAAAATTTGTATTTAAAAAAGTTTATATGGTTGTTCTAACATATTTTTTATTGAGGAAATAATCTAAACAAAATTCTATCTACAACTTAATATTTATTTTCCTGCCGAACATATTCGCGTATAAAATTTATCAGATAATACATTTTCAGGTAAGAGAGATCATCGGATCAATTCTATCTTATTTTCTTCTATGGTCATAGGCCGTACTTTTCTATGCTTTACTTTCCATTCAAATCGAAAATAAAAAAAGGCTGATTTAGTAGTTATTGAAATAAATATATACTATCTAATAATAAATCACAACAGTTGGCATTGGCTTCTTTCACACTGCTTTTTAATGAATGAATGAAAGCTATTTCCCGAGAAAGTCTCCATGCTTCTTAAGAAACCTTATATATATGCATAAATTTCAGTATTATTTATTTTAAGAGTATTGTACAATACTGCATTTAAATACTATTATTTAAATGTAAAACACGTCTTATAAATAATTCATTTAATTTAAAAGTTCTTTCGTAAGAAAATGAATAATATACATTTAATTTTCTAATACACGAAATATTCATCATTGGTACCTAATTGTGAGATTTAAGTGTATGCTATGTATATGATGCATTACAATCATGTATTACGAGAGAGAGTTTCATGTATCTTAAAACTAACTTAGAAACACTTTCTTTTGAAAGATTTCTGAGAATATTAACATCGTCTATGCAACTGTAATAAAGATTATCATTTTTAATCAATATGAATTTCATAATACAGTTTTGGAAACACTTTCTTTTAAAAGTTTTCTTAGTTACACCAAAATGATCGGTCTAAATGTAATAAAAATAATCAATTTTAATAAATTGTATATACCGTAAAATTCTACGTGTTACGAGCTTTTTGAACACAAAAAATAAGATCAAAATTTACGGGTGCGCGTTATACACCGTGTATAAAAATGAGAGCTTTAAAAATGAAAAAAGAGGAGCATAAAAAAAATTAGACTTCTAAATATAAAGAAATACTATTTATTTAAAAGAAATTACATTTGTCTTGAACTTAAAGGGTTGTATAGTTTTAGAAGTATATACTATTTTTTCAAAAGCCTGTGTTTATAACTAGAATAAATAACTTTAAATAATAAGAGCATTGTGTACACAAATTTCAGGTTTCTTCGTAAAAAAAAGTGGGTGCGCGTTATACGGTGAATATGCCTAAAAATTAAAAGTTGCTGCTCTAAAGTATAGGTGCGTGTTATACACCGGATTTTACGGTACATAATTTATCTTCGTAATATCATTTTTTAAAATATTTTACAATGTGTTACAAAAAATATATTAATCATTCTCAAAGTTATTTTTTATAAGGAACAAATGGCTAAATTTAGTATATTTATTGTGAAGCAAACACACTTTCAATAACTCTGACTTATGGGGAAAAAAACAAATAGTTATAAGATGCATATTTATAAAGTTAAAACTGAAAAAGAAAGTAATAGGGAAAAAAAACTCGTGAAAGAATCCCTCAAACGAATTCAATAATAAAGTAAATAAAGTCACTGGAAAAACCAAATAATATATACCGCTAAGAGACAACGGCTCTTATAAATAAACGCTCTCTCTATTTGAACGTAACAAATCGAGTAGGGATATCGAAATCATTTTTCTCCCCTAGCTGACTCGTCTCAAAAGTATCGGAAGAGGGAAAATAATAAAAATTCAAAGCGCGGTGACTTTGAGATGTAAATAAAAAAAATAAATAACAGAAAAGAAATGTTTTTTGAAAAGAAAGAACGGGGAAAAAAAAGACTCGAAAAATCGACGAGCGAGAAAACGAAATCAACAACGGCTAAAAGGGATGAAAAAAAGTAAATAAATAAAGAATATATAGGGTGAGAGGAGAGAAAAAAATTTCCGAAATCGCAATAAAAGGAGAAAAAAAAAAGTAAGCTTTACCAGCCCACAAATAAATAAATGTAATAAATGGAGTCTGTGAAAAAAAGACGTTGTTTGTTGTTGTTGTTGTCGGGTGGAATTGTTACAAAAGCGGTGGCATCAGCTTCCAGTGTATCGGAGTTGAGTGGAGCGGTAACTGCGTTAAAGATTTGTTTTATGACTCTGACACTTTGGCTGGCGTTCCACGCCCCTTCTTATTTCGCTTCCTTAAATGCACTTTCGACAGATCCCGCGTATAGAGGATAAAAAGGGGGTCATATATAAATTTATCTTCTAATATAATTTGATGTGAAATTTAAAATGAGTTTTATATTTAAAATTTTTGCGGGGCAAAAAATGTTGTTATAACGGCATTTCTATGGTCTTAATTATAATGCAAAAAGGGAATGAATCCATGTAAATACATGTATCAAATTTGTTAATTTCTGAAAAATTATTTGCTAAATCTTTTTATTAATTCATAATTTATACGGATTTTTTTTTCTTCAGACAAATTTATAAAAGGCTATGAAAGCTATAATATTTGTATGTAACGGGGCAAACTTCTCAAATCTTTTCTTCATAAATGAAAAATATAAACTTCGATTTTTAATTGAGATCAATTTTTAAATATATACCTCATGCATATTTTCTCGCATTTTATTATTTTCCGGTTAATAATTAAATTTAACTGTTTTACACTTAAAATAATTTTCAAATTTTTTAAAACTTGAAGTGTATTTTTCGGAGATTCTTCACCAGAAAAATGTCTGACTTCGGCATAGCATTAATATTTAAATTGATTCATCAAATTTTAATTTGACTGTTGGATTTAAATTAACGTGACGATGGATACCGTAATTTTAAACCATGTTCAATGAGAATTTAATTTGATTTGATTTTGATTTACGTTGAACTGTGAAACAGTACGAGGGCTATTGTAGGTAGATCTCGTAATTTTGAACTATGTCAAGTGATAAGGATGACACCTGAACATATCCAATGAGAAAAACAATTTCTTAGCTGATACCCCATTAAAGATTTAAAAAAATAGCTGTATACATAATTCTTTTCCATGAATAGTCCTGTTGATGGAGGCAAAATTTGCTGTGAAGAATTCGTTTCGTTTGTTTAATAAATATCACAACCTTCATCTTTAACTAGTTAATTCAATTTTTGATTAATCAGTATCAAAATAAATGAAATATGTACAGTTTTTTAACAACTCGACTCTAAAGAATAGGGTTTACAATAATATTTCCGTATGATTTTTAAACAGTAGAACTTCTATTAACGAGACCCAATTCAAGCAGACACGTTCTGAATCTCTTCTAGTAAAATTTCTTTCACCTCAGTACACCATTTAATTCTTTTATCCCTTCTCTAGCCTACTTCGTAATGCTCTTTTGCATAAATCTAGGTTCGTTCACAATGTGAGGTTTTCTTGCCAAACCTCGTAGTAAAAAGGCCCTAGGGGTTAGTACATTAAAATCCGTTAAATGTTGTCATTTTTAGTTTGTTTAGGATTTACTTTTTTTTATTAACCTTGTAATAATGGACTATACGTGAGATCTATCCTCTTACCCTCTTTAACTCGAGTTTTTTTCCCATCCAGTCAAATTTGCACTTTGAGCTAAAACAACTCCACTCCACTCTATACTCAATAACAAATAAATTGTCAATGAGATATAGAATAGTCGTTTTGTGGGCAATGATGCCACGCTAGTACTGCCTGAATATTTATGGCTTATTGCTGAATTATAGTCCTTTTTGGAAAAATATAAAAATTTCTCGTTGGCGAGTTTTAAGTGTTGCTTATTATTGAAGACAATTACCCATTATTTCTTAATAGTGCTTATTATTTCTTGTCAAAACAGCCCATAATCAGTTAAACCATTAAATTAGTAAGATTTAATTATTGTGATTATCTGTTTGTTATCCATTCGTATTTTATTTAATGTCTTCTCAGTCCCTACTGCGTTCGGACCGGCCCTACCTGATAATCTCAAAGATCAGTAAGATCTCTACCGCAACCAATATGAGGAAGGGCTGTGGCAACCTTTATTTTATTTTCGATTTATTATTATATTCATTAATTCTCTACCCACATCCCAATAATTTCCTTAATGAATTGTTTCACTAATTAAATTATGCCGTCCAATACTGAAGCAAGTTTTATCAATCACAAATTATTCTTTTTGTATTATAAACTATTTCTTTAACTACACAGCAACTTTTAGTAAAAGGCTACTCCTAAAATACTAATTAGGATACATTCTAACTCTAAAATTGCTATTCTTTACATCAAAAGGATCAATTTAAATATGTTCGCAAAACGAACACACACTCGCACAAAAATCCCTTTCTCTCAATTTTACTTTTTACAATAATCCCCTTTCTTTACAACGAACTGATTTTTCGTAGCGAAGCGAACACCAAACATTTTTTCACTGACGCCAACTCTCCTGACACCCTCTCACGCACCGTTCGTTGTTGTTCATCAATTCCGAAACATCCCCCACCTCAAAACATTCTATTCCTCCCCCTACTCTTTCCAAAAAAATAAGTAACAAAAATACTCAACCCAGCCACATACCCTCATCTAAAGTTCCTTCCACACCAAATATCAAGCTTGTCTGCCTCTTTCTTCATACACCATGAATCACAATAGTTTTCTTTCTTTTCTTTTTTTTCTACCAATCAGACAGTTTGTGACTATAGCCAGCCCATTGATTGGTGGATTCGATTTGAACGGAACAAATAACCAACAAAATAGATAAACCATTGATCCCATTTGAAAATCACGGAACTGACGTGTAATATATATATATATATATAAGGAACTAGAAGAGAACCCGTCAGTTTTATTATTATTTTTTTATGTTTTATAAGCGTTAAGAAACGGTTTTCTTTGCAAACACAACAGAACGAAATAATAATAATGCCGGAGAAGAGGAAGGAGAGGAAACTTTTTGAGGAACAGGAAATTATAAGCCACCAATTTATACACCTTGTAACAACAACAATAAAAAAAATAGAGAAAGTGGTGGGAAAAAAAGAATTTCCAAAAAAATAAAAGTAAAAGATTTTGTTTTGTCTGGAAAACTGAGAGAGAATGTGGTGTAAGTTTGTTTCGTCTCGGAAAAAAACTTAATTTTTTATTCTCCTTATTCTTATTCTCGGAGGTTTAATTTGTTTATTTTAATCCTGGATTCAGATGTTGTGATTGTACATGGTTTTTTTGTCCCTTCTTTTCAATAGGGTGATTTATGTAGTGTATTCGAGTTGTGTAGATTGATATCTTTTTTGAATATTTTATTGTGTGTGTGTGATTTTTTTTTATATATATATTTTGAAAAAATGCATTTCCTTGGATTTTAATTGTTATAGAAAGATTATTTTTGTTTAATGACAAAAAAAAAAGTACGAAACATAGTTTTTAAAATAATGTTTGAAATAATGAAATATGTAAATTAAAACAACTTATCGAAGTTTTATAATTTTGAATTGTAAGTATTTCTTATAAACATACTTTTCAAACTTAAAGCTTTATTAATATCAATATTTTTTAACAATACATGGTATTGAAAGTGGGAGATTTAAGATAAATTATGTTGTGCTAATTTTTAATTTCGAAATCGAAAGTTTTTAATTAACAATTGTGACTAAATCAAAACTGCACAATACATATGTCATTGGTAAATTATAAGATTTATAATAATTATGGAATATTTGGTTTTATATATTGAGAAATATTACGTTTAAATTATTTATACCATTAAAGCATGTGCATATGCTTTTTTATATAAAAGATAAATTTTATAATGTGAAGAAATTATTTATGTGTATGAACATTTGTGCATAATTGTTTTCTGTCATTGAATATGTTAATATGCAACTCTGTACTTTTTTATTAATTATTTTATTTATTTATCTTATTTCTATTTTAATTACTAATTCTTAGTGTCTTTGTTATATAAAGAATAAGATGTGCTAATAATTATGAACTAATTAGCTTTTCTCGAGCTTTCTTTTTAATCTTTAATTAATGTAGACTTAAATTACATAAAACATAAATATATATAGCAAAAGCTATTTCAATTTGTTTCTGGCTGAGATTTTAAACCTCGGTAATTTAAAAAGAGAAAATGAATTATGTTTGAACTATCTCCTACTGCTAAATTTTAATTTTGGGCTCTTTTCTACTCTTTCTTGATTTTTAAGAGACCTCTTATAGTTTTCCAACGTATTTAGATACTTCTTTTTTATCAAATAATTTTGAGATATATAATTGGGTACTTTTTTAATCAAAACTGGCTAAATATTTACTGCATTGAATTTTTTATATGATAATACTTATTAAATTGTTTTAATTACTTGTATTTTTAAGAAAAATGTCAAATTCTATTCTTTAAGTGAAAGAGACTGCAATTTAAAAAAAAAAAACGTTTTTCCACATCATAAAATGGGAAAAAAACTTATAAATAACTCCTTGTTTTAATTTTATTCTCGTAGTAATTCCATCAGGACTTATACCTTTTTGCCATTCAACTCATTCTTCCCGTCTCTAGCAACTTTTCTCACAGCGGAAGCCAGTTGTATCTTTTTGTATTCAGTTGCTTTCACTCACGCCCCTTCTCCAAGCATCCCCCCAAGCTTACCTCTCCCCCTTTTACAAAAGAAGCAGTTTAAGTTATTTCTGAGTATAAATGCGCGTTGTATTCTTCGCCTCATATTTGACAAATTTCTCAATCCTTCAGCTGGATAAATAAATTCCGGTGTATCTTTTTATTTGTTATGTTCGCCTTTTCTTCTTAGCGAAAGGAGGACGTAGGCTGCTTGTCTGTGGTTATGATATTTTTATTTATTATGTGTCCGATATTGTGCTGCTCTAAAGCGTTTGTTTTGTTTAAAGTGATGAATGGGCTCTGGCTTGCTGAGTTTTACTTCCTTCCAGAGCTTTTCTTGGACGTGAGAAGGTGTTAGCGAGCGTATCGTGGACAGAGTATAAATGGATGTCTTTTCTTAGCAAAATTTGGGTTTTTGTGAGTTTAAAAAATGTTGCTTCGTTTAGGTTTAGGGAAAATAAAAAATAAAAAAAGGAGAGAAAACTTTCTGTGTGACTATTAAAAACGGAAATTTGATATCGGGACGGTGTAAAAAGTTGCCTTACTTGGGGGAAAAAATTGAAGTTTGATGTTAAATCTGATGCTGTTTTGTGGAAGTGCTGAAATACTATTGAACGCTGTAACTTAATACATTAGGGTGGTTCATGATCATATGGAGAAAAAAAATTCGGTACTTAAGTATTATATCAACCTATTGGCGACATTACATTTAACGAAGCACCTGGTTGCCTATTTAACGTGTAGGACACATAGGAAATCGGGTTTGCCAACTTGGCGAGTTAATAGAGTTGGCGATTGTTGCGATTATAAGAAAGTACCAAAAATTCTTATTAATAGGAATTTACCTACGCGGAAACGATGTTCTCTATGGTACGGAAATTAGAAGAAAAATAATTTCAAAATTTAATATTTTTACAAAGTGATTGAATTTTTGAAAGAAGGGGGAAAAGGTTATTTGGGTCAAATGATTTTAAAACGAAAATAATTATTTTCCTGTTATATATAAATAACTAAAAGTGAGGATTTCTGAGTATATTTAACAATGCACATTGCGACATTTCATATCCCAGCTCTTTTCTGTCGTCACTTTATTGTGCTCTATAATTTCGTCAGTAGGTTTTTAAAATTTAATGCTAAGGAAACTGTTAAATGTATCTGCTGTTTTTTTTTTCTTTTTGTAACTGTTTAGTATGTGTCATCTCATCACAATAAATGTTAAAAAGTACTAAAATACCTGTTTCACTTAAACGAAAATTATCGTGACATTTTACCTTAAAAAGGCTCCATTATCTAAACATTATTCCCGTTGGGCAATAATTAATATAAAATTACTTTTTTATTTTATTTTTTCCTTCATCTATATACTAGAGAACACACCCAATATATGCAAGATTTTCACACTTTCAAATAAGATTTAGTAATCCGATTATTTTTATTTATTTTCCAAAAAAAAAGGGGCTCCTAAGAAATTTTGATACAAAGCCCACTACGCCACAGTTTTTTAAATGGTTAATTCTTCTGAACTATCGTAACTGGTTTTGTGAAACAAAATCATCTGACTTAAATGGGTTTAAAACTTTTAAAAAGGGTTTTGCAATGATAGATCAATGAAAAGTGTTTGACTTAAAAAAAAATATATGATGCAATAGATCATGTATCAATGTAAGTATTTCAGTAGGGTTTTCCTTTCTGTGCTGGTTTGGGTAAGTCAAATTCGCTGATTTCCATACAATTCGGTATGAACAATCATTTCGTTATCCAATTCACAAGTTCAATGGTTACACATTAAGAAAATATATATTGCATTTATAATTATATTTATAGATCCAGCAGGGTGATATTTAAATTGAATTTTAGATTTTTTTTAAATCAGAAAAAAATTAATGATAAAATCTAAGGAATTTATTTTAATTTTTGCATTTTTTTAAAAAAAATTTATAAATGTGTTGATTCATTTTTAAATATCTTTTCAAAACAAGGTTATGTCAAAAAAAGAAGAAACGACAACATGGATAAAAGAAAATATGTTCATGTTAAATCACATTTTGATTCAACATCCTCTCGTGTTATGTTGTAGAATTAAAAAGAAAGAATTTTACACCATATTTTAATTGTTTCCTTCGACATTTAATCGTTGTTCAACAATGTGATATCTGAATCCATCAGCCCTAGAGCGATATTAACATAAATTTGGCCAATAACGTGATTCAAACTGTTAAAAAATAATCCAATTTGGAATTTTTTGCTCAATACCTTACTACTTTCAAAAAACACACTCACAAAAAAAGTTGTGTAATAATTAGTTTTTTAACCGAGTAAGAGAAAATCTGAATTTCCCCAACATTTCCTCATCCTTATGGCTGCTTCCCTACAGTGACATTGACAATGCAAGGTAAACAGTTTTACAGAAATCGCAATTTAGTTGGGGGGAAAAATAATGAAGTTTGGAGCTTCAAAACGTTTTTCTAAAATGAAATGCTATTACTAATAGATGTAATAGGTATCAATCATGAATTTCGAAAAAAAAAAAAAAAATTTAAATTTGGGACTAAAAAAATATGTTGATACTTTTTTTTTCTTCAGTTAGAGAGTGTAGGAATTAAAGAACATTGTTGGGAAGATTCTTTGATGGAATTAGTATTATTATTTTTGATAAATAAAAAAACGTGTTTGTGTTTTAAGTTGAAATAAAAACATTAGTTCTAAAATAGTAATCTTTTTTATCGAAGTTGAAGCTTGCGCAAGTTTTGCTTTAATTTAAAATAATAAAATTAAACTATTTTAAGAAGTTATCTTATGTGTGTGTACTAATACATCACGACACAGACATTTCATTTTTCGTCAGTTTATCGTTGTTCCTCAGAACAATGCGGTTCATCACGTGAAGGGCGTTCTGGTGAACAATCGGTAGATGGCAGCACAACAGCGAAGACGATGATCCTAATTTGTAGAGTTTAAATCGTATAAAAAGATTTCTGACAATCGGTCTGTTCTGAGTGTCTTCCTTTCTATCAAAACATTCGAAATCGTTTTTAAATAATAATTACACTTTAATATGTTGAATTATTAAATTTATCTTATATATAAGGAAATTTTTGGCAAACGTTAGATTTTCAGCTGCAAGACTACATTTATCTGCTAAGTTGTTTG
Organism: Trichonephila inaurata madagascariensis; assembly: GCA_019973955.1. Classification (NCBI taxonomy): domain Eukaryota; kingdom Metazoa; phylum Arthropoda; class Arachnida; order Araneae; family Nephilidae; genus Trichonephila; species Trichonephila inaurata. Next base: position 1,167,457 of record BMAV01019022.1, read on the forward strand.
TTTATTGATGATTAAAAATTTCAAGCATGTCTCTTTTATTTATACTGTTTATTGCAGTTTGTTTATATATAATGAACTAAGTCATTATTTAATATGCCTTTTTTTTTTTTTTTTTTTTTTTTTTTTTTACATTATTATAAGAGATCTATTTATTTTTTTATTGAATAATTATAATTCTATAACTAATAAACTAGTATATCAGTTTTTTGATCTTGTTAATTAAAGAGTATTTTTGAATGAAAAAATATTGTTATGTGACTGACTTTAATTTAAAATATTTTGTGTTTTATTTTATATCTAACTTTCAACAGCAATGTTTTCTAAACAATAATTCAATTCTTGTTTCTTTATTACTTCTATGAAACAAAAATAAGAGAATATAATTAATAATGTGAGAAGTTTTATTTGTGTTTTGTTAATATGTACTTCTGAATACTTATTTATTGTTTTCTGCTTGTTTGTTTAGCTAATTGCTAAAGAGCAAAATTTTAAAGCTTATTTAAGAAATAAAATAAATAAATGTTTGCTAACAGTCTTCATTATTGTTATTTTTTTTGTTTGTTCAAGTGTGCATACTTTTTTCGCTAAATTTCCTTACAAGTGTAGTTTTTTGTAAAAAAATCATTATTAGCTTCATTTATTTCAAGTATCTAAACAACGAGTCAAAATTTAATTATTTTAAAGGGCAAACTTATTGAGTTTTTTTTTTCTTGTCAATCCTAATAATAAACTCTTCACTTTATTATGTATGTGCAAAGGGCTGAAAACACCTTAAAAAAAGAGGCACTAATTTAAAAAGAATAATTTCTTATTTAGGGTGTATTTAAAACTATTGATTCAGAAGAGCAAACTGATTTTTCATTAATATGCTTGAATAGATATTCTTTTCTTGGTTATTTTTTTTCCTCTTTCAGAAAGAAAATTTCCCGACACTCAAAAATGTTTTAACCGTTATAGCAATGTGTTTAATCCATAAACAAAGTTAAAGTCACATTTCTCCGCCCCCCCCCCGTCAGTTTGTAATCAAATTATAGCTGCGTCAGTGAACTCAAATCCTATCCTCTACAAACAAGATCCATTATTTATTTACGAAAACATTAGCGTCAATTATTCTATCGTAAAAATTCCGAAGCAACTGTATGGTGTAATGGCGGAAACATCTTTTCACTGCCTTCAGGCTGATAAAATAATAACAGAAGAACAAATAAATAAAAAAAAGTCGCTGTAAATTTGCTTACCGAAGTATATCACACTGCTAACAGACGGTATTTACTTGTGTACCTAAGTATTATTTTTTTTTTATCTTTTTCCTTTTGCAGTGGAGATTTTTTTTTATTCCCAATTTCATTTTCACTTTAGGCAACACGGAGGAAAAGGGTGTTCCTTTTTATAAATTTAACTTAATTATAACCGCTCTTTCTTAATTACACGTTAAAGCCTTGCGACTCTTCAAATGCTATGTCAACATCGAGCACGAAAATGCAGCATTGTTTAATTTTGCCATCCTTGTTTGATGTGTTTTTTTTTTCTTTTCTTTTCTTTCTTTTCTTATTTTGTGTCCCTTTTGCAAGCATTTTTTTCCCCATACTTTACATCCACACACACACTCTCGTCTCCTTTTCAGCCAGTGCCTTTTCCTCATTTTTGTTTGGTGGTACTCTCGTTAAATATTTAACGACGAAAATTTTTTTGTTTATTTAAGTTATTAAGAGTCATTTTCACTAGGTTGGAAAAGTTCGTGCGCCAGCTTTTGTACGAGGGAAAAATTTTTGCTTTTTTCCCCCCTTAATCCTCACTAATAGCTCGGGAACCCCTAGCTCAAGAAATCATAGTGATTAGGAGATTTTATTAATAGGGACCCCCGACTTTTATTTACACGCATTTACTTAGTTTTAGACAATTTTTCATTCCGTTCTGTTCCAACCCACGGTATTGACTTTAGCTAAATCTTTCGGTTTTGCTGCTGGAAAATTTTGGATTTTGAAAATTTTCAGCAAACATTAGAGAAACTAAAAAATATTATGTATTCTGGAATATTTATCCAAGCGAACAAGGTGTATTTGAGTCTCTGGTGTTTGTTTGCTATATACTCATATTTGCGTCATCAGTGTGTGTCTAAGACGATATATTCCATTCAAGATGATGAAATATATTTCTAAATATTGTTGTTGTTCTGCTTGTTCTAGTGGGAAAAAATTTTCCAATTTTTAATAATATATTGCTTTTTTTTTTAATCCGTTCGTAACTTGGAATTTTTTTGTGTAAGTTTTAAGTATGATCAAAAATTACAAAATCTCGTTTTATAAAATTTTTAAGTATAGTTTCATGGAAAGATTTCGTATAAAATTATTTCTTCCGCCTTTTTGTCTATTTTTTTAGAAAAAATTATATGTATTCTGCTTAAAAATGAAAATCACTGCAAACGTTTTCAAGCATAAGGATTAAAAACGGTTTAGATAGTTTTGAGTGGGTTTACTCATTAACAAGGGACTAGGATTAGATGTATTAGAAAACTTATTATGTCTGAACTAGGAAATTAAGTTTGTCTGAGATCATGCTGATTTTATATATTTCGTACTTAATTGACTAGGATTAAATGTATTAGGAAACTAATTATGTCTGAACTAGAAAAATTGTGTCTGAGATCGTGTTAATTTTGTATATTTCATACTTGATTAAATTTATTTTTATTATTTCGTAACATTTTTATTTATTATTTTTTTTTTACACATTTTTTACAAAATTGCCGAAGATTCTTACGTCTAATAACGTTTAAACTTTAACTATTATATAAATAATAATCATTGGTTCGTAATTTAGTGACTATATATTTATCTGCATGAGAAATTTGATAATTAATGCATTTAATACTTATGAAACTCATACTTTACGAATAAAAATTATAATTGATTCCTTCAATATTATCATATTACCCCATTCTATCGGGTTAGTGAAATATTTCTATTACCTTTATGGCACAAAAAGATTTTGGTCATGAAAATATTCTCTAAGTTGCTTCTACTATATGTATTTCGATTTTTTAGTTTTGCAGAACACAAATATGGGTGGGGTTGTATAAATTTTATGAAATTATATATATCTATCATTACTACGGATTACATATTAAACATCTTCTATCGCACAGTGACGTACTCAGACTACTTTGTATCGCAGTGGCGTACTCAGACTACTTTGTATCGCAGTGGCGTACTCAGACTTCTTTGTATCGCAGTGGCGTACTCATACTTCTTTGTATCGCAGTGGTGTACTCTGTTGAATCTTTGTGCTCAGACTACTTAAATTTTAAAAAACACGTAGGCAAAAGTTCCGAGTTGTATTACTTTTGCTAAAAATTAAAAATGTTTTGGTGTATCGGAGCGGTTTACACCCCCAAACTCCACCCTTGTGTACGCCACTGTGCTATAGGTTGTTCATTTCCTTTTCATCTGATAAAATTATTTAGCATATGACGAACTAAAGCAATAACCTTTTTTTTATTTAACAATTTTTTATAACATTGTGACAAAGAGTTATTGTATTGAAAAGGTTCGAAAATTGTTATTTCTATGCATTTCCTCATAAGTTTTTAAAAACGTTGTTACTTTTAAATATTCTTTATGCTTTCTCTTCAGTGTTTGCACTCACTGTCTCGAAGAAACTTGACTCCTACGAAATCGATTTGCAAAATGCCATTCTTCATCAAATATCCACTTCACTTTTTTTTCCTCTTTTATTATCTTTTTACTATCGATACCTCTCTTTTGTCTTACTCAAAAAGAGGAATCGATTGTTTTATTACCTTTCGCATTTTCTAATCGGACTTCATCGATATATCATGCGGAAGGTAATCGTGCATAATGCTCTCTGTCTCTCCAGAAATAAGAATATAAACTTTTTGTTTGGAAAATAAATGGATGATGAAACGAAAAGGTAGCGGATTTTCTAGTAAGTAACCCAAATAGGGACAAAAATCAAAAGACTTAAAATATAAGCATCGCTTTCGTCGCCATAGATACACGGAACACAAACGAAACGGTCCTCTTTTCCCAGAATGCAATGCGCTTACGAAGAACAAAAACATGCACTTCTCCCGTTAAGCACCGTTTCATGATAAATAAGCAAATGTCAGTTGCCCCCCACCCTCAATAAATACGTAAGAGTCCTTTTCGATTCTTCCCTATTATGTCTCTAACCGGTTCTTCTTGTTAGGCTTTTTAATTTGCTTGAAACGTCAAGGCTTGCTTTTTTTCTCTCCCCTTTCTTCTCATTCTTCTTTTTTTCTACGCTGAAGAAGAGTACTTGTAAACATTATTTTTAATGCAGGATTGTGTGTTTATTGTTGAAATATAAATGCACTTCAGTTAAGGTCAACAAAATATTTATATTAATAAATATTTCAAAAATAGAAATGTGATCCGGTAACGTAAGCTAAAGTACCACACCCTGTGATGAATATGTGTGTTTTTATGCAAAGAGAAAAAGAAAGTGAAAAATTTTCAAGAATTCATTATTTTTATTAAAGCAATTTGTGAAAAAAAGAGACTGGTTTATAATAGGCTAAATTCATATGACGTCATAGTAACATATCACGTGTTCCAGGCCAATCAGTTCATGCGCATCGTTGTTGCCATCTTATGCGTTTTACAGAAGCGTGAACAAACACACTTGATTTCAAAATTTATTGTTACACTAGTTGTCTTCTTTTGCAAGACTTCACCCACTCTAATTATTCCCCTCCCCCGCGCCATGCAAGTTTTTGATCGCGTTTAGTGTTGCAACTTCACCCCTCATGATCTTATTTCAAACTCCTCTACCTTTTCTTACTTTTTCTTCCAAGTGGTTATTTAAAACTTCCTTTCAATAACCGCTCGCAGTTATCTTAGAGGTGAAGTGTAACGGACTTAAAAATATTATTCTCTTAATCCTTGTTATTAAAAAATATATCCCTTCTCTCCTCGTTCCGTCAAGATGCGGCAGACGGTTGAAAGACGGGCTTTGCTGTCATGGAGATGTGACGTCATTTTCTCTTCGTTTTCCTATGAAAGCGAAACAGAAACTAAATCAACTGGGATAGTGGTTTCCACCCACCCCTCCACCAGCGTTATTGCGCTGCATTTAATGTGGACTGCTTTTTATTTTTATATGTAACCTCAACAAATTGTTCTCTGTTCAATTTATTATGATGAGTGGATAATAGAGCTATCTCTAAGGTTCCACGTAAATGTATAACCGTTACCGTTGATTTCAAAATGACCGTATAATATAAGATTTTTCTCTTTATATATAAAAAGGTTTTCGTGATGCTGTAATAAATTTATTTATGTATAAGGTTGTTTTTGAAGAGGTATTAAATTGAAGTACAAATTAAAGTGCGGGGATGAAGACTTCAAATTTACTGTTTTCCTGCTTAGAATACATTAAAAAAATAGAACTACCTAATACACGTAAATTAAAGTTTTACAATTTGAACAATGGATATGAGCAGTTGTATAGTTTGCACAATGGGGGTTGGTCCACCAAGGTTTTTAAATTTTGAAAAACTTTTTGAAGACGCATAATATTTGAACATTTCTACCAAATCATCAATTCTGAAATTGTATCTTTCATTTACAGGCTAATAATACAAGTCTAAAGTCAGTTTTGAATTCAATGGAGGTCACGTGATTGCATTTATCATGTGACCGTCATGAATTAAGCCCGTTGCATCATTTTGGGGGGATAAATTACTTTCAATATAAATAACAATGAAGTCATGAAATTTTGTAAAGTATTAAAACGAGTGTGAAAAATTACCTTTTTTTTATAATTTCGTAATAAACTATTAGTAGGAATTTTTAGTGAAAGAAAGTGACAGGCATTTCGTAAGCAAAAATTAAAGTTAATCGTTCGAATATATTATATCTGCGTAAAATTTCTTTGTATTTATTGATTAAATTCGCTAAAAAAATTTTATACTTAAAAGAAAAATTATTATTTTTATGTCATAAATCAATCAAAATTATTTCTTTCCTTTTTTGGTTTAATTAAATCTTTAAAAAAAATTAATTGCTCACTTGATTAATTGTATGGTATACTTTTCATGAACCTTTATCAAATAACTTCGGTTTATAAAATTATGTTATTTCTTTGGCTTTCATAAAGTTATGAAATTTAAAACTTCCTTTATATATATTAAACCAATATCAATATGTATTGAGAATTTTAAGGCATTACACTTTAGCCATTAAAGTTTTATATATTTGTAAAATTGGTGAAAAATTTTTTAGTATAAATCCTTCCTCCATATGTACTATGGTTTCATAAAACTATTAAAAACACAAAAGCACAATATAATGTCCGAAATCAAAAACTATTTATACCGTAGAAATTTAAATATGGTGCAAAGGATTTTCATAACACTTTATTTTATTTTTGTAAAATTCCTGTGAATTCAATAATATATATTTGGTCTTTTGCAGTCGCTGTCTTTTCTCTCTATTGATTGCAACGTATCTTATTCTTAAAAATCTTCTTTTTTTTTTTTTTGTTCTGATCAAATTAACAGGAGGGAGATGTATACACATATATATTTTAAGCATACAAGTTTTAATTTGACGTAAAACTTTGTATTGATATATCCTTGAAAAACATCTATTTCAGAAAAAATTTGTCATTTTAATAACGGGTACTGTTTACAATTCTCATTAGTCCTCTAGGGAAAGTACTTTTTATGACGTTATCTGTTTATAAAACCTCTTTCTGTAAAGCAACCGCGATTCCTGTTAAAGAGGATTACTTTTTAAAAGTTTATTGAAGAGGAAAGTTGGGGATTTTGTGATTGCTGTCATGTGGAGACGGAGACGTTAGTTGGAGAAGCTAATATTGGAATCGCTGTAGTTCAAAGAAAAAGAATTCGACGAGGAGTTCAAGGACTAGTATTATTGTTGAGGATCATCTATTGTTAAGTACAAGATTTGGATTACTATTTAAACTGACGTGCTTCCCATTGCTTAGGTCGAATTTAGATAGTGATCAAAAAGTCATCAGAAAATGTATACTGTGAGAAAATGTCTTATTCTTTGGTTCAGCCTCACACTTCAGCGGGCAAGGATCCGAGACAGTTTTCCTTTTTAAAAAATTTCTCAAATTAGAAAGATTTTCTTAGACTGAAAGTTATATTCTTATTTTCAGGTTACTTTAGCTAACTTACAGAGATTTTACTTTTATATTTATTTATTTTTTTTATTCAATGAATTTCACATATCGTCCTTTATATCTTAACATACTAAAATAAGCAATCTATTTTCATTTAAAGCGTAAAATTACAGGCTTACATCTTTAAAACATAAAAAAACAATAAAAATGGCTATCTGCCATTACTATTACGAATTATCTCTCTATAGATAAAAAAAAAATGTTTTTCGTGATGCTGTGTAATAAATTTATTTATGGTCGCCAAATTTGTTTTCGAAGAGGCACTAAAGTGATGTACTAATTAAAATGCGGCGATAAAGACATTGAAATTATTTCTTTCCTGCTTACAATATATTGAAAAAAATATAACTAAATAATACATGTAAAAATTACAATTTGAGCAATTAGTATGAACAGTTGTACAATTTAAGGGGACTCGGTACGATTCAATTGACAAAAATCGGACAAAAAATCAAATCTATTTTTTTTAGCCTAAATTATTTGTAATATACTGTTCTATAACCTCACAAATTTTGAAAGCTCTAAACTTAAAAAACGCAGAATTATGATAGCTTTTACGTTCGTTTTTATTCACATCCCTATGGCAAATCAAAACTTTAAACTTACTTATCTCAAAGATAAAATAACTAGTTTGTCCTCATTTAAAATGCTAAGGCCTTTTTTCTATTGGGCCTAATGCTTTGAATATTTTTTTACTTATTGCTAATAGTACATGTAACAAAAGCTGGTATGCATTTTTGAATCAAAGCAATACTTATTTTTTTTTTAAATAATTGAACTCAGAATTTATACATTTTTTTAAGGAATTTTCAGTAAGCATTCATAAAAAAGAAGTATTGTAGGAATAGAAATCGTGTTATCGCGAAACCCATACCAATTTTTGTTATATATAGGTTGACCTACTAAATCAAATTTCATGCGTGTACGTTAATTTTTGTAGGAGTAGCATTTTAAAATCACTTCACAAATTTTAAGTTTTTCCTGTAAAAAATTAAATGGCTAGCTTTTTATAAAATTTTTGGCACAAAACCTGTTTTGCATAGTATACACACATAGGAGGCAACCCAAAAATTTTTTGAAAATCTTTAAATTAATTATTTTTGCGTAAATCGCACCATGTCCCCTTAACCAATAAGATTTGTCCGCCGTTAGGTGGACAGGGGTACCACCCCCCTCCTAGTATTATTAAATATTATATCTAAATAAATGTTCTAAATTTAAATTCAATTTTTTAACATCAAAGCAAAGGTGACCTAGAAACACATACTCCTTTTGCTTAACATTTATATCTATTTTCGCAAAACAATTCTTTCACAAAGAAATATCAATGTTAATCTAATACCACTCAATAGAACGACTGTAACAAGTTCGTCTCTTCCAGTATTCTGTTTCATAGCCAATTCAGCGAGCTCTTTTACCACATATCCCTTTCAATGTACAAAACAACGTTCACCGACGTCTTTGTGTCGTCAGGTAAAATTGCCGCTCCCCAGTATTCCTCGCTTCCTAATAACTGACGATAGGAAAGTAACACACACCGATGCTTTAAGGAAGGATTCTTTTTCCCGTGGTATTGGCCTCACCACCCCACTGGGGATGCGCTAATAGAGGATGATGGGGGTAAATGATCTATTCCTTTAGGGATGGGAGGGAGCAGGCTGGAGAAAGGGAACTTTAAGCGGTAACAGGAAGGATTGAGTTTTCTTTTGTTGGAAGATAATAGGACGGTTTTGTTCTGTTGTTAGTGTAAGATAGGAGGGTTTATTTATCAAATAGAAAAATATTTATTGATGTTTGTGTATTTATTTATTTTTTCTGAATAGATAAAGTTATATTTTTGTGAATGAATGAATATATATTAACTTTGTACTATAAAGCAAAAAGAGGGCTATTGGCGACGGACCTCACAATTTTGAACGATCAAATGGCGAGAATGACACCTGTACTCGCATATCCTTCTCCTAACTATAACGCCACTCCAACGAGAGGATACTGATCCTCGACAGATTTAACGAGCATCGGCCCCCTCTACACGACAAATCATCAGTGGCACCAGAACTTGAACCCGTGACACTTCGACTACGAGTTCGTGACCATAATTGCCAGGCTGCCGTGGCCACAAACACTTTTTGTGAGTTAGAAGAATTACGAAGTGGATATATAAGTATTTAACGTGATATATTAGGCTTAATCTGAGTCTCTCTCTCTTTTTTTTTATAATCATTTGATTTTGAAATTAGTTTTTAAAAAGGTTTTGGGACACATTTTAAAAATTGCTGGACTTCGACTTATAAAGCAAAGTAAAGATAATTGACTGCGTTCAGAACCGTGATTTTATAAAAGCTTATAAATGAATAGGGTTTATATATATATTTAGTATCACATGAATGAAAGTATACATGTAAAATTGTTTTGAAAATATTTTATCGCTAAAGGTTTTTTAAATGCAATTTTTTTGGCAAATAAAATGAAAAAAAAATACATATTTTCAAAACTTTCCCCATTTATAAAAAATGCTTCTGTACTAATATTTCCTATGTATATATAACTAAAAGTTCTGTACTGAGCTTGAACTAGGATTTTCAAATATATTATTTAGAAGTAGATTTATTCATATTTTAATATCAAAATAGAGAAATTTTAACCAAAAAAAGAACACTGGTTATTATTTCAATTTGATCGTACCTCTTACAACAATTTTAATTTTTCAAAATTCCTTGCTAGAGCTTTGTAGAGAAGTCCCAGCTATATGTAAGCAAAATATTATTAATATAGAAACATTTTTAATGAAACTAAAAAAAATATCAAATGTGTCATTCTTTCCTCCTTTTTTACATTTAAATAAAATTTTATTGTAATCATAATCTTAAAACAATTTTATATGTATTTTCTAATTCATCTGATACTAAATATAAAAAAAATTCATTTATGCGCTTTTTCAAAACTACAGTTCCAAACACATATAGTCACCTTAAATTATGTATTCATTACAATTTAAAAAATTTTATGAGATTTATAATAAAACATATTTAATAAAGTTAAATTTGTTTCCCCAATATACTTTATCATTATATTTGGTTTTACGTTAGTTGCATTACTAATTTATAGGAAAAGGGAAACTTTAAATAGATTGAAGAACTTTTCAGTTGATTAACAGTTTTAAATACTTAAATAAGCGTGTTTAATTTTGCTTGCCTTCAGATTCGATTTACAAAAGTAAAGCGATTAAATACGCTTGCAATATTCATCATCTATATCTTTAACAACAATGAGAGACTAATAGTACGATAAATTTCATGAAACAAGTTTTATTAATGAATCATTCCCGGAACTCCATTCGATTAAATAATTACGAATTCATCATCTCATGTTTCATCTAATTAATTAATTAAGCTCTCATTATCCTTCTTTGCTTATTCATGTTTATTTTTTGATGATAAAAGCGCTTGTAAACATTTATTGGTAATTTCTCCGAGAACAAGACATTTTGTGATTAAGTCATCTGTTGAGTATATTTTGTGTTGTCAAATACAATTCATTTTGTTGGATAGTAATAGTAAATTTTTGCTTTTTATAATAAGCATTTCGTAAATACTAAAAATTGTTTGTTTTTTTATTCGGATCTTATTCTTGAAGATTCCAAGCCAGTTTGCTTGCGTAGGGATGTTATATGTGAATCAACTGTATAGAGACGGGATCAACAATTGGGTGGTTAGTGAAAAAATTTTGGTGTTCCGCAGAAAAAATTGGAACATTATTTAAATTTTTATGAAGCAGTCTCAATGACGCGTAACAAAACGTATAATGAAATATGAATTATATTTTTAAAAAAAAAATTAAGCTACTATTTTTAGCGAAATTCCTTCTGAGTTAAGCGAATTTTTAGCTACTTTTGCTGGCGTATCTAGCTGTATTTGGAAATGAGAGCTGGCAATCATGGTGAATTTGCCTCATAACACTTTTATTTGTTGATACTGATTTGCATTGTCGTTTGATTCACATACTTTCCGTTAGCTTTTTTTCAGTGATAAGGAAAATATAAATAGACACATAAAGAAGTGACAATATAGTTATAATTTTTGCCACTTAATGGTAAATCTCATTAACCCTTTATCTACCGCATTATGATTTACTGCAGTTTTTTTTTCCATGCAATATTTTTTTTTTGAATCACTACATTGAAAATTAAGGTATATACATAAACAAAATACTCAACTTTGGGAAATTTAATAAGTTAGAACTAATTAATCAATTAAAGATATTCAACTGTAAAATTAATTACAGTAATTATTAACATTGTTCACTTAAAATAAATAATCAAATCGTTTTCTAAGGACTTCATTCACATAAAAAAAATAAGACACTTACCTTTTGATATTAACTACTTTTTCGGATCAAAAATGACAATCTTCGCAATCCGCTGAAAACGCAGTTTCTGCTATAAAACTATTCGCCTCCCCCACTAAAATACTCATCATAGAACCAATGCTGCCATATATCTTGGAAGAATGGATTTAAAAGAATATTCCTGCTAAGTATCGTCAGAGTATTCGTAAAAATAATTATTCTATGTAATTTTAAAGCGAGTGGTATGAGTACCGTCAGTAGATAAAGAGCTAATGGTCCTCCAAGTATAAAATTATACATTTAGGGTTTATGCGGTAGTATAGTTTTAATTTTCGCAAGAAAGGAATCTTAATTAGCGTAAATCATTTGTTCTTTATCCTACCGAGTGTTCGAAAAGCATGACTACACTTTCAAATTAGAAATTACAAATAAGCAAGTAAAGAGACGACGCGATCACTTACGATTTTTTTATACTTCATAAAGAAAATAGCAAAAAATTTGTTTACAATGCTTTATTATTGAACGATTTCAATGGGCGCTCTAATAGTTGTGAGCAAAACATCCGAGCAAACGTCCTGAACGGCCACTATAATTCGACTTTTCAATTCATCAATGTTACGATTTGGAGATTGTTAAGTATTGTTTTTCGCGTATTTTTGCAAGAAGTTCAAAGGTGTTATGTCTAGATACCTAGGTGGCCACGGTATTGGGCTTCTTCCATCCATCTTCCGGGGAACTTCTTCTCACTTCCAAACTCCATTGTGGTGGTGTTCCATTTACGCTGTACATGTGATGCAGCTTTAAATTCGATAAACCCTTCTCTTCAACTTACACTTTTTCTTATAGTGAAGCCACTTCAAAACGAGAATGTTGTGAAACGTGGACATTGCGCCATCTACTTAGTAGCATTTCATTCAAGAAAAACTTTAATCTTTTCTTTATGGAACTTAAAAATCCGTATGTGAAGACCTTTGTTTATTTTCAATTCATTTTCGAAAGTTTAGCCATACTTTTCGGACACCTATATTTTCTATATTAGACGTTATGATTTATTTTTAAAAAAATTGAATCTGTTAAAACTTGTGTTAATTAAACTCTAGATGCAGAGTGTAGTTAATACTTAATAGGAGTGGAAAATTCATTGAAATATAATAAGATCATCTGTGTGTAAAATTTGCAATTCTTTACGTTGAACGTATTCTAGTCTAGAAAAACAAGAAACAGAAATCCAAAGTATTGCTTTTTCTCCAATCGCATTTAGCTGAGTGCTTCCGTTCCGTCTTAAGGTACATAATAATAAAACCGATAAGTAACTCCCTCCACCCATATTCTAATAAATAAATAATACCATCCGTTCTTCTTTGCCTCGATACACCATCAAGTAGCCACTGCCTCATTGTTTATTAAATAATCGCATCGAAGAGTCTGCTTGACCACTTTCCACTCAATACATTTCAATGTAAGCTCAAGAAATACAATAATTAAAGTTTAGATACACATCGAAATTTTTTTTCAGGAATCGGTATCCTACGATACGTTGTCTGATGATTCGTAATTCACTGTTATTACTTCATCTGCGTGGCTTCTGTTCTGTTTTTTTTCTTTTGATCTCCTTGAAATATATATGTTTAGGTTTCAAAATTACAGAGCCCATCCCCTGTCATTATGTCTTTTTTTTCCAAATTTGTTTTTTTTTTATGTCCAGTTCTGCATTTGTTATTGAAGGAAGTTAGGGGAGGACTTTATATGTTTTGCAATACCTTTGATAGAGTTAAGGTTGTGGGTATCTAATCAATATACGGAGCTTTTGTGTCGCGTATGCTCTGCTTTGCTGTATTTGCTACTTGGGACCAGTGAATACTTAAAGGTGCGAATTGGATTATTACTGAAAAAAGAAGTATATAGTTTTATTTTGGTAATTTTTTTTTCTCTTTGGGATTTCTCACAAATGAGAAATATTTCGATTTCGTTTGTAAAAAGTTTTGAATTGCGGGATAGTAACTTATTTGTTAATGCTTAAAATACTGTATGGATGACAGTTCGAGGAGTTCGTTTTTCAAATCAAGCCAAAAAAAGGGGTGGGGGCTTCTCTGGTTAAAGAAACAGGCAGCTGCATCCTGTTGTAGAGATCACTAACTACGTGGTTAGTAGTATCAAAAAGGAACCACATACTCGAATCCTGGGTCCTACGCTATAGCATGTATACTACGCATGATAACGTCGATAGATTTCTTCCACATCACAAACAATGGTATCTACACGTACCATTCGCCGTCGTTTGAATGCAAAATATATACATCTATTCATACAAGTTTATCCAGATTTTTTTTTGAATTCCCCTATTAGTATTACTCTCTTGATTTAATTTTTTCAAAAGATTAACAAGTATTTTTTATCGTTTTCAACTTTTGATAAGTTGCTCTTTGAACTCATTGTTGAAGAAAAGGCAAGTGAATAACTTAAAATCTTAAATTAGAACTTCATTACGGGCTTTAATTTAATTACTCGCCCCCCCCCCTCCGACTTTTCCTATTGAATTCATCCAATTGCAAAAACAAATATATTCCTTGAAACGTCACGGAAATGTTAATTAAAATTTTTTGCATCCAAAATGGCATTTATGTGCATCTTTTCTATAGAAATATGTCATTGATCTTACTCGTTCACAGATATGAAATCTCTGTAGTATGAAACTAATTTATATATCAGCGGGGAAACGTACGTTGTAAAAAAAAATACTATCCAGGATGTGCATCAAGGATCATCATTTAAAATCTTTTTACCTCACAAAAACTCGCTTTTTTTCCCGTGCAACTATTCCTCATCCTCTATTTTACTCAATAGGTATCTGGTCTCATTCATTTAAGTATCACGGTGCACGTAATCGCTTACCGTTAAATAAAGAATTCCGAGCAGGGCAACAAAAATAAAAGTAAGAGCAGCTAAAAGACTGAAGAGACCCGTACGTGTCCCGAGTATACCTGGATAATAAACTCGAAGGAAAACGACTTTGTTTCAAAGGGCGAAAATCCCCAACTTTCGAAGACCCCCCGAAACTGAACCCTTTAAACTTATCTTATTTTTACCATCCCTCCATCCACCCTTACTCACACACCACGGAAAAAGAACTTTTTTTTTGTAATCGATCAATCGTTTATCATCGATTACTGGCACTGTTGCCTGAGCCTATTAAACTTCCCCCTGATTTCATACTTTAAGTGGTATCTCTGAGCGCGCACACATTGGAAGAGATATAGATATATACGATACACATATATCGATGCCGCTGTGTGTGTGTGTCTATCTCTCTCCCTATATATATATACAGCCTGACCTCCCTCTCAACAACTCCACTCCTCTTCGAACTCGAATTCCATCCCATGCATTCCAGTCTCTTAGAGTCTAGCTTCCACTTGATTGGGTCTCTAGTTTAAAGAGTAAGAACTGGAAAAAACGAAGAAAAAAAAAGTTTTTTGGCCTATCTAGTTCGCCGTGACTTTTTGTTGAAGGATCATTTGTCAGCGGCGTCTTTCGGCGACCTTTTTTCATCCCCCCTCTATTTCTGCCCATCCCCTCCTTTTCCTTTTTTCTCTCTCTCTCTCTCTCCTGCTCCTCGTCCTCTCATCTCTACTCACCGGTAATCTTTACCCTCAGTTTTCTCCGCTCTCTCTTTCTCTGTCTTTAGAGTTTGATCGGCATTAGTTCTTTACCTAGCGTTGACAAAGGGTACCTGAGGGGTACAATGGCTGAGAAGTTCAGCGTGTTCTTTTTTGATTGGACGCTGCTGTTAAATATGAATTGCGACTTTTCATTAGTCAAAGATTTGCTCAATTGGTTTGTTGTTCGTTTTTCTACTCCTTGATGTTATAAATGGGTTTCAGAAGAATCAGGAAATTGTTGTTGTTCTGTTCGAGTAGAATGTATTTTTGGACTTTTTTTTGTTCTTTTGTCGTCGTTGTTTTGTTGTAGCTGTGTGTATGAGTATTAAGATTTATTTTTTAAAAAAGAATTTTTTGTGAAATCTAAGTGAGTGTAAATATTTCATACAAAATGATGAATCTGTATTATATTAATTTAGAAGCAAGATATTAGTATTTTTTCCCATTCACATGTATCGTGTATTCATAACACGCTTAATTTTTTGAAATAGTTGTGAAATGACTGAGGTGTTTAAAATTATTTTTTCCGTTTATTGGTTTATTCTTTGCTTAATTTTTTTTTTATTTTTTATGTTGCTTAATGTCGTTCTTGGTTTATATTTCTACATGCCTTTCTGCAATATTTCTTGCCTACATTCCTTGCTAAAATTGTTTCTTCGTTACGTAAGTATAATAAAATTTTCAGTGATGTGGATTTGGGAATGCAATTTCAAAAATTCGTAGTAATAATTTATCATTCATTTGTGCGTGTGTGTGTTTGTGTGTGCGTGCGTGCGTGATTCATCACTCTCTCGAAGGATTTTATTTTGTTTCATAACGGTCTTGAAACCTTTAAGACTTCACGTAATAATTAATTTTTAGTATACCCGCCTAACGAAACCGTCGTTGACCACAACTTTTATCTTCTAAAAAACTGCCCCCTTCGCGTTTTTAATACATGATGCAATCTTGCTTCATCCGCATATTCTGACCAATCACAAAAGTATTTTCTGGAAATAATATAATTCCAAAAGATTCCAGTTGAGAGAACTATAAAATTTGAATCCCAGGAGCGAAATAAGATTGCTTTTTGTATTCCGCCATAATGTCCGCGTGTCTTTGTCGCTGTTTGTGTTGTGTTTATTTTAATTAGTTAAATAAATGTGCAACTAAAATAACTAGAAGTCTCCTTAATCTTTCTCATCGACTGCAGCAAATCAAGATTCTACCAATAAAATGTCTTAATTCGAGTTGAAATCTCTTCATACACACAGACACATATATATGCATAAATTTTTATTTCATTTCGACTGTCCCATGTTTTCTTTTCCTTGACAGATAAATTAAACCTGTCTTGACTGTGTGTGTGATAACAAACCTAAGAAATAAATACACTCAAGAATACCGTACCCACACGTTTCCCTCCGCGTCTAAAAACCAATCCATTCAAAACCCAGTCCTCAAGAAGCGAAGCCCATCATTCCAGCCGAAAGTATCTAATAAGCCCCATCCGATACATTTCCCCCTTCATCCCAAGGAAAACACACAGACACACACCGAAAAATAAAGCAGCTTCCAACCCAACCCTTACAGCTGCCTTCACCGCAAGAGCTTAATCATCATATCTCTTCTTTGCCTCTCACTCCTCTTCCCTGCGAAGCACTTCAGTTGCGCTGGAGATGGCGTTTAACGGCGCCAATTAGCGCTCATTAGTGCTGGCCGCGACTAATTAACGGCGCAAATGACAGGAGGGTTGGCTGACCCGGAAATGTGATAGATATAGGCACTGATGACTTTTGGCTCGCGCGCCTTCTTCGCCGTGTTCTCCCCTTTCTACTGCTCCCCCCCAACGATGCATTTCATTGAGAAAGAGGCCCGTTTGGGTGTTTTAAAGGTAGACGGGAGGGGCATAGTACTATCATACTTACTGCACGTGGAATGTGGATTTAGTTCTTTTTTTCCCCCTTTTTCTTTTGATGGATTCGGTTTTTTATTATGTGTTAAGTATTTGTGTTTTTGAATAATTAGTGTGATTTGTGCAATTTTTTGAAAACATATGGTGGTGGTGGGGGGGGGTGCTTTTGTAGGGAACATTATGTTTAAGTATATTTGTTTGATTGGTACTAATAGACCACAAAGATGTATGTATACATTTTTATGTTTAATTTTAATGATGGGAGTAACTTTTTAAAAATCTTGAATTAAATATGTCTTTTTTCTGTAAGTCATGAAATAATTTTGATAAAAAATTTTAATAAGTTTTTAATAAATTTTTTCATTAAAATTTTTTTTTTCCTTTCCTGTGTGTGTTTGTTTGTTTCGTTTTTTCAACAATAGCTGGAACATATTTTTTCCCCTCTATGTAAGCTCGTATTTACGCATATGTAACGCTCTTTATTTACGGTTCAAAATGAAAAGATTCAGTGCGAATAATTCGTTTGTTCATACTAATAATTCGTTTGTTCATACTAATAATTCGTTTGTTCATACTAATAATTCATTTGTTCACCTTTAATGCTATGTTCAGTTGGAAGAAATTAGAGGGGGGGGGGCCAGCTTCATAATTCTTTTTTTAATAATCCATTATTGTGAGCTATTAAGTTTTCAAATAAGGATATATTACTCTGTTTATTTAATATTAAAATTCTTTCATTCACATCTAAAAGTTAGAATGTATTTAAAACAAATGAAATTCTTCTGTAAATATTTTGGTTTTACTTATTTGTGTATTGAACATGGCTTCATTATGGTAAGTGGAATTATAAGTTATACTGTATTATGTCCCATTAGAATTAACATTATGATGTATATCGTTCTCTCAGCTTTTGATTTATGTATTCTTCTTAATTTTTTGTTTGATTTGCTTAAAATGTATCCTTTTGTGTATTATCGATAAGCATGCTTTCATTCTCAAATCTGAATATCATTAACACTTTCGTGCGTAAATCTAAATATTATTAACGCTTTCATACGCAAATCTGAATATTATTGACGCTTTCCTACGCCAATCTGAACATTATTAACGCTTTCTTACTCAAATATGAACACTATTAACTCTTTCATACGCAAATCTAAAACATTATTAACATCAGAAAACTGTTGTGTTTATTTAAAATTGATAAAACAGTTTTTGCTTTATAAATTTAATTAGAGCTACATTTGTTTTATTCATAGTGGAAAATATAACCTTCCCCTTTTATAGTTTCCCCCTAAATCAATATATTATCATCCTTATTAAACATTTTCATAAACTATCAAAATCATAATTGTATTCGTACAAACGAATATCAATCACGAATATAATCATAACTATATTTGTGCGGATATTTTTTTAAAATTATAAAATTTTTAATGCGGAGTTAATAGTATAAACTCCGTATTAAATTTTATTTGGAATACTAAGCAATTTTTACGAATTTCTTTGACTTATACCATGTTTAGCCTTTAACTTAACTTCATTCCCTTTATAATATTCCGGCAAATAATACCACTGTTTAGATTAATAAAATAGCCTCATATATAAAACCACTGGAGAGCCCCTATTTTCTGAACACAGCATTTTCTGTCTTATCAGAAGTTCTTATCTTTTCATCAAAACTAGACCAAACATTAACATAAAACAATCATCTGCTCAACTACGGGGATATTTGGAGGGGTGGGAAAAAAACGTCGCTTGCATCTAGAATACTTTTTTAATTCAATGGGGCTTTTTTTTCTAATTAAAAAAGAATTACCATCCGTTTTGTTAATCAAGGGACCCTTTCTTTGTATTATTAATCCCAGA
>BMAV01019022.1:1195703-1225408 GCA_019973955.1 Trichonephila inaurata madagascariensis
CCCCCCCCCCCCCCGTATTTTTGAGGAAGAACACCCCAAAGAATTTCTACTTCTATTTATAAATTTAATTAAAAATCACTCTGTTCTATTGTCTGAATTATATTTAATCCTCTTCATCTAATGCTAATAAATAGTATTATCACTTGAATTATTAAAAAAAAACCCTAAATTAACCACTGATAAATAAAATTCTGCAATAGGAATTTTCAATTTTAGCTAAGTCAGTGAGCTTGTTGTAAAGTATAGTCAATTTCGGAATTTCAATACACACTTTAAATTTTCTAACACATTTAGAGTAATATTTTAATAAAATTCGATTTTGCATTTCAATGAAGGTTTATTTATTGTAGAATACTTTCCATTCCAGTATCAAACGACTTTTCACTCTTGTTTTTAAATGTTGAAAAGTTATTAAAAATGAAGCGTCACAACATTATACGTTTTCCCTACTTTACAAATGCAACGTATTTTCAACTTTATATAAATAAGTATTGTTTATAATGCATTTTTTGAAGAGGTACCTTTCCAAAGAAATACCAACGAAAAATTTCGAAATACTGGCTATAATCTTTCGTATTTAACCATTGTCAAACAATACCGACATTTTAACCTTTAACATAACCCATTTTTAAACTAAGAAAAAAATTTTAATCAGTAGCAACATCGGTTCTACGGTATGTAAGCAACAAAAAACAAATATAAACCCATTAACGATGTAGCCTAAAAAAGAAACTTTTTCAGCTCCTTTTTTTTTCAATATTATTGTTAATGTTTCATTGTTAAAACTAATTTTTTGAAGTAACCAGCTTCACCTATGTCATTATCTTGGAGTGTCCGTGATAGTTAGATATTTGTTAAGAGTATGATTCACTTTTCGAATACATCATTGTCGAGAAAACTACATTAAGGGGTGGGGGCTATTCCAAATTTCCGATACGCCCATGTAACACTCCGCTTTCACACACCCCGTTTCCAATAATAACAATAATAAAATAACGAACAGAGGAGAAAAATAAAGACTCACCGCCTATGTGTAAAAAGTGTATATATAAATATATATTCCTATCTGCTCATGTACTTAGTATTGTCTAGGGTGTGGCCGGCATGTTCAAGTCTAATTACCGTGCACAAGAGCTTTTCGATGATCACAACTCCGGCTCCCCCTTCCTCCCCCCCTGGTCCGGAACCCCCATCTTTCCTCTACACAGCCTTGTCACGCGCAACTTTTCAAACAAGAAGATATTACTGAAAAGGGCAGGAAAAAAATAACAATATAAATGAAAACGAATGAAGTAAAGTACGAAGAGAAAAAAAAAGTGTACTCAGGATCGTATAGGAATTAGGGAAAGCGGCATTGATGACGATTAAAGCTATTTTTCATCACTGCTTCGTTTTCTTTTGGGGATTTTTTTATTATCATCTCCTCTACTTCAGTCGCATATGTTTGATTATGTATCCATAGTCAATAGTGTTATGGTTAGAGATCGCACTATCTTCGGCTGTGTGGGGACTGTATAAAAAGTAAACTTGTGGGTTCGGGAATTTTAATTTCTTTTTCTTTGATCCTCTAAAAAACTCTTTGTATTTTATGTATTGGAACCTTCTGATATCTATTAGTTTTAATGATACTTTGTGACTACTTTCGGAACCGCGATTGTGAACCAGCGTATATGAATAATTTTTTTATGTTTAGTGTAAGTTGAATTAGAATATACATATAATATTTTTTAAGAATATTATTCCAATAAAAAATTATTTAAATGCAACTTTTTTGTAAAAAATGAAAAAAGAATGACGCACATTCAAAACACACACACACACACACTCTCTCTTTTTTATTAAAAGGCTCAATATTAATATTTTTCCGATATATAGCAGACTTCTCAGGAGAGACTGAGCTAAAAGTTTTGAAAAAATCACGTATTTTTTTCACAGTTATAATCATTTGAAATAATAACCCCTGGTGGGTTTTGTTAAAATTTATCTACTCTTATATATTATAATATAAATAAATCCACTTACAAATTATATATCTCAGGAAAATCCTTGACCAGGCTTTCTAAAGAAGTCTTAGCTATATTTTGGTAGAAAATTTTTACTGTCGAAGCATTTTTCATAAAAAAAAAAGGTTTTGAAAATATGTCATTCTTTTATCATTTTTTTTTTTGCCAAAAAATAGCTTTTAAGTAATTTTTTATTGTAATAATATCTTAAAAGAATTTTGTATACATATATTCTAATTCAACTGACACTAAATAAAAAAAAATGTTTATTTATACGTTTTTGAAAAATCACGGTTTCGAACGTAGTCCAGAACCTCTTAAATATTAAGAATTAACATTTTTCTTACGTTCACTCAATTTTAAGTACACGAGGAATGATCCCAGTAGTTTAATTATTTAAAAATTATTTCAATACATCTGCGATTTTCCTTTTGAGTTTTTCATTCCTTTTTTCTAAACTCCCTCTTTCAAACTTATATTTTTAAAATATAATATAAACTTGTGCTTTTTTTTATTGCAGTAACCTTTATATAAGTTAGCCTCAAAATTATAATTAATTTATCGGATTTTATACAAGTCTAAATGTGTGTGAAATATGTGTAGACATTATTTAGTGAATTTTTAATTCAATAACACAATCTATATACTTGTGCATATCCTTTTAAAATTTAAAAATTTAAACATTAATTTAAAATATCGGATTTTTCCTCAAAAGTGTTAGGCAGAAATAATGCATCAACCAAGATATTACTTTAATGATTAAATTTTAACGAAGGATTAGGAAATTTTTGAATTGCGTATATTCATAATAAAGCATTTATCTTAACAGATTAGTTCCAATAAATGGAATTTTTCGTACAGTTTCTGATCTAAGTATAAACATATATTATTCAAGTGTTCATATATTTTTTTGAAACTCAAATGTTAAGTTTTTTTAACACTTGTATTTATGTTAATAATATATGTGTAAGTAATTTAGTATAGTGATGTATATATCTTAATAATTTTGTACGTATTTGTCTTAATTTTTGCATAAAATTAAGTGTTTTCTAAACTGAATTTTTTGTTTGCTTGGATAAAATTAACTGGAAAATAAAAAGTATGACTCAAAGCAGTAGCGCACACAAAATTTTTCAAGGGGGGCAGTGTTGAAAGTCCACCATTTTGGTATCATGCTCCAATACGCCGCCCAACATAATCTTTTGATTTTGTCAATTTTCGGGAACAAAAACAATACAAAATTATTTATTGAATAAATAATTAACATTAATTAATAAAATTAGTTATTAATAGCAAATACATAATTAAATTTTATGTAATATATACATAAGATTATAACCAATCGAAAAAAAATCAAGGGCTATGGGGGGGTTGTCGGGACTCCCAGGACCCTCCCCCCTTGTGTGCACCACTGTAACTTAGTAATTATACGTACTTGCTTGTCTTAAATTTTGCATAAAGTTAAGAGTTTCCTACATTCTTCACTTGTTTGGGTAAAACTATCTGGAAAATAGAAATATATGGCTCAAAACATTTGCCGTGGGTGTTATAAAATTTAATTACATTTTATATTTTAATGTTTAAATATTTTTCATTTAATAAAATCATTCTCAATTTTATGGGAAGTGTGGGGGGGGGGGAGAACTAAAAAATATTTCACCAAATATTTCTATTATGTAATTACATTTAAACCTACTTCGTCTTTAAAGTGAAATATTGAACACCAATCCAGCCTAAGTTCATTCTAAGTCCATTTATTCTAACCTATTCAAAACATGGTGCATAATGTTTCCATTCAAGCAAGACATCATTTTTAAAATTTTATACACATTCCCCTTAATCTTTGAGGGAGGGAGGGGGAGAAAACTCATTCCATTGCCCTTATCTACAAACTTAACATTACTAACACTGTGTTTCAAATCCACACGTAAGTTGATCGTCGAAAACGAAACTACACCATATTCTCTCTATATTCAGAACCCCGAAAACGCAATTAAATTTTTGTTGTATTTTCCCCCCTTTTTTCGTCTTCCTTTTTATCTATTCACGCAGACGCGCCTCTGGCATTACGCAACCTCGCTCGTATTCTAAACGACACGGTGGTCATTTGCGGAATGACCATTGGAAACCGGATCGTCTTGTCATTTGTCAAACCGGCCGAACACGAAATGCTAAAAGGGGTTGGCTGCCCCAAACCGTCTAAATATAGACCCCAAAGCACATACACACCGTCGAAGGGGGCAGAAAAGGTTGCAAGAAAACAGATTAGTATTATTGTATCGTCGCTCATTTGACAACAATGAAGCTATAATTCACCCATAACATTGCGATTTTTGATCTGATTTTTCGTTTTTCTCTCGCGTTTTGTGGTGGTGCACATTTTTGTTTTCTTTTTCCCTATCCTGTATTGGGAACGGTGAGAGGCGTTCATTTCGTTAAAAGTGCTTGTTGGAGAATGCGTTTTTAGGTCAGGCATGCGTAACCATTTTTTTACTGTACGCATGGGTAAATGTGTTTTTCATATTACTTTGTATTGGTTAGGTGCCAGTAGGAAGGGGATACGATGCGACGAGTGTTTTACAGGAGATAACTATCAATAGGTTGCTATGGGAGCTGTTAGATCTGATGTTACGCAGGGAGGTCTTATAAATTCGAAATAAATGAATTAATTGATATGTCGCAGCAGGGAAATGGCGAAATTAGGAATTTCATCAAATCCCTAATTGAGATGATCAATTAACGGGAGATGTTAAAATAATGTCTCTTCTAGGTCATTTTCCTGATGAAAGTAAAGGATTTTATCAAATCCCTGAACTGTTTCAGTGAAATGAACTAGTTAGGATTTGCATTGGCAAAATGCTTTCCTATGCTACCGTTTTCCATGGAAGTGTGCGTATGTGGTGCATTGAGGGGGAAGGAGAAAAGGAATAAGCAAGCAAACTCTCTGAAATAAGTAAATCTTTCACAAACAATGTTACGGTCATTTTATTATAATCCAAAGCTTTCGAAATAAAGCTTCAGAAAGACGTATATATGCCGCAGGGAAATTAGAAATTTCATCAAATCCCTAAGGATCACTTGACGTGTAAATGTTAAAATAATGTCGCTTCAAGGTCATTTCCCTGATGAAAGAATCAAATCCCTGAACTGTTTCAGTGAAATGATGAAATGAACTAGTCAGGATTTGCATTGACAAAATGCTCTCCAGGAGGGGGGAGGAGACACCTTGGGGGTCGAGTCCTTGTACTTCTTAACCATACAGGTAGTACTATCGATCCCCTAAATATCAACCCCATATCTTTAAAAAAATAGTACCATAGGATTAACATAGGGATTGATATTTTAGTGTGTAAGCAACCGAGAGGAAAGATGTTATACGCCAAAAAATACCAGCCTAATTTTCTAATTATTTGTTTATTAGTTTCGAATAAATAATTTGTATTTCATTGACTATTGTTGTATTACTTCTACGTTTATAAAAAGGTGACGGTATAGCCCGGTGTATAACGCTCACCTTTCTAGGATTTTTATTCCGTTTATTATTCCGTTTTTTATTTCCGATTATTATTCTGTAAGTAATACTATTTAATCCGCGGTCACCAAACTTTAGAACTTCGTGGACCGCTAATGTGATTGACCACTGTATGATGCTGGACCGCTATTACTATATTGTCACTTATTTCCATCTCTATTTAAATTTCCATATCATTAAAAAGGGACTTCGTGAAAAGTAAGAACAAACAGTCAACGCAAAGCAACATTAACAAATTGAAGTGTTATGCTGCCAATTTACCATCTTTTTCAATTGTTGTTAGATACACTTGCAAAAATAGCTTAAAATTCACTGAACTCGGAAGAGATATCTCGATAAAAATACTAGTTCATTTTTTTAAAGTATAATCTATATATCAAAATACGTTTTGCTGTTTGTCATTTTTAAACTAAATCGTCATATAACTATAAATAATGTCCCAATTGTTTATGAACTATCAAATACTTTTCTCGGCCCACCGCTGATTTAGGTTTGCATTAGGAAATAAATTATCACGCACACACAATAAGTGATGATGAAATAAAAATAATTGGCCATACTTATGATGATAAATCATTGAAATAAATACAAGGGAAGTTTTCATTTCTATGTTTGATAAATAAGTTGTCTAACCTGTGGTTTTCTGCACTTCGAAGAATCATGAAATTTAAATATTTACTATCTTTCTATTTACATTTGCTTTGAAATAAAATAACTTTGATTTGTTATTGAAAATTACAAAAATGAAAGAAAGTTACTTTTGGGTTTTGCGTTTGGCCAACAAATTTATTATGTAACTATAAGCACTGTTCGAGGAAGCTGCGACGAATCCTTTTTAAAACTTTTTATTACTACTATTATGCCACGTTTTCTTACCATAAAGTTAATATCTGCTTTCTTCAATTAAAAATATTTGAGAATTATATGGGGTTGTATTTTCAAGTCTCGTGACTGTGTTATTTAGTATTATGTTTCTTTAAAAATAAATAAATTATTATCAAAAAGAGAAAAGGAAATGGATAGGCGCTTGGAATTAAGGTTTGACATTGGTCTTTGATAAAAACAAAGTGAAGGGATAAAAATAAATATTAGTATGTGTGTATTTACTAAGCGCCCATATATTTATTTGACTTTTAGAAGATTAATGGCGTTATTAATTAAATTCGGGCCATACTTACTATCCATCCTTGTGATGCTGATCCATCCTCATTTTTAAAAACCAATTCTGTATTTACTCAGTTGACAAAGAGAGAGGGTGAACTTGTTTACAAAATGAGTGAATAATTCAGAGATATTACTTCAGATAACTTTATTGCTGTGTTTTGAAGAAACATTATAAAGTAATCTGAAAAAAATAGCTGGAAAAATTATTTTATTTAAACATATATATATATATATATATATATATGTTTATGTAAATAGAATTTTTAATAGATTGCATTTTTTGAATTCAGTCATACCATTAAATTGCATACTTATTCTCCATTTATCATCCATTGCATTTCCAATATAAATACGTATGTGTGCGTGCATCTAAAGTTCTTCAAAACGTATCTCAAAGTTTACTTTTAGTGATGTTATTGATTCTAGAACTGTCCATATGGGCTCTAAGACAATGTTCTACAAAATGGGGTATGTCAAAAAAGCAAGCTTTATGATATATAATATGAGGGATACTTTTTTAATGTTGCGTCATCAAAAAAAGTTACGTCGTTTTGAGGCATGCGATCAAAAAACTTTTAAGATCACTGCAATAACGTAAAATTCTGATGCAAACCACATTTTTGGAAAATGTTATGAATTACCTAAATACAAAAATACGTTTTTTCGTTATACTAAAAATATTTTACAATAAACTTATAAAAATTTGTTTCTATCAGTTGCATAGGAAAGTCTGCGCGGATATGTATCTTTGAAAGCATTCAGTCGATGTGATTGAGATGTTGGTGATCTCATTCTGTGCGTTTATACAAATTGTTCTTGAGCCTTATTAATCAGGGTTTTTAACGGATATTTGGTGAAAATTATTGAAACTGCGCCCTTCCACCGTCCACCTCTGGCTCTGAATTTCTAAAGCTGCTGGGTAAAAAAAAAATTTCTCATTGGAAGTATTTCAATTTCTTATATTGTTAATTGTGGGAAACTTTTTTTATCTTATAAAAAAAATATATATATATGAAACCCGGCTTCCAAAATAAATTTACAGCTAACCTGTAGAGGTGAACAGTTTTTTTTTGTTGTTAAAATCAAATTTTTTCATCAAAAGAACGGTATTTATTATAAAATGTTCCGTAACAAAATTTTAATACTTTGTTCTCCTCCGAACCGGTTCGTTTTTTGTTTTTTAAATTTAATAAATTGGATGAACAAATCGAAATATTTGTAGTTGGAACGTTTCATTGCTTAACTTTTTTCAAAATCAGCCTCTGTAACGGTGTAATATATTTCATTCGCTTTTTTTCAAAAATAATTTCCGATTTCAAAGCATATTCCATTACTATTATGTGTTAGGGGTATTATATAGCACATACATAATATTCATACTCTCTTAATATCCATACTACACTTACACACGCACACTCATAAATATATGCATTGTATTCGTAAAATTTGGAAATAATATTTTAATTATATGACTGCTTACTTTGGCCTAAGTTTCACAATATTGAAAACAAAACTTGAGAATACATTTCAAGAACGCTTGCAAAGAAATGTATTATTTGAAGGAAAAAAAAATATTAGCAAATCTTAAAGTAAAATGTGTGATTCTAATGGAGTGGAAATACATAATTAATACAGAGAAGAAGACTTTTGGTGTTTCTTTAATAATGATTCTGAGCTCTCTCTCTCTCTTTCTCTTTCTCTCAATTCTTTAACGTTAAGTTAAAAATGAGCCTTAATTATGTTATAACAGAATTTTAATAGAATCACGAGTGACTGGAAATGATTTATTGAAAATGATGCAAAAAAAGATTTTGATTAGTTACGTTTGGACTGTTCAGTGCATTTTAATTCGTTCTAATCATTATTATAATTATATTTCACAATTGTATTCTTCGCCAGTGTCAAAAATTTGGATGGCAGAATCTGAAACCTCGCGGAAGAAGTTAAATTTTAATGAGAAAAAAAGATTATTTTCATTTCCTCTACTTTAATTTTTATTCATTTTCATTCTCAATAAATCATGTTGTAAGATCGTGGGCTACAAGTTAACAATTTTTTTTTTATAAATCGCGTTTATCTGTTATGACGTCTCTCGCATTTTACAGTGGGATCTTTTAAAATTTCAAGTTATCATATACGTTATTTAATCTTTAAGAAGACGGTATCCCATTCCTGACCCCTTCTGTCTTTTAAATTAAATATCTAAATCATTTTCGATATAAGTATTCATGTCCCGAAGCAATTGTTTAATGAGAGTTCAGATTTCTAAATTTAAATACTACTTCTCAACAGACTTAATTTCAACTGTAACTTCTTACAAGACAGAGCATCGCTAACTTTCTTCCTAGTTCTTCGAAAGAAGGCCCTCTTCACTCTTTTTATCTTGTACATCCACCATAAAAACCAAAACATCGAGAAAAGAGAAAGTAGGCGGAGTAGATCTCGAACACACCCTGTGATTGACAACTCAGCGGGGACCTATCGGTCCGGACGGTCGGATTAAGTGCGTCCGGGCGATGTGCCGGACTCAAGTGGTCCCGGGGG
This sequence comes from Trichonephila inaurata madagascariensis, assembly GCA_019973955.1. Taxonomy (NCBI): domain Eukaryota; kingdom Metazoa; phylum Arthropoda; class Arachnida; order Araneae; family Nephilidae; genus Trichonephila; species Trichonephila inaurata. The sequence goes on from BMAV01019022.1 coordinate 1,204,947, forward strand.
TCCATCGGACTGGCGACCCTTCCCCTCCCCGGGGTGCTGTTTGGACTCCTAACAGACGCGGAGTGTCGTTGGATGCGACCCTTGTGGAAGACCCCTAATTATACCACTGAACCACCCGAGTTCTTTTCTTTTGTTTTCAGTTGTAGGTATAGCTCGAAGTGCGCAGAAGAAATCTGACAAGCAAAATCATATTTTGTTCGGTGTCTCAATCCGGGCGATCAGGGATCCCGTGGGAAGTACCCCGTCTTTTTTATACGCCCCTTTTTTCTGGTTCTTGGAAGTTCAGGTCATTTTGTTCCCAACTTTTTTCTAAACTTTGTTGTGTATTTACGTTTCTCTTCCCCCCTCCGTCGAACCAATTCTCTCTGAGCTTAAATGAAAGGTGTGTTTCTGTTGGTGTTGATCAAATTTTTGCTCTGTAGTGTCTTCCGGTTTTTCTTTCTCTTTCGCTCTTTTATTTCTTTCGATTCTTTAGTTTCTTGTCGCGTACTGTATTAGAATGAAAAGAGTACTCGCGTATTGTCATGTTTCTATATGAGATAATATCAGAATTGTCTTTTCATCCCGTTTCATTTTAATACAAGCATAGCATTTTAGTCCAAATCCCCTTGGAATATATACCGTTTTTTTTTATCCCTAGCTACAATTAATATTTTTTATCGATAACCTTGAAGGGCATTTTTCTTACATGTATGTAAGAGTATTGTCATATTTATGATTTACTTTTCAATATTTTTAGTGTATAAAAATTATAAAATTGTAACTAACCAATTTGAGCATATTCGATGCTGTGGTAGTTGATATATTATTCATAACATTTATTTATATGAATAAAAAAAAAATTGTTATTTTAAGTTTCAATATATCGAATTTTACCTTACTTAACTACTGTTAAGGCCGCGGTAGCCTAGTGGTTATGATCACGAACTCGTGGCTGGCCTGTCGCGGGTTCGAGTCCTGATGCGAATGAAGAACCGCCGGCTGTCGAGACTCAAGTCTTCACGTTGGCATCATGGGATAGCTTGAAGAGGGAAATGCCTGCTCAGGTGTCGTCCTCGTCACTTGACCGAGGCTCAAAAATACGGGGTTTGTCGCCTTTAACCTTCGTGTTGCTTTATAGTGCGACGTTAAAAAACACTCACTCACCCGAACTACTATTTCAAGGTAATAATCAATTCAATTTTATACCACCTACTATTTCATTGTTTAAAAAATTTTAAATAGTTGCCTCATTATCTGTCTCTCATAACGTCATTTACGTCTCTTAATGATAAAACTGTTGTGAAATTTTCAGAGTTTAATGTTATAATAATATATTATTTGTTTATTTATTTTACCTTAGATGTGTCTATATCGAAAAGAAATTCTAAGCACTCTTATTGTGTGTGTATTGTTCCCAGCATGACTTATTAACAGTTTATAAGACTGTATTACAAAACTCCTTGAATTTTATAATGTCATTTATTATTTCCCCGATTATTTAATAATTGCCATATAAATTTATTTTTATTTATTTTTTTTTAAAAGACTTAAATCATTATGCTTGTTTTCCTAATGACAAATGCAAATGTTTAACATTTCCAACTCATCAAAAATTATTAAGAAGATTTCTTGAATTGACGCACACAATTCAATGTGCGTATGCGCATTTTTGTTGTTTGCGTTCTTTAAAATTTGATTTATATTTACTAAATATATACCAGTGCATTCAAATTTAATTTAGAAATTCTGTAGATATGTAACACTTACCTTAAAAAAAGATGTATTCTTTACTGTTTCAAAAAATAATCTTAGGGTTACGTTAATAACATGAAAATAATTTTATTTACATTTAATTATATCCATCAAGGTTTTATTCTGGAATCGGTAAACTTTCTTCAATGTAATAATAAGAAGTAAAATACAACTGATGTATTATTCGACAAATTCTTATTTGTATTTGTACAATATTTGCTCTGATATTTTTGGTTAATCTCAGAAACTGTTACAATATTTTATTTGCAAGAAATGCACAAAAAGATTAAAAATAATAATTAAAAAGAAATCCTCTCAATTAATATTTCAGTTATTCTTCCCACTATTCTCTCTCTGTATATATTTATAGAGAGAAATTTGATTGTTAAATTTAATTAATTTTTTTCGCAAATTGTCTAATTATGCGCTTTGTCTCTCCGACGATTTCTTTGTCCTTTTCATTAAGAAACCGCTTGTAACTAACTCCTTTCAGTAATTACTAATATTTTCTTTAAATATTAATGAAATCAAGAAATGCTTCTTGTTTAATACTAATTATGTATTAGAATTTTCAGCGTTGAGAAAAAAAAATAATAATTGGTGAATATATTTCTGTTGTTATAGAAATTTCATACGAAAATACAGTATCTGCTTGTTTAAATAACTTCCTTAATTTCGTGTTATTTCACTTTTATAAAGAGTTTTTTTTTTCCCATAATTTTTTCAATTTGAGGTGCCACCTAACATGTCGACCCCGTCATCTGGTCATGGTTGCAAATTGTAGGTTCGTCTCCAAATATTTAGAACTACGTGTTCTCAAACCAAATACCTAACAACCATTTTTTTATGGGGAGAAAGAGGAATCTTTCTCCTATTTATATAATCTACCAATATTCTTTTCTTTCTTTTTAAATATTTTTAATTGATAATTATTTCGCACCACAGTATTTTCCATAGAAAAAATATTTGTATTTTTAACATCGAATTATTTTTTATTACCATTATTAAATTAGCTGCCTTGGCCATTCGTAATTCATATAATACACAAATAATTTGTAAACAAAATAGTCTTTTAAAGAAATGTTTGCTATCTATACCAGGGGTCGGCAACCTATAGCACGCGTGCCACATGTGGCACACTGTACAATTCTCAATTCGTACAATTCTCAGTTCTACTCTACAAATTTGTCACTTTTTGAGTAGATGTAAGTTGATAAATTGTTAATGGATTTTCTTAACAAACATCTTCAGAATTACTGACATTTACGGAATCGCGAAAAAATCTGAAAGATAACTCTAAAGACAAATTTACATCTATTTTGTAAGTAATTGAATGTCATTGCTGGAGAGATTTAATTGTACGAAGAGAGAAAATCGCATGCACTTTGTTTTCCGCTTTTAGTTCTGCATATCTAAGTAAAAAAATCTTTAATCATATGAAAAATATTTCCAGTCCGCAAAGAAATTAACTACTGAATGCTCTGAATCGTGTCAAATTGAGAAACAAACAGTGGCGTACACAAGGGGGGGGGGGCCCAGGGGGCCGGGCCCCCCCCAAACCCCTGGATTTTTTTTTTCCGATTGGTTATAATTCTTGGTATATAATACGTAAAATTTAATTAAATATTTGTTATTTATGATTAATTTTATTAATTAATGCTAATTATTTGTTCAATAATTAGTTTTTTACTGTGTTTTGTTCCTGAAAATCGACCAAATCAAAAATAGCATGATACAAGAATGGTGAACTCTCAACCCTGGACCCTTCCTTGAAAAATTCCTGTGTGCGCTACTGGTCACAAATAATACCCCTGATTTTGCGACGTGAAAGTAGAGGTGCAAGCCCTATTATGAAGAGATACTTATATTTTATGCTGTTTATTTTTATCAAGAAATATCTTTGAATGATGCAAAATTAATACATTGTAAAACTGTAAAAATCTATAAAATTATCTCTGTTCTCTAACTCTCTATGCTTATCGCGGAAATCGAATTGTTTCAAAAAATGTCTTATTGTGTGGCACGTTGAATCGTATTGGTAGATTGGTTTGGCACGCCACTGCCAAAAGGTTTCCGACCACTGATCTATACATTTGTTATCCCGGAATTGGAAAAGAAAAATTACCAAAATTGAAATTTTGGGGAACTTCTTAAGAAAACATGTTCATTGGAATTACGCGATTTAATAGAACTCATACACATTTTTATAAGAATAATCCTTCTTCTGTTTTAATTTTTTTAAATTTCAAAGTGTCCCATATTTTGTTTCGTTTTATCTAGCATCTTTAATTTTACTTTCAAAAAATTTCTATAAATGAAAATGTTGTTTTAAACAAATATATTTTTAAAAATGTTGTTATAATAACAGCGTATCGTTAGGCGCCATATTACTCATTATTTCTTATTGCGGAAATCTAGTTACAAAATTCAAGGTAAATCTCGCAATAACCATATCACTTAAAATGTTAAATATTGTGATTTAAAAAATTGTAGTGTCATCAATTTTTGTTGAAATTTATCAAACTTTGATTTAATCGTTTATTCAGTGAAAAATAATTGTTTTATAGATAATAAATACATTTAGTGAAAATATCGTTATTATATTTTAAATTTTCAGAAGGTTCTTTGTTCCTCTTAGTTAAATTTTATATTCGTCATGTTACTGAAAAGCATTTATGTTAAACTTTTTTGTTAAAGATATGCAACTGAAAGTACTGTGTATCTTTTTTAATTTTTTTATATATTTTATTTATTTTACTTTATTTACTTTAGAATATTAAAAATATTTATTGGGAAAACTCAAGGGACTGGAAGAGTTAAACTTTTTTTGCTCTCTCTCTCTCTTTTCGAATGTGAACAAATTTCATTATTGGTCATTTTCCTCTATTATAGTGCTATTTAATTGCATAAAATGAGGGATTTCTCTAATTCTTTTAAAATTACGGTACTTAATATTAAGGAATTTAAACTGAGTCAGGTTTTTAATTCATATATATATATATAATACTGGGTTTTAAAATTAACTATTAACCACGCCAACTGGTAACATTTTTATTTTTTTTTTATGTATAACATTTACAACTTACTTCCCAACTTTAAACAATTTATTATTGAAATTTTATTTAAAGTTAGTGATTTTTTTAAAAATTTTATTTAACATAATGTCAAATCTTCCTTATGCACAATATGCACAATAATGATGGTGATTATAGTCACAGCAAAAACTTCGTCAGTCCTCTTGAAAGCTTAAAATAGTAGACGCTATTTTTTTAAAAAGATTCTCGAAACTGTTTTTTAAAACTAACATTAGTATTATTATTTTAAGCAACGATATAATTTTCATTATTGCTAGAAACGAGATGATTTTCAATTTGATTTGAAGAACTTTTTCTTTTTAAAGAATGATCTAAAGTTTTAAGAAATTGTTCCCTGATGCGTCTAAAAATTTTAAAAGATAATAAATGTACAAGTGTGGTAAGGAACATGCCAAATTCTGCGTCTATCGCACGATGAATTCTCTTTTGCGCACAATGTATACAAGTATAAGGTTATGATAAACCACAACAAAGCAAAGAATATTATTTCTTACGAATAATTGTTTTTTGTATTTTAGTTTAGTTTTTTATATTGTATCATGAAGTTTGTTTTTACTTTCTTTTTTTCTTACAAAGGTAGCTGTGTAACTTACAATTGCATTTTGTAGCTAAGTGGTAATTTTAAAAATATTAATTATTTTCATTTAAGGTATCCGACCACGTTCGGAACCGTGATTTTGCAAAAGCGTGTAAATGGATAGTATTTACGATATTTAGTGTCACTTAGATTAGAATACATGCATAAAATTGTTTTAAGGACATTATGACAAAAAAAAATTATTTAAATACAATATTTTGGCCAAAAATAAATTTAGAATAACCTTTTTTCCAAATGTTCTCCTTTTGTAAAAAATGCTTCTATTGTATTAATATTTTGCCTGTATTCTGCTCAGACCTCTGTACAGAAGCTCAACTAGAATTTTTGAAATGCATAACTTGGAAGTCGGTTTATCCATGTTTTACGAAAACAGAAGGGAGAAATTTTAAGAAAATACGCCGATCATTATTTCAAATGGTTGTAACTCTGAAAATAATGTGAATTTTTCAAAAATCGCGTAATTGAGCCTCTGTACAGAAGTCTGAGCTATATACAGGCAAAATATTAATACAATTGAAGCACTTTTTACAAAAGGAGAACATTTGGAAAAAAGCTTATTCTAAGTTCTTTTTTTGCCAAAATATTGTATTTAAATAATTTTTTTTGTCATAATGTCCTTATATATATAAAACAATTGTATACATGTATTCTAATCTAAGTGACACTAAATATCATGAAAATTATACATTTATGTGCTTTTGTAAAATCATGGTTCCGAACGTAGTCGGATACCTTAAAAATATATTACAGTTTTATTTTATTTATTTTGACAAATATAATTCTAATTTTTATTATTTATTTATTTATTTTTTTGAAAACTTAAACTACATAACAGGCAGTAATATTCGGATTCTGTGCGTCAGCATACGACAAAGATTAATTATTTTACGATTTTAAAAAATAATTTCTGTTTGTATGTTTTTTCTACGTCATCACAACAATTCTTAATCTTTGCATTAAAGAAAAATTTTAGGTGATCTTTTTCACAACAATAGATGAATTTTTTAAAAAAAAGGTTACCTGGCGCATCGCTCTTTTCCCAAGAACTTACAAATAAAAAGCACCGCACTTTTTGGCATCGCTCATCCTGGTAACTTTTTCTCCACCCCCTTTATCTCCATGGTCGCGTGCCGTACTTCTCTTGGCCCACCCCTTTCCGGTCCTCTCTTGTAACTTTAACCGGAAAGAAACAGAACCGCCGCTGGGCGGAGTCTTCTCGGCCGGTGACGTCATGGCCAATGCGCGCAGGATAGTGCGCAATGGTTCGTCCACGCATCTTGTGGGCGGACGGTTCACGGGAAAGCGCGCATCAGAAAAAAAGAATAAAAAAAAAAAATAACAATAAAATCTTTGTGGGAAAGGGAGGGCTGGGGCAAAGGGGATGAAGAAAGTTATAAAAAAAATTCAGGCAGGGAGGGAAAAAAATGGGGAGGGTGAGTAGAATCAACGCGCGCATCGTCCATGCACAAGAAGTTGTTTGCTTACTGAGCCGCCGTTCGAGGATGTGTGTGTGTGTGTGTGCTTATGTGCGTGCCTCTGCAAGAAAACGACTCTGGAAAGTCTAGGGGGTAGGAAAGGGGTGGGATAAAAAACAGAATTAAAAAAACAGATCGGCCCGCATGGCAATAGACAGAAGGAGTGGAAAGGTTGCCACGGCCAGCTAAAGGTGTTGACTTACGTCTTGCGCTGCCACCGAGCGACCGGGGCGGTGTTGACATAACGCCGGGGCGCGGATGCATTTTTCGCCGACGCTGCCTGCGAGTGTTTTCCGCTTCGCCGACCGTAAACTCTCCTCTAAAAAGGGGTCGCCGCATCCCGTTTTAGTGCATTCCCATTTCTCTTCAGAGTCGCAGCTCTTGCTACTCTCGAGGTCAGTGAATTTTTCTCTACTCCTAATCATCCTTCCCCGCCTCCCCCAGCATTTTGTTTGCGTCATTTTTTCCCCCCGGTGTTGTATTTTCCCCTTTTTTTCTCCCTATTGATATATCGGAAAAGAAAATCAGGATCCTTTCTAGATTTCCATCTAATTTGAATAGTTCGGGATTATTTGAAACCGGTTTGAGAGAATTCGACTTTTTTTTGGCGAAGAATTTCGCACCCTAAATTTTTAGTTGCCCCGCCTACAAAAGTCGCTCATTGGATATGAAGGCAATTCAGGGATGGGGAATTTTTAATCTTTCTGAGTTTTGCTGGCGGATCTGCGGTTTGAATTTGGCGCTCTTTTTCCCCCGATACCAATGTTTTTGTACTTAGGTTTTATCCTGTAAGTAAAGATGTCGATTAAACTTCGAAAAATATTAAAATTTCAAATATGTTTAAGTGCTTAAAATGGCTGGATTTTAAAATCAGAGAATTTGTGTTGCAAAAGTTGTTTAATAGTTGACAATGTAATTTACATGTATTGAAAAAAAAAATTCCCCCTGAAGTCGTAATTTAAAAATTATTAGATTTTTTTTTTTAATACCTAAAAAATTTTTTTAGCTCTTTAAAAAGTTTTAAAATGTGTGTATGTGTGATTTTCATATTATTTGTATATGTTTCTGACCATTTTTAAAAATAAACTAAATCTGTAGAATGCAATCAATCTCGTAACCGAATTATTATATATTTAATTTACGTATGAAAAACATGAGCGAAAATTTGTTATTCAATCTTATGTTTATTTTAATTCCATTCTTCATTAATAAAAAGGAAAAAAAAAACCCTTCAGTTAAAAGAATTACATGAAAAAAAAATTAAATTTAAATATAAAATTACTTTTATTTTTTAAAATTTAAGTAGTTTTGAAATAGCTATAGCTTTCTTTACTATACTATAATAAAGTCCCCCCCCCTCCTTGAATTGTATTTTTTTTTTAAAAGTTTTTAAAGTGAATAAATTTATTACATTATTTGATTTTTAAAATGTCTTTGTTTTGTTTTTCAAGCAATATATTTTTACATTTGCAATTTATATATATTTTTTGTTTATTATTGCTTTACTCTTTTGTCTTTATGCTAGTAAAGTACGGAATTGAATATTATATAATTTAAAATTACTTTCTTTCGGGTAAAAAAAAAAATAGGCCAGTGTATAATTTTTCTGAAAAATTCAGTATCGTTGTACTCTGTACCAAAAAAAAAAGACATCTCTACAACACTATTGTCATAGTTTCACACAGATCTCGTATATTTGCATAAAGAATCCGTAAAGGTATTCGGTAGGAGGGGAAAGTAATTATAAACATGACAAAAGAAAAGCTGATACTATAATAATATTAAATAAAATTTATACCATTACCCTAAAAAATGTTGATTAAGTTTGTTCAAATGTGTTCTTTAAAAAATATATAATGTAAATTAGTATGTGTATAAATATTTGTACAAATTTCATTCAAATCACTTTTAAGTATAGTTTTTGTTTCATGAAAATCGGAAGAGGTAGAGAATATAATAATGTAAATATACTTTCCCGGGAAGTTCTCCCTTTTAATTTATTTTTATTTATTTATTTGAGCATTTTGAAGAATCCTTACTTAAAATCATCATCCCTGTTAATCTACTCTTGCAATAATAAAAGTTTTATAATTAAGCTTATGATTTAAATTACTAAATTTTTTTATTAAATTTTGAAATTTTATTTTTCTATAATTCGAATTTTGTCCCCTTTATATCAATTTATTGATCAATTATCAGTATTTTTCACTAAATTTTTACAATTCTAAAATTAAATTTTAAAATGTGATATATGAATAATTTTTGTCATTTTCCAAAAATAACTGAATTTTTAGAATTAAAATCCCTCTGCAACTTTATTCATTTACTGGGGTTTATTTATATATATATTTTTTCCCTCTTAGTATCTCTTTTTCTTAAAGGGTTGAAAAAACCCTAATAAATTCTATACTTGAAACATAGTATTGTACTTATTTATTTCTTATTATTTTTGTTGCATAAAAGTTCCGTGCTCGGGAAGATTTGCAACAACACATTTTGAGAACCATAGTTATTAAATGATTTCTTTTAAATCTGAAAATCCTTTTACCATATATGAAGTATATTGTTAGCCATTTTAATCTTTTAAGATTTTCCCCCTTTGTAATAAGAACTTAATAAAATTTCTTCAGATAACTTTTAAGGGAACATGGGACGAGTTTTTAAAAAATCTTTGATTTAATGGTTTTTGCAATTTTTTTTGTTTCTAACCAATGTATATGGATGACGTAAAACAATTTTTGTGTGTGTGTCTTTAAAATACTACAAAAGACTAACCATTCAATGTTTTAAAGAAAAGTTTTAAAATTTATGAAGGGATTTTAAAATGCTACTGCTCCTACTGTAATTGACGTACACACAAAAAAAACTAATTTATACATATACGTCAAGCTTTGTATAACGAAAGTTGGTATGGGCTTTGTTCTAGTTCTTTTCTTCTTTTTTTCTGAATGCTTATTGAAAATTCCTTGAAATATGTGTAAATTCTAAATTCAACTACTTAAAAATGCATACCAACTATTGTTACATGTACTAATAACAATAGGTAGGGAAAATTTCAAAGCACTTGGCTGAATAGAAAAGCGCCTTAGCATTTTAAATAAAGATAAATTAGTTTTTTCTTTCTTAGACAAATCCGTTTAAAATTTTTATTCGCCATTTGGATGTGAACAGAAAAGAACCTTAAAGTTACATAACTGAATTTTTTCTTTCTCTTTTTTTTACTTGCATCTTTCAAATTTTGTGAGATTATGAAAAATTATATCAAAATAATTTAGGCAAAAAAAAAAAAAAAAAAAAATTACCAATTTTTGTCGATTGAATCGCACAGTGACCCCTTAAATATATGTTAAATGGCTACTCTTTTTTTTAATAATTAGGATAACAATTAGTATAAAATATGTATCATCTGTGTGTATCCCTTTTTAAAGATTTATTTACTCCAATTCTTCATGAACAATTTTCAACAAGAAATTCAAAATTTTCCCTGGAAACTGTTATTAATATTAAGACGTTCAAGTTTTTTAATGTTTGAAATAAAGTAATATATTTCCACGTATTTAAATAATCCTTAAAATTTACTTATATTTTCGACCACGAAAAATACATTTGGTGATAAAGTATTGAGTATTATAGCATATATCTCACGAAACACAGTGAGTAAAAATTAATTTTCGCTTTGAACTATAAAATTATATACCGTAAGAATTATGGTGGAAATTACAATAAGAAGAGATGAATTAAATTATCAATGAAAGATTAAGGTATTGTTCCTTGAAATGTAAATATATATTCTTCTCTATTCATTATATCAAGTTCTTGGATATAGCTGTACTAATATAATCGGGAAAGCAAAGAACAAATTTTCTATAGAAAGGAAAACTAATTAAATTTATAAAACCGCATGTTCAATACACGAATAAGGCTTCAAATATTTCGCATTTTTGCTGTAAAAATCTGTGTAGCAAATAATACAACAGCTAATTGTAATTTTTTTCTAAAATTGTTATCTCTCAATTTAAACTTACACTGTCAAAAGATATTTGTTGATTAATAATTCAAAGTCAAACCTTTTCATTTTATATCTGCAAACGTTTATGTAAACATTAAAATTCATTATTTAACATTAGCACATTGACATGCATTTTTTAATAGAGCAAATAAACAACTCATCATGTAGCTTTCTTTTGTATCGAAATCTTGTAAACTTGACACGGAATTTTTCTGTTTTAAAGATAATTTTGGATCTTTTGAACTTAATGATAATTTCCTTTTAAGGAAAAATTTTTAAAGTTATTATTGTTAATTTTAATTAGGTAATTATGTAAATAGTGAAACTGAATTATTTTTATGGCACATTATGAACACAATGTAATAAAATTGCGTATTGTAATTGTTTTCAATGAGTTTAATCTATAACTAAGTATAAATCACATTCTAAAAGCTGTTTTAAAATCGCCTTCTTCTAAATTGAAACTTGGTATAATTTTAGGATTAATCTCTAACTTAATTTTACTTTTCCCTTTCCAAACTGATTTAAGGTATCCGACTACGTTCGGAACCGTGGTTTTAAAAAAGCGCATAAATGTATAATTTTCATGATATTTAGTGTCACTTAGATTAGAATACATGTATACAATTGTATTAAGGATACTTTGACAAAAAAATTTTTTTAAATACAATACTTTGGCAAAAAATTAACTTACAATAATCTTTTTTCAAAATGTTCTCCTTTTATTAAAAATGTTTCTAAAATAATAACGTTTTGTGTGTGTGTGCTTATATAAAGTAAAGACTTCTTCGGAGAGTCTGAACTAGAATTTTTGAAAAATTCACATTATTTTCAGAGTTACCACCAATTGAAATAGTTATCGGCGTTTTTTTCTTAAAATTGCTGCCCTCTGTTGTCGTAAAATATGGGTAAACCCACTTCTAAATTATATATTTCAAAAATTCTAGTTAAGTCTCTGTACAGAGGTCTAAGCTATATACAGGCGAAATATTATAATAGAAGCGTTTTTCACAAAAGGAGAATATTTTGAAAATGGGTCATTTTATGTTCATTTTTGTCAAAATGTTGTATTTAAATAATGTTTTATTGTAATACTATTCTTAAAACAATTTTATATACATTTTCTTATCTAAGTGACACTAAATAGCATAAATATTAGCGATTTATAAGCTTTTCCAAAATCACGGTTCCGAACGTAGTCGGTTACCTTAAGGTATCCGACTACGTTCGGAACCGTGATTTTGCAAAAGCGCATAAATGGATAATTTTCATGATATTTAGTGTCACTTAGATTAGAATACATGTATACAATTGTTTTAAGGACATTTTGACAAAAATAAATTATTTAAATACAATATTTTGGCAAAGAATTAACTTAGAATAACCTTTTTTCAAATTGTTCTCCTTTTGTGAAAAATGCTTCTATTATAATAATATTTTGCCTGTATATAGCTCAGACCACTGTACAGAGGCTCAACTAGAATTTTTGAAATATATATCTTAGAAGTGGGTTTATCCATATTTTACGACAACAGAGGGGAGTAATTTTAAGAAGAAAACGCCGATAATTATTTCAATGGATTGTAACTCTGAAAATAATCTGAATTGTTCAAAAATCATAGTTGAGCCTCTGTAAAGAGGTCTGAGCTATATACAGGCAAAATATTATTATAATAGAAGCATTTTTTTAACTAAAGGAGAACATTTTGAAAAACGATTATTCTAAGTTAATTTTTTGCCGAAATATTTTATTTAAATAATTTTTTTTTGTCAAAATGTCCTTAAAACAATTTTATACATGTAGTCCAATCTAAGTGACACTAAATATCATGAAAATTATCCATTTATGCGCTTTTCCAAAATCACGGTTCCGAACGTAGTCGGATACCTTAATTGTAGTAAATCTCTTATGCTATCAAAATAAAATATTTTTTTCTTTAATTTAATATATAAAAAATAAAATGCCATGTGTACACATAAATAATGAGATTGATATAAATTATATATTTGTTATAAGTGTGCAGTTATTTGTGCATAACAATTGATTCTACCTTATCAAAATAATCTTTCAACTAGCTGCATGGCCCTGCGTTGCTCGGGCTTTTTCGAGTGCCCGTGGAAATTTCCCCTTGTCCTCTCGGTGTCAGGTGTGTATGTGTGATTTCCATATTAATGTCATTAAAATTCCCTTCTTTGAAATTTCTTAAACTTTCTTTCTTTTCCCTTCGCTTAGCCCAGTACGCTTAGCCCGCTTAGCACGGCCATTTTTCAGAGTGTAAACTTAAATTAGTGAAGAACTTCTAAAATCCTTTAAAATGTAATGAATTAATGGCCAAAACAACAATATCTATAATTCGATAGATATTACTGAATAATAGTAGAGTAAAGAAATGTATAAAAAGTTTAAAGTGATTTTGAAAAAAAGTTTTTCATCTTAAGGTATCAGACTACGTTCGTAACCGTGATTTTGCAAAAGCGTATAAATGGATCATATTTAGGATGTTTAGTGTCACTTAGATTAGAAAATGTATATAAAATTGTTTTAAGAATAGTATTAGAATAAAAAATTATTTAAGTACAATATTTGACAAAAAATGAACGTAGAATGACCCATTTTCAAAATATTCTCCTTTTGTGAAAAATGCTTCTATTATAATAATATTTTGCCTGTCTATAGCTCAGACCTCTGTACAGTGGCTCAACTAGAAGTTTTGAAGTATATAATTTAGAAGTGGGTTTATCCATGTTTTACGACAACAGAGGGGAGACATTTTCAGAATAAAACGCCGATAATTATTTCAATGGGTTGTTACTCTGAAAATAACATGAATTTTTCAAAATTCATAGTTGAGCCTCTGTACATATACATGCTATATACAGGAGAAATATTATACTAGAAGCATTTTTCACAAAAGGAGAACATTTTGAAAAAAAGTTATTCCAAGTTAATTTTTTGCCGAAATATTGCATTTAAATAATTTTGTTTTGTAAAAATATCCTTAAAACAATTTTACACATGTTTTCTAATCTAAGTGACACTAAATATCATGAAAATTATCCATTTATGCGCTTTTTTAAAATCACGGTTCCGAACGTAGTCGGATACCTTAATAGCTTCTTGAAAAGCTACAGTTTGAAACTTGGTTAAATACAATAAATACTGCTAAGAAAATTTACACTGTCTACCATTTTTTTTCTAGGGTAAAGAAATATTACAGGTTATATATGTATATCAAATCTTTTTCATTTATGCTAAGAAATTGACCGTATAATTCTATATACATTTCGAAAGCTTTTTCTGATCATCCTATAAAATATTTCCCTGCGCCAAGGTTTAGACCTTAATTGCTTGCAATAATTTACCAATTAAAGAATTATTAAAATTAATTTAAAGAGAAAAAATGCTTTTTTCTTTCAAATTTGTAATCCGTATCTCTCACTTAAATTATTATTTTGAATTTTTTACTTGAGAGAATTCTGTGTTAATAAACAGTTTAGAAGGTATTCTTACGAAATTGTTATGACTGTTAATTTCTTTTGCATAAATAAAACCCGTCGGGATCAATAATTCCATTTTTCCCGTCATTATAATGCAATACAGATAAAATATAAAATACATACACATTAATATCACAAAAAATATACATAATAATTTTTTTGAAATGTTTTTTTAATATAAAATATAAAAGTTAATTGTTCAATTTACCATTTTTTTTTTCAGTTAAAATCAAATCTACATTTAAAGGAAAATATTGAAAGCTTTTTTAAAAGAAAGTAACTTTTTTAGTGCTCTAGATTCAGTAAAAATTTGTAAAATGTATAGGATTAATTTTTTATAATTATTTTGTGGACTATAGTTTCGAAATAGTTTAAAAGTTAAAAGAAAGAAGCATTGTAATCTAATTCAGAAAATAAATTGTATTTATGATGTTGAGGAATAAGTAGAGATTCGAGACATATCATAAACCCATGTAATTGAAGTTAGTGGAATTTCAGAACGAATTTTAAAAAAAATTGTGATATTTCTAATTATTGCTATTTTTTTTCAGTATATATGTTTTTTAGTGTTGATTTTAATTAAACTGTTACCCTGCGTGTCAAAAAAAGTTCTCGTTCTGAGAATTCAAAAAGTGACATCAGGAATTTCCCCAAAAAGGGATGTTTGAATGTGATTTTTTCAGCAATAATCACAGAAACTTTTGTCTTTCTTTCTTTTTCTTGCATTTCATTGCTTTTTCTTCATTTATACAAAGAGATTTTTTTTTAAAAAAAAATTCGTAATGGTCTCCATGTTTCGTATTCTAATCTGCTGATGAGTGATATTTATTAAATTCCAATCAGTGACCAGAAAATCACTTAAAAATCGTTTTCTGAAGAGTCAGTCATATCTACTTAGACATCTTTATTTTTAAATTTTTAATTTGATCTGTTGATCCATTCCAAGTAATCCGCTAAATGTTACTAAATTTAATTATTTTTCATTAAAAGGAACTAGAACTACGCTGTTATTTAAAATAGAGAATATTTTTTTGTAGGAAACATGGAGAAAAAAGGTATTGCGTTAAATTAGATTACTAGGGCCATTTTTAAAAAAATATATTTCGAGTTTCGTCAGAGGTTATTTTATGTATGAGACTGTAAAAAAAAAAAAAAAAAACAGTAAAAAGCATGCTACGTGTAATGCGAAAAATATAGAGTCAGTAATAGAATGCAGCATCAGTGGTGAAGATCGCAACCCTTTTACAAATTGTACGTGAAATTTTTCTCTGAGAATTTACTTTCAAGAGGGCATCCTGTGAGATACATGGGATTTTAAACATGTTATTAATCGTTTTTGATACAATTGATATCTGATTTAAGGGGACATGGTACGATTTACATAATTTTTTTTTAATTTAAAGATTTTCATAGCTTTTTGGTTTCCTCTTATGTGTATGTATGATGTAAAACAGATTTTGTGATCAAAAGTTCATAAAAAGCTAACCATTTAATTTTTTAAGGGAAAAACTTGAAACTTTTATGACGTGATTTTAAAATGCTACTCTTCCTTCAAAAATTGACGTACATATATGAAATTTGATTTACATGTACGTCAAACTATGTATAACAAAAGTTGGTATGTGTTTTGCGATAACATGTTTGGTATTAGTACAATACTTCTTTTTGTGAATGTCTATTGAAAATTCTTTAAGAAATGTGTTAATTTTAAATTCATATACTTTTTAAAAAACAAGTATTGCTTTGATTGAAATATTCTTACTAACTTTTATTTCATGTACTATTAGCAGCAAGTGAAAAAAATTTCCTAGTATTAGGCTCAATAGAAAAAAAAGCCTTAGCACTTTAAATAAAGACAAACTAGTTATTTTATCTTTCCGAGATAAGTCAGTTTAAAGTTTATATTTGCCATTGGGATGTGAATAAAAACAAACGTAAAAGTTATCACAACTCTGCGTTTTTTAAACTTAGAGCTTTCAAATTTTGAAAGTTTGTAGAAAAGTATATCAAAATTAGCCTATAGGCTAAAAAAATTAGATTTGATTTTTTGACCGACTTTTGTCAATTGAATCGTACTGTGTCCCCTTAACTCATACTAATCAGTGAACATGCACAAACAAGTATTTTACCACCAAATCGCATCAAAATATTAACCATCTTCAGAGACGTCTTAAGGCATGGTCCAACTTAGCCCAAGGCCTCACCCTCGGTGAGGACCTCATTTCATTCTCTACTTTGTCTTAATAAGATTATGATCCCGATCATTTTAATGGTCAAATATTATTCCCGTACATATTCTCCGAAAAACAGCGAATTTCAAACTGCATGTCAACTGGCAAAAGTGATAAGACTGTACAGTGGCGAACACAAGGAGGGTGTCCTAGAGGTCAAGACCCCCCCCCCCCAGGCCCGGGATATTTTTTCGATTAATTATAATTCTAAGTATATAGTCTGTAAAATTTAATTAAATATTTGTCATTAATAATAAATTTTACTAATTAATGCTAATTATTTATTAAAATATTATTTTTTTACTCCCCCCCCCGAAAATAGACAAAATTAAAAGGAGCATTATACAAGAATAGTGGACTTTAGACCCTGGACCCCCTTCCCTTGAAAAATTCCTATCTGCGCTACTGAGACCATATTATTATGTAGTGACCAGTAGCGCACACAGAAATTTTTCAAGGGGGAGGTCCGGGGTCCAAAGTTCACCTTTTTTGTATCGTGCTCCTTTCGATTTTGTTGATTTTCGTAAACAAAAAGCAGTAAAAAACTAATTATTGAATAAATAATTAGCATTAATTAATAAAATTAATCATTAATAACAAATATTTAATTAAATTTTACGTACTATATACTTAGAAATACAATCAATCGGAAAAAATCAAGGGCTTTGGGGGGGGGGGCCCGACCCCCAGGCCCCCCCCCCTTGTGTGCGCCACTGGTAGTGACCGTTGTCCATGTCTAGGTCTGATACCATACACAATCATTCAACTCATTTAGTCGAAATGCGGCTATCGGTCGAACTGGTTTGTGCTTAGGTTTTTGAGATTGCGTCGTGGACATTTATTTGTTTCAAATTACCATTTGAACGAGTATTTGTCAATGCATGCTATCTACTGTCTACTTTTAAAGATCTCAGATACGGCCTGCTTTGCATAGGGGCTCTGGGCCTCGAAAAAAATTTCTTTGCGCTCAGGGTTTCAAAGAGTCTGAAGACATCCCTGACCATCTTTCCATCTGACCATCATTTTAAGAAAAATTTAACTTTTTGAAAGAAAAAGTTAAATTTTTCTTTCAAAACCTTCCAGTTTAAATATCCTCCCTCAACAAGTTTTGAAATTTTTTCTGTTGCCCTTTGGATCTGAACATTGTATTCCAAAGTACTTGATGATAATACCAAGATAAAATATTGTGAGAATATCTCAGTCATCTTATTTCTTTCAAGAACTAAACATACGGATTTTTTAAAAATAATTATTCATATTAGCTGTAAAATTTGTAGATTAAGGACTATGCTTAAATTCCGTTGATTGGCGGAGATATGCAATGAAATATAATTCCGTCAAAAAATATTTCATGAAAAAGCATTTAAAATATACTGAAAAAAGCGACAAATTGTTTTATATTCGTATTATATTTAAAATACAGATTCACTATGACGACATCAAAGCAATACAAATATTCATCAAAAATTACATTTATGGAAAGTATATATATTTATTAAGTTTTGTTTCCATAAGTCTCTATAAAAAGTATTTCTTTTTTCATATGTTAGTTGTTCTGCGAATACGGTTCAGAGTAAAAATGGATCGCGTAATCTGCATTACATAAATTTTCAATAATTATAAGTATTATGTTTTCGATTTGCATTCACAGGTTATTTGAAAATTTAAGATGAGTAATTTTCCACATATTTTGAGTGTTTCACTGGTAGAAATTTTCATTGTCTTTTTGCTCATTTAATTCATTCTGGAATTCTTTGCCGTGTGACGAAATTCAAAATTAAGGTGAAGAAAAATATTTTGTTTATACTATATAATCAAGAAAATACACATATTACCTTATATACGAAAAATGATAACTTTCTCATGGTGTAGTTTAAAAAAGAAAAAGGACACTTTAAAGAAATTTGGAAAAGTATGAACAGATTAATAAATTCATGGAATTTAAATGGAAAATTTCTCATCTTTAAAACTATCTCATTGATGAATGTATTTAAGTAATTTCACATTTTCGAAAAAACATATGAAAATAGTTTTTTAAATTAAAACATGTGCTCGTAATAAATTTATAAGCAATCACGCAGAAATAAAATGAGCAAATAAGCTATTGTTTAGTATAAAACTATTTTACGTCTTACAAATTTTCTTGATACAGGCAAATTCAGCTATTTCTGTGTATATATCTAAAAATTCTGTTACGAAATGTTTATGATCGAGGGATGGGGGGGGGGAGCAAAGATTTATTCGCTTCATACATTTTTGAAGCATTTGTTGAAAAAATTTACTGTAAGAAGAGGAAATGTTTCAGAATGATTACTTATGTTAGTGTAATACCAAATATTGTAAGATCTATTTCTATACGGGCATATTTTTTTTCTGCCATTTTAAGATTGGGCTTGCATTTTATTTAAAAATTTCGTGAATTTACATGTAAGCTTATTGAAGTTCACATACAGACATTATCTAAACACTATGGTTGTGCTTCTCTACGTTTTTTCCACTGACGTATAACATTAATGGATTCTTCTTCGCTTTCGCAAGTTGGTACCGCTAGTAATGTACATTCGAATCATACAAAGCTTTCAATAACTACAGCAACTACTTTTTACTTACTTTATGTTCTAAAAAATTAGACTCACAGTAAATTAATGCTCACTTCAACAATAAATAAAAAATCCCTCGTGTAGCTGAATAGAGCGACGTTAATATTCACTCACTCAACAATAAATAAAATATTTTTTTGTGACGTTTGAATTTTGCGAGATTTTACAGATGCGAAAGTTAGAACATCTGCTTATCCTGTTTACTAAAGCTCTCTGAGAGAAAATTTGACCACAATAGCCTAGTAGTCATGATCGCGATTTCGTGGCGCCATTGTCGAGTCGCGGATTCGAGCCCTAATTCCACAAAAGACCTTCTCTGTAAAGCCGGGGTGGGCATTACGTCGGTCGCGATCGACCGGTGAACCACCAAGACATTTTGGGGTGACCGCTTGAAGATTTAAGCACTTAGTAATTATATGCGGAAATATTCAAGATTGGCTGAAGTATGCGGACTGTCTTCTACTGACTACTTCTACTACAACAGCAAAAATTAACAAGATGAAAATGTTGTATTTTTTGTTTTTTGAATTGTTTGATAATAAATGCATCAATTGATGTTATTAATTTATGGCTGTTATTATTATGTTTGTATCTCGCATTTTGCTTTAAACACGGTTTTACTTGTAAAAGTATAAGTGTTTTGTTTTTTATTTTAGTTCTGTAGGTAAGTACTAAGTGATAACTTAGTATTTGTTATTAAAATATTGTAAACCTTTATCTACCTCACCACACCTATGACCCTGGGCATTGGAGCACACATAAATTTTTTAAGGAAGGGTTCGAGGGTCAAAAGTCTACCAATCTCATATTATACCCCAATACACAGCCAAAAATATTTTTTTTTAATTTTGTCGGGAACAAAAAACAGTAAAAAATAAATTACTAAATAAATTATCAGCAAAAATAAATAAAAAAAAAATAATAATAACAAAATTTAATAATAAGTTTTGCGTACTATATGCATGGGATTATAATGAATCGTGGGAAAAAATCAAGGGCTATGGGGGAGAGTTTGGACCCTTGCCTCCCCTCCTTGTGTGCGCCACTGACAGTGAAGCTAGAAAAGTTAGAAGTAGCCCGTATCCGGGATTGATTGATTGATTGAATATTAACGTCGCACTGTTCAGCTGCATGAGGGCTTTTCGCGACGGATCACGTAATTTTGAACCATGGTCAAGTGACGTGGACGACACCTGAGCTGGCACCCCCCCCTCTCCTAACG
>BMAV01019023.1:0-343123 GCA_019973955.1 Trichonephila inaurata madagascariensis
TTTAAGGTTAATTTCCCCGGTTAATTGGTTAAAAAAACTAAAATTTTTTTTTTTTCTCGCGATATTCCTCTATATACTATTAGTTCACCTTCTCCCTATATATATCTTGTTCACAAATTTTCAATCGTTAGGATACTACTTTTTATCTATCCCCTCAAGTTTAAAAATACATTTTTTAAACTTGTAGTGGATGACGCTTGATGTTAATACAGTTTTTTCAAATATTAATTCATTAATTAAATTTAATTAATTAACGTTAGTTTCATATGGGAGAAAAAAATTTCTTAGATATATAAAAGGAAATAAATTTAGGAATGTTGTTGCTTATACCACTTGATCGACAGTAACGTCCGCGAAATTCATAGCGGCTGAGAGCTAGATTTTTACGCCTCTCGTTATCCTAAGCTTTGAACATCATGCAAGTGACAGTTCGATTTTTCTCGGTTCCAACTCCAATTTTGAGAGAGAACACGCTGGGGGTGGTCACAGTAGCCTCAAACATCTCTTCTCCTTCCGCCAACCTCATGAGAGAACTTGCGGATCGATAGCTATTTAGAGCACACCCTTGCCGTGAAGGCACTATACATTTACAAACATCCATGCCTTCTCCGGGATTTGAACCCAGGCCCTTCGGCACCGCAATTAGCGTCACTAACCACTATACCGGATGGGCGGATAACAACTATCGTTAAATTTAGGAATAAATACCGTCAGTGGCGATGCGAGTAGATTGCTGGGAAAAAAATTCTTTTTCAGATACTTTTTTCTTTCTGGGTTCTAGTCTGAGTCATGGAGGAAACAAAACGAAAAATAAAACTTGTGATAGAAAAACTGAAGAAATTTTGCCACTTAATATTGTGTTTCGGGGTCATATGTATATGTATATTTATATTAATTGTAATTATTTAATAAAAAGTAACTAAAATGAAATTTTCCTTTGTTGACCTAATTAAGAATTGACTTCAATTTTTTTATATTACTTGTTAGAGCTATAGTTCAGTTTAATTTTAATAAGAATGAGTTAAAAAATAATAAATTATTTCGTATTTTCATGAGATATAAGTTTCATGAAACACTTTTCTACGCAACTCTACACAAATTATTCATTCAATAAATAAATTTTTTATACTTTTTGTCTTCTGATGTAGTTATCTTTTATTGTTATTTATTTAAATTATACTTTGAAAGTATATAAAGTAAATTATTATGTGGAACTGTCTACCGAGTCAAAAACTGTCACATATCTTTAAATAGATATAATGCTAGAAAACCATAATTCTAACCGAACATTTGCATAAATAAAAACAAAATATTTTCTATTAGATTGGAACCTACAGCTACAATGGCAGTCAATAAAAATATGGAGACATAATAAATAATTTCACAATATACAATTCCATAAACTATTACGCTTTTTACATCGTTATCCAGTTATGTGTGAACAAAAGAATTTATTCAGTAACAATACTAAAACCATAAAGAAAAATAATATAGAAATTTGTAATTCTCATTTTAAACTTGTTCTCTTCTAACTTCAGATTGTTCTGAGTTGGAAATTGTATGCCGCGCAGTGCGGGATTAAAATTTTCTCAAGCTCTACCGAAAAATATAAAATACATAAAATTGCATTTATTATAGAACTAAATATGATTTATTGAAAATATATATAATAAATTACTGAATGAAATAATCGGATAACAATATACTAAAATGAAACTAAGCAACATTTTGTTGTTTCTAATGCCACCTGTCTGACGTAGTCAGATCGAGGCCCACAAAATTCAACGTGGCAAGGGGCTAGATGTACGCCTGTCGCTGGCCTGCACCTGAGCACCTTACTGACGTACAGATTGGGCTCGGTGAAGTTCCCGAAGGGACGATAGATGGCGACACCACCAATCTCCACCTCCACAGTTTAGGCATGGAACTGAAGGGGAGGGAAATATTTTCCAGTCCCCTGCACTCGTGATTCAGCCCACAAGACTTAACTACTCCACTGATTAACTAACCCGTACTCCGTGTGCACTTGGAGGGTATTTGGTGGCATCGGGCCACGAACCCAGGTCCTCCGGTCTGGAGTCCGATGCTCTAACCACTAAGCTACCCACGGCCCCAAGCAATATTTTAAAATTGATAAATGGAAACTTAAAGCTATGTGTAACTGACTGAATATCAACGTTGTGCTGTTAAGCTACACGAGGACTTTTGGCGATGGTCCTCGTAATTTTGAACCATGGTCAAGTGACGAGGAAGACACCCAAGCAGGCACTCCCCTCTCCTAACTACCACACTAAAGGGAGGACGTTTCAGCTGTCGACAGATTTAACGTGCATCGCTCCCATACACGGCGGGTCTTCAGTGGTACTGTACTCGAATTCATGACACGCCAGCCACGATCCGATGCCTTGACCACTAGGCTACCGCGGCCCCTAAAGCTATGTGTAAAGCAAATATACTAATTTATAGATTTTAGAACAAATTTATATACATTTAATTAAATACTAGTAAAATACAAATTCGTATTACAAATATAGTAATTCATTTATTTAAAAGAGTGTTCTCATAGTCATATTTGCGGTTTATAATTTTGTATTATTTTTCAAGGTAAGATAAAAAAAATTATAAGCTTTAAAAAAAAATCGCATTTTCCTTTAATCGAGTTATAGGTTCTAGCCCTGGTTTCATTAAAACTCTGAAAAAAGCCGATTTTTGTCAATTCTGCCGAAAAAGATCCTCACGAGGATGTGGTTGGGTTTTGGGGAAGGGGTGTGTGTGTGTGCTAGTTCAGACATCGTTTTCATTTCTTGACCGCTGCTCAAAAGTGTAATGTTCACAATCAATCAATTCACTTCATTCCATATATGATTCCTTTTTGCTCTCGCTTGTAGTGCATTGAACTTTGAAGATTAAACTTGTGACATCTCTCGCGTTCTTCTTCTAACATAACTCCTACGTTCTTTGACGGCCACGATTAATAGCCCTTTTCCAACCCAAACCCAAAGGGAAAAAAACAAGCAAAAATGCAAATAAGATAACCTTTTAAAAAGGATAGAAAGTTTGTGAGAAGGATGGCAATTTAGAAAGCAGTTCGGAATGGTGGAATGTAATTAACGGCCACCAAGGAATCACGGAGATCCCCCCAGTAGTACAAGGTGCATACTTTGCCGGCCTAACCCGAAAATCTGAATTAATTGAACCGTTTAGTATTCAACCAAGGTAGGGGGATTATATTCGAACGCTAGTATAATATTGAGATCAAGATTAGGCAGATATAAGATATTTATATTGATAAGTGATCTAATTGCGCGGTCTGAGTTAGTTAAACGGCCATACTTTGTTTTATTCTCACTTAATATAAGTTTGTTCGTTATCTAAGTAATTTAAGTTAAATTCTTAATAAAAGTCATATTAAGAATTATAGAATGTCTCATCCTTCCGATAATCCCACACCTTTAACTTACGCGGAAACCCCAAGACATAGCTATCGACAGATGGCCATGTCGCAAACTGAAAGTGGTAAATTCGGGGTTGGGTTCAATGAAGTCGCCCCTTTAGTGTACAATTATTTATTAATTTAAGTTACACAAAGACAACACGCATTATTAACAAAACATGATGGGCAAAGAATTGTAGATGGTTTTAATAGCGATCATATTCCTCACCTGGCTCCTACTGAAGATGGGTGTTCGCTAGAGTGAGCTTTTGCTGCTTGGGATACAGTCAATTACAGTTATTATCATAAGAGCGTTTACGCTCTTATATCTAGGGAGCATTATTTTTAATAATCCTAAGGTTCAAATGAAATGAAACTGAAAAGTTTGAAATAATTGTTATTCTTCCAGCAGAAGTTTGCAGTCTCTACTGATTTAGCCAATTTATTTTTAGTAGAATGGATCTCATACGGCATTAGAAATAAAATAACGTGAGATACAAGATTGCCTGTATAAGACACAGGCATGTGCGTATTTGCCAGTAGCTTTCGCCCGTGTCAGACACGGGATAATGCTTTAAGGTAGCGGTTTTAAAGCTTTCGATCGCGGCTTCCCTTTATTGCGTCAATCTGATATCGAGGACCCCCAATATTTTGAACAACCCTCCCTGACTCCCAACACATGGCTGAATGATTATTTAAAGGTTCCTCTACAATTTTAAGACTGCCTCTGTTACTTATTCAAACTTTTTAACAGTTCTTATTATCCTTTAAGAAAACAGTAAACATCTAATTATATATAAAAATGTTCATCATCATCATATCTGGCAAGACAGCTCCTCGTGGGCCAATGCCTTCTTTTGAAGATTCTTGTTACATTGTTCTCCAAGTTTTCTCGTTTATAATCCCAAAGTCTGATTCCACTAAGTCTACTCATCTCAGCTTTGGTCTTTCACGCTTCCGAATCCCAATAACTTTGAACTGTAGTACCTTTCTGACAACATTGTCATCTGGCATTCGAATTATATGGGCCATCCAATTCATTCTGTTTATTTTCATGTATTTAATGATGTCAGGTTGTTTATAAGATCTATATAATTCGCAATTGCATCTTCTTCTCCAGCTATTGTTTTCGTTTACACCTCCAAGTATACTTCGAAGTACTTTTTCCTCATTCGATTTCCTTCCACTTTTGTTATAGTCCAAGTTTCAGACGCATGTGTCAGAACTGGTCTAAGAGATTTATAAAAAAATATTACAAAATACTAATTTTAAATAACCTAATCTATATTACAATAAAAACTTTTAATGAGAAGGGTTGTGCTGTATTTCTTTTACATGGGCTGCAAGAGTAATATTTGAAATCTGTGGTCTGTAAAAGAGAGAAATTTTAAGGTATCCGCGACTGCATTCGGAACCGTGGTTTTGCAAAAGCGTATAAATGGATATTTATGATATTTAGTGTAACTTAAATTAGAAAACGTATATAAAATTATTTTAAGAATGTTATTACAATAATAAATTATTTAAGCACAATATTTTGACAAAAAATGAACGTAGAATGACCCATTTTCAAAACGTTCTCCTTTTTTGGAAAATACTTCTATTATAATAATATTTTGCCTGTATATAGCTCAGATCAGTAGCGCACACAGGAATTTTTCGAGGGGGGAGGGTCCGGGGTCGAAAGTTCACCATTTTTGTATATGCTCCTTTTGATTTTGTCGATTTTCGGAAACAAAACACAGTAAAAAACTAATCATTGAATAAATATAATTAGCATTAATTAATAAAATTAATCATTCATAACAATACTTATTTATATTTTACGTACTATTTACTTAGAATTATAATCAATCAGAAAAAAATCAAGAGCTTTGGGGGGTTCCGGACCCCAGGACACCCCCCTTGTGTGCTCCACTGGCTCAGACCTCTGCATAGAGGCTGAACTAGAATTTTTGAAACATATAACTTAGACGTGGATTTATCCATATTTTGCTGCAACAGAGGGGAGAAATTTTAAGAAAAAAACACTGATAAAATTATTTCAATTGGTGGTAACTCTGAAAATAATGTGAATTTTTCAAAAATCCTAGTTCAGACTCTCCGGACAAATCTTTACTGTATAGAAGCAAACTATTATTATTATAGAAGCATATTTTATATATAAAAGGAGAACGTTTTGAAAAATGGTTATTCTCAGTTAATTTTTTGCCAAAATATTGTATTTAAATAACTTTTTTTTGTCATAATGTCCTTAAAATAATTTTATTCATGTATTCCAATCAAAGTGATACTAAATATCATGAAATTTATCGATTTATGCACTTTTTTAAAATCACGGTTCCGAACGTAGTCGGATACCTTAACATTAATTGAGAGGCCTTCATGGACCCCCTAGAAAGGTGCAGAGGACCCCTGGGGATCTACGCACCCCCTGTTTGGGTGCTGCCATTAAGGTTGGCAAAACTTCAAACTTTTTATTTCAAATTGAATAAAAAAATTATTCTTTTAATGTTTTTTTTTTTCTTCTGAAAATTTGTTCAATTCACTTTGTAATTATTATTTATACACTATATCTGCAATTATTATTACTTTGTAATTATTAATTGTTTTTCATTCACATGCTTTCTCTTGACGCATCACAGCTCTCGTGTCTTAGACAGCGATATAATTAAATGATCGATCAAACAGCTCGCTACATGCTCCATTCTGCAAAAATTGGGAAATTATGATTTTAAAATTAAAAAATTAATATGGCTACTACGCAACATTCTTCCAAGCGCAATAAAGGTGCGTAATAAACAATTACAGAATTTGTATTACGTGTTATGTTATTGTAACCATTTTTCTCGGCTATCAATCATTTTAGAGCCAAAAATTTTTTCCTTCACTTTGTAGTTACTAAATGTCTTGCTCAACAATTCGTAAGCAATTTCCGTTTTATTTGCTGAAACGAATATCATTATTTTATTACATACACAAATGCCACACGTTTTTAATTTTGCTCCGCGAAAATAATTATATTAGCTTTTACCTCGAAGAATTTTCATGGATGTTTCTTTTTTGAGAATTGAATTGAAAGAATGATTAAGAATAACGTAAAGAATAATAAAAAAAATTAAAAAAAAACCCAATAAATAAATAAAATAAATAATGCAAGATAGAAAAAGAATTTTTCTTATCATGATTTCTTATACGATCATTTATGTAAATAAGGAGCACGATAAGGAAAGGTAAACAAAAAAAAAATAATGTAAGAAATTTTGGAGAGACAACAAACTTGCTTCTGTAGCTCACAAATAATTTATGAGTTGATAAGGATTTCTAACTTGAAAAAATTTCTACATATTCATACAGATAAACGAAAGATTTTAAAGCTATAATAATTCCTGTGGTACTGATAAGCAAATGTAAAAATTAATGCACGTATTGTGTGTATGCATGTGTGTAATATAGTTCTCAATTCCCCTCTCTCTATATATATCCGAATTTAGTTCAAATTTTCCCAAGGCAGTGTTTTCATTGTTTATTTTATTCAATATTTAAAAAACAGAATTGTGTCAGTAATGTATGCACAAATATTGTATACAGTAGAACAACAAATAAAAAAAATTTCTAAATTTCTACCTTTATTAAAGAAAAATTCTGGCTTTACCACAAAGAAAATGCTGAGTGAAAAGTATTTCAGTACCATAGACAAACTGTATCATTTTTTAAAAATACAAACACTAAATAATATCCTGATAAGATTTAAAAATACTCGCAAAAAAATCAAAGAAAGAAAAAACAAAATACCAGTGCCCGTACAGCAAACGGTCAAACGGGTTGCGACCAGTTTTCCGTAGCCCATACGTTGTATGGGCAATCTGGTTAAGGGGTTAAATGCTATTTTTTTTTTCTCATTTGTATCGAGAAGTAACATAGAAGCAAAAGAAAAAAAGAAGGAAATCTACTCTGAAAAGTTCTTAACTGAATGCATAAGTGTAACACTAACATACTCTCAAAACTCAGTGGCTCAACAGTCCATTGGAGGACCACGGCCTACTATGCCCATCTGAGTTTTTGTGACCTTGGGCACTGAGGGGCATAAGCAGATGTTCTGGTCAGGATGTCAGTCTGACGCGAAATCCCCGGTGTTTAGTTCCCACGCAAGCTTGGTACTTATTTATCGATCCACTGAAAAGATGGAAGGCTGAGTCCACCTTGAACCCCGGACCTGCAACGTTGAACCACGTTATGCTACCTCTCGGCCACTGGGCTTCCAATACATACTTTACAAGAAAAAAATATTCTTGGCAGAAAATAACATTATTGGGGAAAAGCATCACAGTTTTATGAGCAAAAATGTCGTCGAAACGTTACAAAAATGGATTCTAATAAAAAATATGCCCCCCCCCCCCCCAAATTACAATGCTTTGGCGGCATCGACTCTCCAGGCTGCCAGTTATGATGTGCCATCGGCGTAACTAATCCTGAGTGGGCCCTGTATCAAAATTTCTTGGATGTCCTTCATTGGAGCCTCCTAACATGGTATGATTTTTTTGACTATATATGTTGGGGACCCTGTAGTTTGGGGGTTCGGTATCATTGACACAGCTGATACGGCGGTAGCTACACCCATGTGAAAGACATCGAAGTAGGAAGTGAAGACCGGACATTTGGTAACCCTTGTTCCAGCTAATGTAACGACCTTAGAGAAAGGGTAGTCCCAAATGCGCTGTATCGGATTCAGGTCAGGAGAATTAGCTGGCTTTCTGTTTTCTCTAAAACCATGTTTCTGAAGATAACATTCACCAAGTACAATTCGATGAGTTCGCACATTATCATCCATGAGAATGAATTTGTGGCGGTGTCCACCAAAGGGCCCATTTCTTTTAGGGAATTAGTTACGTCTCAAAGGCCAAGTAGTTTCACGTGGGAAAGTATCATAGACTAGACACCCCGACGCTTATGTTCTGAGGGAAGTCGACTTTTGACCTCCCTTGATCCAGCCGACAGTGAAGTGACCGGCAGAGTTCCCCACAAGCAGTCACTGGCTTCAAAGTCCAATCGTGTGAGGGGACTAGGACCACAGGGGTGAAATAGTAATCTCGAGTACGTCCAAACAGAAGTAATTTTGCATCCCGTGTCACTTTTGTTGGAGTAACGTAATACACATTTAAAGAGACACCAAAAGGGGAGACCCCGAAGCCCTCAATACGCTAAGGAGCTTCACAGACACTTCTAGAAGCTTCAATGCTCCACACGGTCTCCCTCACTCATCGACTTCCAGTACACTACAATGGACTCTCTGATTGACTTTCCCACTTACTGTGGCCTATCAAAGCTCACGTGTACGGGCATTCCAATATCGTCTTAATGCTGCCTTCCTCAGGAATAATCCGGCCTTAACAGCAACCTCAACAGCGCTGCACTTTACTAGCACCATAGCAGAAGTGACCAGAGTCGCAGCAAATTCCTTACCAATAGTAGCAACATATGGGTGGACATATCGATTAAGGATCTCATCCCAATATCTCACAACAGCCTGGATAATGTCTTTTCTCCTCCATCGGATCTGATAAAAGAATTTTTTTTTTTCGATCGCTATATCTTGGAAAAACTGCCTTTCGCCTGAGTTGTAAAGCAAAAATATTTTTCAAATAAAAAAAATATATATCTTCCATTCTTACATTGCACTTCAAATTTTTAAAATTCAGAAATTTCGTAAAAAATTATAAATCTTAAACTGAAGTCTGGTCTATGGGAAGCAGGGAAAAAATTTTAAAAGCTACGAATGGAAAATATTTTTTCATTGTTCTAATCAAAAAGACATTTTAAAAAATATAGTATTGTTTCGTAATTTTATTCTTCTTTACCCTTTCAATTTTAATAAACAAACCGTAATAAGTTGGAATCTATAAAAAGAATTGCTATTTTAAGCTGGCTTTCCGAGAAATTTCAGACATAGTAGGGGAATTGCAAGCCTGTGTACCACGAGCAGCTCGTGTGTTTAAAATCCTGTTTTTCTTGCGTGTAATTAGCCGATGACACATGACATGTATGACTGGTTGCACAAAAATACCCTTCGTCAATCCACCAAGTTATTTTGTCTTTCAGTCAACCATATGGTAATGTGACAGTAAAATTCTCGTTATTTTTTTTTACTTTTGTTTTTACGTGCTTATTATTAAAAGTATGCTTATATTATCCTTATAACTTATTATTATTTATATCTTATAATCCTTGTTGCCGAATTCGACCGGCAAATTCAGGGGAGGCAGCATGGGGACGACAAATCAACGTAGAACATGGGGTCGCAAACCCCCTTTAGTAGGAGTAATTCACAAAAACAGTTACGAAGAGTGTGATGTATGTGGAAATGAAAAGAGACAATAAGAACTGAGAAATACATTTATTAGACGTAAAGCATTTTTACAATACGAACAATGCATCACAGCTAGAAATGTAACGATAAATGATTGTCACAGGAAATGTTCCAATTTGCGGCCGCGTAAGTCAAAGCACACTCGACACCGATGGACGAAGTATTGCCGGATGCGTTCAAACAAATCCGGTAGCATTTCTGACGTGAAGCTATAATGCATTGTTTGTATTGCAAGCATACTTTACGTCTAATAACCTTACGTTACCTTTCATAGCCCCGTTTCATTTCACTATACATCACATTCTTCATAACTGTTTTAGTAAATTACTCCCACTAAACATGATTTGCGACCCCATGCTGCCTATTATCCCCCCTCTAAATATATCGGTCGAATTCGACAACACCCTGTATATTACCAACTTTAGTATCGATATTACTAAATATACTTTTGAAAGACTTTTTACTAAATAAGTCTTACTTATAAAATAGAAATGAAACAACATATTCATTATGTTTTAAAAGAAAAAGTAAACTAGTATAATTGCTTGAAATAAGTAATCATGAACCGAAAACACGCATTAATAACACACACATATTGCATAATTACTTAAAGAAAATTTGTAAAACCAGTAGCAAAATAAACGCTTCTCATTCTTTAATTGTAAATTATATCTTAATTAAAATACACCAAACATAAATTTTCAATTTAAGTGTACCATCATTTTTAACAATGATATTTATTGCTAAAGCATCATTAATTATAAGTAAGCGTAAAAAAATACAGAAAAGTTTGATAAATTGCGGAATTTTATTTTTCAATCCACTTTATGTAAATTAAATTGTTCTGTAGTGTCGTAACTATTGTTTGCATTGAGAAATGAGAAAGTATTTATCTTTATTTTTGAATAGTTGATTTTATCACTGTACAAAAATGATGTAGGTAGAATATGAAAAATATCATTCATTAAATGACTTAATGGCTCGTAAAATGTTAGGCAAATATTTGTATTGAACGTCTTAATTTTTTTTTCTTGTTGAATACGAAATTTGTACATCTTTAGAAAGGGAGCTCAAAAGGAGAAACATAGTTTCTATATTTCGACAGTTTTTTAACAGTTTAGAAATCATTATACCTCAGTTTCTAGAAATGTCTGAAAAAGTAGTATGATGGACTTAAAGGTCATATATTTGTGTCACAGTTTCTAGAAATATGAATATTTTATTTATCAGCGATGTCTCGTTCCTCGCACTTTTCTTCCTTCTTTTTATTCTTTAATAAAAAAAGGTGAAGTAAAGTTATGCATAAATATATTCTAACGTAATACTTTTATTATGAAAATATAAGAAAATACTTTTCT
This sequence comes from Trichonephila inaurata madagascariensis, assembly GCA_019973955.1. Lineage (NCBI taxonomy): Eukaryota > Metazoa > Arthropoda > Arachnida > Araneae > Nephilidae > Trichonephila > Trichonephila inaurata. Next base: position 11,159 of record BMAV01019023.1, read on the forward strand.
CTTTTTTGCTTTGCTCGATAATAGTAGATATTTTTCTTTTCTGAAGCCAAATGGCATTTTAAATAATCCTCTTTTTGTGTGAAATATTTCAGTTCTTTTCTAGAAAAGACTTTTTTGTTTGTTTTTTCTTGTTTAGCAGAGTATTTGTGCGATGAACGTCTATTTTTAATAATATACTGTTATCCAAGTAATAAGCAAAATTTCCAGAATTTATATGTACTAGTATATAAACAATTAGTTGTAGCATATTTTCAAAATAAATGGAAATATAGTAAAAATAATTCATATAAATTAAATTTAAAATAAAGCAAAAAAAAAGTATCAAATTATCATTTCTTGTGAATGCGTATGCATCATATATCAAAAACAGCATATTAATATAGTGTGTACTAAATCAAAGCATTTACACAGTGTGTTTTTGAACTCAGTACTAGGAATATCTATGAACTTGGCACATACAATAAATCATCAGTTTTCAAATTATTATAAAGGAACAAAAATTAAAAAAAAAAGCTGCACAGGCCTCGAAAAATTAGGAAACGAGCGATTTTTTTTCTGGAGCTTACGTTTGAAAGAATGTTGGAAAATTCAAGAATCGAATCATGTGATCTTTATACTTTGTTCATTGTAAATTAAATTTAAAAAGACCTTAATTAATAATTTATATATTACGTAATAACTATTTTTTAATGTCGATACTTTGGCGATAATTATAATTTGAATAATTTTTTCTGCAAAAATTAGAATATATAATAAGGAATATGTTCTCTTTAAGTTTTAATGTAAGATCGGCAAAGGTTTTCATTGATTAAATCAAGATTTTCATAAATATCCTATTGTATTTAAAACATTCTTATATCCATCGTAACTCTATCGGAAAAGAACAAGACCTGAATTTCTAAAACGGAAATATGAAAATGTAATTTTTACGCCCTCGAAATCGATTTCCGCAAAATCCGTTCTTGGAACAAAATCCGTTCTACTCAACAAAAGAAGCATGCTTCATGAAGTTCAAGTTTGTATGTCTTACAAAAACGCCATTCTTTAAAATAATTACTATCTCGTATCCACCGCAATTCCTTAGGGAGTCTATTTCTGTAAATTCTGTTCTAAATGGATCTCTTCTAAATAAAAGAATCTGTTTTCCAAATTTCAAGTCTGTAAGTCTTATAGATTAAAAACGGGATTTCTTAGAAATCTGATACGTCTCTGTAACTCCCCTTTCGGCGTCCATTTCTACAAACCCAGTTCTTAGCCGACCTCTGCTCAACAACAAAAACATGCTTACCAAATTTCAAATGTGTGGGTCGATTAGTTTTAAAGCGAGAATGTTTATCTATAACGCATCCGCAACACCCTTTGGGAATCAATAACCATAAAACCAGTTCTTAGTGGATGTACTCAACATAAAAAAACAGGCTTACCAGATTTCAAATGATATAAGTCTAATAGTTCAAAGAGGAATTTTTAAATCCATTCAATCCTGTAACCCCCTTTAGTAGTCGATTTTGATAAATTTTTTTCTTAGTAGATATAAAATAAACATGTTTGCCAAATTTCAAGTCTGCATATCTTATAGCTGAAAAACTGGAATTTAATTTAATCTGAAACATCCCTACAACCCTCCGAAACTCCCTTAGAAGTCTATTTTGCAAAACCCATTCTTAGCAGATTTCTATTCAAGAAAAAGAGACAGTTACGAAATTTCAAGTCTGTTGATCTAATTCAGTGACTCCCAAAGTCGTCTATTTCGACCCCTAGGGATCTATGATGATCTGCAAGGGGTCCACGTCAGAGAAAAAATAATTTGGGGGTTCGTGAGGGGTAAATGGGTGTCTATGATAGTGATTCTCACTACACCACAAATCATGATTTTAATTTTAAAAGAAAATTTAATCAAACGGAAACCAATTTTTATCTATTTAATTCTTTATCTACCGACAGACAAGTACCACTCACTTTAAAATTACATAGAATAACCATTTTTATGAATACTCTGACGATACTTAACAGGAATATTCTTTGAAATCCACTCTTCCAAGATATATGGCAGTATGGGTTCTATGATGAGTATTATAAGGGGAAGGCGAATAGTTTTATAGCAGAAATTGCGTTTTCACCTAAACTAAACCCATATTCTTCACCGAGGAAAGTTTTCAAAATAACTTACAGTTAAAAAAGAATAATTTTACCAAAGAGTTAGTTGAAGATTTGGGGATAGACCCGTTACAATATGTTTGCAAATTTCAAATCTCCAAACATCATAGTTAAAAAACACGAAATTTTATCTATAACGCCCTTCTACTTTCAGACTTTCACAAAATCCGTTCTTTGTGGATATCTACTTAACAAAAGTAATATGCCTGCCAAATTTCAAGTCATAGGTCTAATAGTTCCAGAGATCTTATGACGTGTGAGTGAATCCCTTTTCTCCTATATATTTTGATAATAAGCATTTTTCAATATGGTGATGGTCTGGAACTATTACACGTTAAAACAAAAATGAGAACAAGCAAGTTTCAAACATATTCCCTCCATATTGTTTTAAAATATTAGATAAATTCTTCAGAGAATTTTTTTAAGAAACCCGTAGAAACCAAATAAAAAAGAACAAAAACTCCTCAAAATACTCATAAAATACTACTTATAGTTTTAAATTTAAAAAAAAACATGTTTAAATATTTAATTAACTTGAATTGAAACTTTTGGCATCAAGGAATTAGAATAGTTAACTTTTAGATATTTTCTTTAAGGATAATAGTCATTAAAATCCTTAGAAAATAGAAATGAAGATGACAAAATAATATTTCGTAAAAATTCTTGCTTTAAGGTATCCGACTACGTTCGGAACCGTGATTTTGCAAAAGCGTGTAAAGGGATAATATTTATTATATTTAGCATAACTTAGATTAGACAATGTATATAAAATTGGGTTAAGAATAGTATTACAATAAAAAAATTATTTAAGTACACTATTTTGACAAAAATTAACAGAAAACCTTTTTCCAAATGTTCTCCTTTGTAAAAATGCTTCTATTTTAATTTTTGCCTGTCTATAGCTCAGATCTCTGTACATAGGGTCAACTAGAATTTTTGGGAAAAGCATAACTTGGAAGTCGGTTTATCCATGTTTAAAAAAACAGAAGGGGGAAATTTTAGAAAATACGCCGATAATTATTTAAATGGTTGTAACTCTGAAAATAATTGGCAAAAAATTTTTCTAAGTTTAAGGTTTTGCCCAAAATTATTTGTTTTTTAAATAAAATTTTTTGTCATAATGTCCTTAAAACAATTTTATACATGTATTCTAAACTAAGTGACACTAAATATCATGAAAATAATACATTTTGTCTTTTTTAAAATCATGGTTCCGAACGTAGTCGGATACCTTAAATTTAAAAAAAAAAAGTACCAGTTGTGGAAGTTAGATCAAGAGAAACAGAATGAAAGTTGTTAAAAAAAATTAAATAAATTGAAATACCGTTACATTACTTTTTCATTAAGATCCTAAATGCATTAAATGTTAGAATTATTTTTTTACAGAGAATTTCAAGAAAACAGTAAGAAATACGTACCAACTTGCCTTCTTAATATATTTCTTGATCTTAATTCTAAAAATAAAACCATCCCTTTTTTTAATCTTTAAACAGAAAAATTTGTTTTTTTTAAAAAACAAAGCACTCCTTACTACTTTTTTATATGATAATGAGAGGGAAAATTAAATGACTTTCTACTAAATTAAAATCGTTTTTAAAAAAATTTTCCAAAATCACATTGCAAAATCCTCTTGAATGACTGGTTGAAAAATCATTTTTAATTGCAACCCCAGTCCTTCCATTTTATATTCAGGCTTAATATATTTTATTCCAGAAATGAAAAAGGAAATTATTATATGAATAGATTTCCAAACGTGTTGGGAATTTTTAATGTCAAAGTCACGTTGCTAACTAATTTTGATTCATATATGTAAAACTTTCATATTATGCAATATTTTTTAATGACTTTAAAAGGACGCTCATAATGCTATATTCCATCAATATAAATGAAATTTCTGTTATTGGCTAATTTAAAATTGGCTTCTGTATACGTAATAACACCCCTCTTGAATGAAAATTACTTTAAGAATTTCTGAAAATAGCATGATACACACCATTGACATTTTCAAGCAAAATTCAATAATTTTCAATAATTTTCAATAATTCACGTAATTCTAATTTGTTAATTTATTTGTTGATATATAATCGTCTGTTACTAAAGTTATGTTGTTAAGTGGCAACTTTTGTAATTATTCCACATATATTTTTTCAATAGGGAAAAAGAATTATAATGCATAATATATACATAGTTGGTTAAGTAATTAATTTTTGTACATTTTTGAGGTATCGGTTTTCATATTTTGACCATTTGAGAATAAAATGCGTGCGTAAAATATAAACTTTGGTTACTATTATTAATTTTCTCTTCGTTTAACTTTGAAATTAAACAATTTCCATTTAAACCCTTTAAATTAAAAACAACATTTTAATGAGATTTTACAAGTCAGAGCAAAGTAAGGATACTCAATTATATAAAATCTTTATAATGTGGATTTAATTATTACACACAAAAAATTATTCTATATATTCTGATGGTTAAGCCTTCTATAAACAACAATTTGAAAATGAACATTTGTTTGTTTATTTCAATGTTTTTTAAATTGGTTCTGATTTTTGCATTTTGTAAGTCATGCGCGTACAGGTATTGGAATTCTAATTTTTCTTACTTCTACTTTTTTCGTTGCAGTAAATCCCCAGACTGTAAAATAAAGTTAATGATGGCTTTCTTTCCCGTGCCCTTTGAATAGTAACGTGATCATGTTGATATATTATTCACGTATTTTGTAACAATAGGTTCCTGCGCAGTTTCCAATGTAATTCTTTTTTCTGGGAATTTCTTTTGAAGAAATATTTCCTTTTTCTTCTGAGTAAGTATAAGATCATTTATTTCGTTTTGGGAATATACGCTTGAATTGGTGGAACAGAAAGAAGCATAAACCATGTATATGAATGTTAAAGCAATAGGTATAAAACAATATTACAGAAAGGAACAGAAGATGGAATTTATAAACAGTAAATTCATATGGTCAGTTACATTATATTTTTATTTACAATTGTGTTATGGTGGACAAAGAAATTTCCTATCTAAGATACTACATGTATATTGTTCTAAATGTATTTGAAAGCATGCTAGATCACAATCCTTAAAGCTAAATCGCATAATGTCAATTACTTGTACGTTTAATGGAACTAAAATTAAATGCAGTTTTAATATGTTAAAGCTATCTAGAACTATTTTTGATAGATTTATGATCTCATATATCTCGAATTTTTCACAACATACATTATAATTATTACGCTGTTATACAAGAGTCAAATTATAACATAATAAGTGGAAGTTAAAAAAGAAGAATCGTCATCATTTTATTATTCATATGATAATTAAATGCTTTGGAAACTTGGACTGTGACCATGAAGGAGGGGAGGAATTTAGGGTGCTTTTGAAGGCAAGGTTCTTTAGAAGTGTTTTCGGAGGAATTCAAGAATATGTATCTGGAATTGAAGACGCAACACCGAAATATACCGAATATTCAAAGAGCCCGATGCTATCCATATTGCATTAAATCAAGACACCGCAACTGGATCTAGGCATGTTATCTGCAGGGCAGCCGCGATAGCCAAGTGGTCATGGTCGCGAACTCGTGGCCGGCGTTGTCGAGGCGGGTCTGGGGCTTATGTTTTTGAAACCCGTCGGGAGGGACTGGTGCACGTTTAATTTGTCGAGGCTCACAAAGTCCTGATGTGGAAGTCTGGAGAAGAACTTTCCAGCTCAATTATCGTCCTCGTCTTTTGACTTTGGTTCAAAATTACGAATCCCATTGCCAAGAGCCCTCGTGTTGCTTTGGAATGCGAAGCAAATCAAAATCAAAACAATGTTATCCGTATGGACGAAAAGTAACCTTCAGAAAGAAATCTTGTTCTACTAGACCAGTAATACTCAATCTATGGCCCGCTGGCCTTTTCTGAGTGGCCAATCAAGTAATAAATCTAAATTTTTAAAATCTTTTTTATCTAAATGTGAAAGGGGTTTTTTTTTGATGAAAGGAAATGAAATTTTCCCCTAATTCGTAAAAAAAACATAAGTAATTTTTTTTTCCCGTGTTGGTTCATAGAATAGTTAATATAGTGTTAAAATAAAAGCTAAAAATGAGTTTTAATGTTTTGATCAATTTTGCTTTGTCCAATGTTGCTTTGGTCTTATAATGTGTTTTTTCCCTTTTCCCTTTCGTTGCGGCCCCCGTAAAACCTGTCTTGTATGGGGTAACGGAAAAGGGTTAATCCCCACTGACCCTTTAATAATAGAACAAGAGAAAGACCCAGACTTCAATAAATAGATACAGTAGGGGAGGATTATTTGGTCCTTAAAACTACGAACTGGAAAAATTCGGCTGCTTGTAGAGGCTGTTAGAAACGTCTGGTTCAAAAGGCCTTGACCCATCCTACAGTCTGTCGTGTCATGAATTATTATTATTAAATACATGTATCTGATTTGACTTGATATGATAAATCGGTTAAAAATCTCAGTTTTTAATCAAATTCTTATGAATAAATACCTGAAAAATAACAGGATTAAATCTTTTTAAAAATATTCTTTGCTTCCTATATATATATATATATTTGTGTCAGATACCAATACATCCCCGTTCCTTATATTCTCTTAAAAATATGCGTTCAATAAAATTTAAAGAATATATTTGAGAAAATTGTTTACAAAGATTTTACATTGTTTCTTCACATATTCTCAAAAACGACTGCATTTGCAAAGAATTATCAGCTCTAATCTTATAATATGTGGGAAAATATAAATAATAATAGAAAACATTCGAAATTCTTCGTAGCTCGCAGCTACAACTCGTTTGCGATATAGCTTATTTTCAATTGCTTATGGCTCATTTTTGACGTGGATCGGGACAATATATGGTACGCATTAAATACATTTTAATAGTTGCTAAATTAGTGTAAAGGTATTTAAATATTTTCATTTAGGTTTTTTTTTAATCGCTTTCGTAATAGTTTACAGAAGCCGTTTCGATAAATGTTTACATGCTTAGGAATTAATTTATTACACACCTGTAATGGAATTTCCAAAACTAAAAGTCATTCAAACATGTACTGACAGAACTAGTGGCGCAACAGCCCATGAGAACCTACTGAGCATATCTCAGTTTCGTGCCCTTAGGCGGGGTGCTGTCAGATGTTTCGGTCAAGTATAAAGCTAAAGGGAAACCCCCCAGTTTCAGTTCCCAAGAAAATTTGGCCCGTTTATCAACCCAAAAAAAGGATGAAAGGCTGAGTCGACTTTGCCCAGCCCGGACCGGGGTTTGGGAAAAAGGAACACTACCACTCGCCACGGGGCTTCAACCAAATATCAAAAAAATTTTTTCAACGTTTAAAAAAACAATTCTCTTAACCACATCAGATAAATTACTGAAATCAACCATCCTAAATAGCTTTTTAAAAAGAACGTATTAGAATAAAGCTCACTTATAAAAAGAAATTAAATATAATAGAGAATTTTAAAAAATTACTAAAAAGTTGTTAAATATTGTATCGAAAAAAAAAGAGAAAAAATTTAAAAAACACTTCTGTCTATACAAAATTTTTTTCCTCTAAGAAAGAATGATTGAAAAAAAAGTATTGAAATTAAGTTTTTTAGCGCGAATATAATAATAAATAAATAAGGGAAAATGGTAAATTTTTCAATGAGACCTATAATTAAAAATTAATACTTCAACTTAAATAAGAAATAAATATTCTGGAATAGTATTTGTGATTAAATATCTTGCTTGGTTCTAAGAACGAAGTTAATAAACAATCATCTATGATTAAATTCTCTTTTTAACTAATGTGTTAAATTAGCCATCTTTAATGGCATAATTTTATATGCATTACTTTAAAATCACCTCTTATTAAAAAAAAATTATTATTTTCAAATAATTTTGAAAATTTGTGTATAATAGGATTTTTGAAGGGAACCATTTTTTTTATTTGAGAGATCTTGTCGAGGGCATTGAACAAACTTACACTTTGAATATCATATAGAACTAAAAATTGAATTTTTATGTTGTTAATATTAGATTTACTTAGTTTTAGAAAGTATTGATGTCACAGTTAGTTCTTTTATTCATCTACAAATATCGATCCTATCGACATCTTTCTTTTTAAAATCGGAATACATTTCTTATTTAATCTTTGTAAAAGAACTTTTTTAAAAAAAATTTAGTAGGATATTTTTATATATTTTATTTTTGATCGCATATTTTTTTTTTTGTTGATTTCGATTTTCAAGAGAAAGCAGCTGCTTGCCAAAAAGTTATAAAATTGCTTTATTAGATTCTTTTTTTTTTTTTTTTTAATTGCCATATTATCACTTTTGTATTCACTTGCAACAATTTTCTCTTATTAATAGTAATTTTAAAGCATTTGAATAATATATATTTTTTAAAAATATGTTAAATAGTTTTTTATTATTATTTTAACTTTCTCAAAAATGTAGTTTGATAAATAATTTTTTTGAAATTTTTTAAATACTTTTTAAAAAAGAGCAATTTATTTTTTTAAAAATTATTTTTTTCTTTAATAGTTTTTCTTTCAGACGATTCCTTTGATAAACACGTGGTAAGACTAAAACGCCTAAAATATTTTCTGGAAGTTTTTTTCTCCTTTCTTTAAAGTATCAGCATAATAACATATTTTTTCAAACTATTGTTTCTTTAAAAAATATGCCTCACTTTATATAAACATTATACATATAACAATACATATTCTGTTTTTTATGAATTTTTGATAATATTTTCCATTATATAATATAAATGCACTTGGTTTTTGTTTTGAATTCTTAAAACAAAGAAATACAGATTCTGGTATTGCAAAAAGAGTAAAAATGATAAGAATCAAAGTTTTATATTACCGCTATCTAAGTAATTATTTATTATTCTTTTTAAACGGTTTTTCTCTCTCTTTTATTAATTTTTCAGGTTTAAAAGAACAATAGGGGGAAAAAAAGGAAAATTTTTAATATAATCGGATTGAAAGAATAATGAACGATTTAAAATTTTTCTCTTTTAAATGTATTCGAATATAATGAAAGCTTCAGTTTTAAAATACATATTAATTACATTTTTCGAAAATAATTATTTTTTGTAAAAAATTGGAATACAGAATTTTTAGCTTATATAGGATGAAATAATGCTTTTATAAATTAAAAAAACGGTTTTTTTTCAAGTCTTATTCTTTTGAAACATTAATAAATCACCTTTAATCAATGCATACGTACGTAGCAAAACAAGAATTAAAAAAAGTTCTAGATCTAATGTCTGAGAAAGAATAACTTCTAAACGCGCGCGTATCTAGAATATTTCTTTTTTGAATTTCTTTTACTCAATTCTGTAATCAAGGTATTTAGTTTCTTGCAGAAAAAATCCTATCATAGAAGACATGTTATTATTAGAAATATTTTTCGGTACAATTAATTATGAAAACGATTATTTTTATTTTAATAACTTTTAACAGATGTTATTCTATGGAAACTTTTAATTTATTTATCTCCTTAAATGAAGTGAAAATTAAACGTATTTAAAAAATTGCTACTTTTATATATAGCAGTCTCAAATTTTCAAAAGTGTGTGCCATTCATACTCTTGAAAGCGCGATCAGCTTGAAATTTTTCGGAGGGACCTATAAAAAAGGACTATTGTATAAAATAACCAAGATGTCTCAGTGAAGTTTCGATCACAATCCTTGCAATTTATTTCAATTGAAAAAGGGAAAAAATATCTTTAATGTATTTTAAAAAGGTATTAGGAACGTTCTTAAATGCAAGTCCAACTTTGTAATAAAAATATCAGGAATAAATAATCTGAAGAAAACTTAGAGCAGGTTTACTCAATCTTTTTTTCTGCATATATATGTCAGCTATTTCACGCGGGCCGCAACATGAGGATAAATGGGGAGGGGGGATGCTTTAAGATCAAGATAACATTGGAAATTTAAAATTTGGAAAACTGATCAAAATATTATAACTCCTCTGCTTTGCTTTTTTGAATTATTATTTTTATATATATTTTTTATTTTCGTCACTAACACTAAATTAGAAGCGCTTAAGAAACACTCCTTCACAATTTCTGCATCAGTAAATCGTTTCATATGTTTACCAATAATACAATAAACTTCATAAGATGACTTTGTTACCACTGTGATATTACCACTGACAAAACACTTTGTTGCTGTTGCAAAGATTATTCAAGAAAGCCTATTTATCACCTCTTGAAAGGCATCTTCAAGAAAAAGTGTCAATGGATAATTCCTTTTTATTGGTATTATTTAAATACAGCACTTTCGTGACAAATCAAACATTACTGATCCATGTTTGTTTTTCACTATAAAACAGTCAACCTCTCTTGAAACGATATATTTTCTTCGAATATTTTTCGCTTGTAAGATATGAAAGATAGTTAAAAATTAGTTCCATCTATAAAATTGTCGCTACTCCACTGTTGTCTGTTATCTCTAACCGTAACCGTTCCAAATAGAAGAAAAATATCACTTTGTACCCGTACGACACCAACAGCAAAAAGCAAAATTGATATATTTGATCTCTTGACCAAGAAATTTGATATATTTGATTTCTTTCCCACCAAATTTTTAATACAATGTTCTAAAATAAGTAAATCTCTCAGAGCAATGGGCATGACCGGCCAATTAAAAAGGCTTGGTGGCCGCAAGTTGAGTATCGCTGACTTAGAGAATGAAAAATACCACGAAAGGAAATTATTACACATTATAAGTAAAAACCAGCCATACTTTCAGAATTTTTTCACCGTATTTTCAGCTAGCAGGATTTTCAGGTCAAGGATAAAGGACGCCGTTTTCAATGTATTCACTCATTTTCAAAACAATTGCTTTTTTTTTCTTTTACAAATGAATGAATCCAATAGAGTTTTTCTTAATGAAAGCCTTGTTCTCATTGCTCCGTAAAGAATGGGGATCAGTTCTAAGCTTTCAGTCCTTACATTTTACTGTAAAAAAGGGATTCGAAACAGCACATAATCGCAGTTGTTTCTCTGTGTGTTTTATTTTTATTTCAGATTGTATGTTTTAACTTTCAATGGAAATTGTTTAGGTAAACAAACATTTCGACGTATTGACACTCAAAGTAAAAATTTAAAAGGGAAAGAAATCGAGAACAATGAGTGGAACTATCACAACTTCAGAAGTCCTTGAGTTGTCACTGTTTTTACTTCCTAATGCATGCTTTTCAACGTTTTCTCAATGTTGACTAAAAGAAAACGCCATTGTCTAAAATATTTATATATAGATCTTATTTAAATAAATAATTTGATTGAGCTTTCTTTAAAATAAAAATAGTTTCATCGTTTAAAGCTTGAAGCACTTTTTCAGTTGCAATTAAAATTTATTCAAGCACTTTTGTGCTCATGCATTTCTAGTCGGAATTTGTAAGCTCAGTTGTTCAGCAACGATGAACTCCTAATTGTAAGCTTTGAATTGTAGGCTTGAAAATTGTGATAGTTCAAAATATACTTGAAAACAATCATTTTTTAAAATAAGTATTTGTTTACTTTCTTTACAAATAAAATCATTTTTTAAAACACTTCTATAACAATTTGAATAAATTGCAGCAAAATTACCATAAAATCCAGGGTATAACGCGCACTTTGAACACACAAAAAATGAGATCGGAATTTACGGGTGCGCATTATACGCCGGGTTTAAAAATGAGACCTTCGAAAATAAAAGAAAATATCATAGAAAAAAGTTAGGCTTCTACATAGATCGAAATACTGTTTATTTAAGGTATCCAACTACCTTAATGTCATGATTTTTTGTAAAAAATGACAAATTTTTTATAGCTTTATTTTATAGGTCATCTTATTAGCTTTATAAGAATACCAAGTTTTTTTATTTTCCATTCACTAGAACAAAAACTACGTTTTAGTAAAAGCAGATGCTATAACTTTACATAAGATGTCGAACTTAAAAATGCGTTTTACTCGAAATGTGTTTTTTCGAAAAGCTCAAACAGGGACAGCGATTGCACAAAAAGTTTTAAAAATAATTTGCTGAAATTTTTTGTGTATGTTCTGTATAACAGTAGAAGTATTTTAACCTTCAGATTTATCAATCACCGTTTTATTACAAAATTTATAGTTCTTTATACGAATATAATCACTGTCTATTTAAGAGATTTCATATAATAAATAAGATAAAGTGCTCTTGTTTTTGTAAAAATGAAAATATTTCTCACATTGAAGGTCATTTCAAAAAGGAATAGCAAAGTAATACATCGAAATTGAAAAATTGGAAATTTGTTCATTTACTATTTGAGAGCGGGCCCCATTTATGTAATTTTTTGTCAATTTTTACTCATTTTTTCCCCATTTTAGTAGTAATATATTACTTTTCTCTTCTTAGTTTTAGCCCTTTTTCTTAAAATGTACTAAATAAATTTAAAAACCACAAAAAATCGTCTTATCTTCATTTTGAACACGCTTTTATAAGTTTCACTTGTATGTACCGTAAAATCCGGCGTATAGCGCCCACCTTTACTTTCAAGCTGCAATTTTTAATTTTTAGGTATATTCGCCGTATAACGCGCACCCTGTTTTTTACAAAGAAACCTGAAAAGTATTTGCGTAATGCTCTAATGTTTTGAAATCTTTTATGCGAGATATTATCCTGAGGTATGAAAAAGTAATATACTCTTCTAGTATATTACAACACTTTAAGTTCATTAGAAATGTCATTTATTTTAAATAAACAGTTTTCCTAGTTATGTAGAAGCCTAATTTTTTTCTATGTCATTTTTTTATATTTTTTATTTTTAAAGCTATTGTTTTTATACCCGGCGTACAACACGCACCCGTAAATTTCGATCTCATTTTTTTTTGTATAAGTGCGTGTTATACGCCGGATTTTACGGTATTTATATGTAATGTGTGTTTGTTCCAAGATTTTTGAATATATTTCATACGTAATTTTAACATGCTTAAAAGATTGTTTTTCGTTTTTCTTAAAAAATGCGATTATATTTTGTGTGATTTTATATTATATAACATTAAAATTAATCTTATTTTCTTTTCTTTTCAGGTAAGTTATATATTCCTGATGGATTATTATTGTCATTGCATCTCACGTGAGTCTCATCTCTATTAGTCTTATTCTCATTAGCTCTCATTTTTCTCTCACGCGCACCCGTTAATTTCGACCTTAATTTTTGTGTTAAAAGTGCGTGTTATACGCCGGATTTTACGGTAATGGAATCTTTGAACTCGATTTTTACCCACTTTAAAAGGTTAGATTAATTCGAAATTTTGCACACTTGTCAAGGACCGATGACAATACAATAATTTCATAATTGCACCCAAAAGTTAAGGTACAACATGTATTTTGAAGCCCATCATTAAAAAAATGATAGTAAAATAAAATCCATAGTTTATATGAATGATAGTTGCGAAGTTTAATAAAACTTGTGCAAAAATCGATATCCACTACTCTTATTGTAAAGAAATGGTAACATAAGAAAAGGGGAGAAAATTATAAAAATCGGACTTTCGCAACTTCGTGTGTTCATGCTGATCTTCTGCAGCTGTTGGTAATTTAGTTAAGAATATCCAGGAAAGTCTAGTAATGTCTTGAGAAATCGTTAAGATGTCAAGCAGTCAAATTGATGGAAATGAGGTTGTCACGAGTTGATGTTCTAGGACGTCTCAATGTGTCTTACAGTGTGTTGCAATGTCTGTCAGATCAGGTTAAATCTGAAAATTTTGTGTATGTAAGATATGTTCCTGGTCATCCATGAGTTAAAACATCTGTGGGAGATAGTTTTCTAGTTCTTACTGTTCGAGAAAAAAAAAGAAGAAACACTACTGTATCTCTGCTCTTTGTGAAATCGCCTCCTAGGGTGCCCTTCTCCTTAATTATCTGCGTGAGCTAGAGGTGTAGGATTAACAAAAGGACCAGACGTGTCCATATTCTTAATATGACTTTATTAAGAATTTAAACTTAAACTTTTAACAGATTAGATGATAATATATATGAGAGAATCTACGATGACAAAACACACTATATCAATAATACCGAATTTACGTAACCTGGACCACTATCACTATCTAACCCGCCTAATCTCAATTCCAATAATATCACAAGTCCTAATATTAAATAGTCAATCCTACCTTGATCCGATCGTCGAGTTAATCATAAGGGAGTTGCGTCTTTATTCGAGTACAATGGTATGCACCTTGACCCAATGGCTCTATCTTCGGGATAACCTCTGTTGGCTGTCACTTCACGACTGTGTGTATCACTCTCTAACATAACATTCCCCAAATTGCCACACCACTTACAGAAACTTCTAATATTGAGCCCGTCACATCTTTGCAAGTCATTTTGTTGCATCAAGAATCTCCCAACTAGGGTGTAGAAATGTCTTCCCAATTCAAGTCTCTATACGAGACGACTAGCTGTGTGTGTTCCCCTGAACTAATAACACAGATGTGCCCGTTTATGTAGGGCAGCACAATATACTCCACACAGTAATTGTTAACAGTTTCTTAATTTACTGTACTAACTTATGAAAGGGTGGTCCGTTATACCGTACGGTAAGAAAAGAACAAGAGAGTGGCCAAACCATGCCAATATGCTTTCCTTACTGCCTCTGGTTGCCAGTTCGGGACACAGTGGGTCCATGGATGGTGGAAAACGGAAAGACTCGCCAAAGATCAAAAAACAAAGAGAGGGAAAAGAGTAAGAGAGTTCTCTTACTCTTTTACCACTTTTCCCTATCTCGAACCAAAACTGGGAAGATAACTGAATGAAGGTGAGGTGTTCTGGAAGCAGTGGGAGAGGCTTAACAATTTGAGAGGGCCTAGGGAGCCGGAGGGGTTAAAAACGGCCCTGAGTCCAAGTTCACACTGGAGAGTGATTCAGCGCATTTGCTGATCTGGAGGAAGCAACGCGCCAGATACAGCCCATCCAACATTGTTGAAAAATGCAGTTACAAACGTGGTGGAATCGTAGTTATGGCAGATATTTATCTCGGTCTGCTTGTGTTCTGTGGAGAAACTATGAGTGGTGTGAGATATGGGAACATGATCCTTGATCGATATGTCCCTCATATGCCTCTGTTATTGGTAAGGAATTCATTCTAATTTATGATAATGTGCAACCTCACCAAACTATGCCTTTTAAGGATAATCTTGGAAGATCATGGTTTGGAGTGAATTGCATATCCTGCTCAAACATCAGATCTTAATCCGATACAGAATTCGGTTTACAGCAACTTAAATAATAGTATGGAAAGTCGATGTCTTCAGTGGGTGACGGGCTCACGCGTCTTTTCTGTAACATAACCTCTGGGTTCTTTGACGGCCAAGATTAATGGCAAATCTTTTCCAACCCAAATCCAAGAAGTGAAATGCAATTGTAAATGCAAATAAGATAGCCTTCAAAAGAACAGAAGTTTTAGTAAGCGGGATGGCAATTTAGAAAGTTATGTTTAGAAGAGATAGAAGTGTGAATTGACGGCCTACCAAAGATTACCAGATTTCTAGCCATTACTACAAGGTGCATACTATTGCACGCGTGCCAAAAAGTCTCTCTGAAAGTGATTGAACCTTAGCTTGATTCAAGGTAGGACTGATTATTTGATATTAGAACGTAATATTATCAGAATTGAAAGTAGGCGGATAATATAATTATTTAGATAAGTGATCAAAGTTACGCGATCAGGTTTAACTACAGCTGCGTGTTTGGTTTATTCTCACTTAATATAAGTTTATCTAATTTATTAGAAATTTAAGTTATATTCTTAATAAAGTCATATTAAGAATTTTAAAATGTCGATTCATTTTGAGAATCCCACACCTCTAATTCACGCTGACAATCAAAGATATGGTCGCATAGAACGACCATATCACAAGTGTATAACAGTTAAGGAGGGGATGGTCCCATCTTTTATTGGAACCTATTTCTATAATGTTTCCTCGACGTTTCACCATATAAAACTGCGATATATTGCTTTCTAAATAAATTTACTTTTCTTCAAAGGCATTTTTGGTTGCAAATCATATTTGTATTTAACTTATGTAAATTTTTTAGTTACATCTAATAAAAAACTGTTTGATCCACATCCCCAACTTTTTGTTTCGGTGTTCAATCATTTTATAACTACACGCAAAAAATAGATTGTACTTTAACTTTCAAAGGTCAGTGTATATTCATTATTGCAAAATACACGCGAATATGTTTGATTATAAATTGTACTATGAGGCTGCAAAATTTCAGCTCAAACCTTTCCAATGAAGTTGAGGTGTAATTTTGTCATATGTGATCAGTTTTAATGTTTTATTTCCTCGACATCACACTCTTTCTTATCCAATTTCTTCATAGTCACTTTTCAAAGAATTTTATGGCATCTCGTTTATTTATTATAATTGACAAATAATGACATGCTGACGCATCAGGATGCTTGAGGGATGACAAGAACGATAATTTTCTAGTACATTATTAGTAATATTTTGCTTTCTCACCAAATGTTTAGCATAAATTTGTCATCAAATGATGTTATTGTTAATGTTTATTTCTAAAAAAAACGTTTTATTCCATATTTTAAGATCTTTACTTTACGAAAAAATCCTTTTTGAAGTGAAGAGTTTGTTTTTTAAGTTACATTATTGTCAAACACTTCATCAGAATAAAATTTATATGAAAAATTATATGTTGTATTGAAACATATTTTCAATCGGAGGGGTGATTTTGTTTTGAAATATTGTTTCATTACATTTTAATTTTAATTTTTAGTTCTTTTTTTTTTCTTTTTTTTTTTTTTTTAGTTTATAACATTTGTAAGTAGCATAACAAAAGCTCTGGTTTAGAAAATATTTCATACGCATACTTCTCTTTGTTCCGGCTGGGTGACGTTATTGGTTTGTCGCAGGCCTTGTGCGCCTAAGGTTACGGTTTCTACCCCGTAACTACTTTTCTACTTCGTAAACTAGTATGTTAAATATGAATGGAAAATATTGAAGTTATTCATATAAATTTTTATTCATAATAGTTGTCTGTAAGTGAGGTTCGTGCATGGTTTCATTCGTATTATATACACTCATATTATCGTTCTAAAAAACATTTTACTGAGCTAGAACCTCATTGTCCAGCCTTCCACACCATGCCCATGGCTTATGCCTATTGACAAGGGATGACTTTGAGCTCCGACTGAGCAACATTTAGCATGCATTATTGTTGATATTGAAACAAGACACTTTGCTTGGAATTTTACTACAATGTAGCACTAATGGCTATAGACAAGAGCACAAAATAGACTCTTTATTAAAGATGTGATTAATTTAGGGAATCAGTAGCATTTTGTACGAAATCATACCTTTAGATCAGAGAATTCTCAAAATGGCTCTTATAAAAAAAAAGACAAATTTTAATATTCCGGAGATTAATTCAGAGATTCTAAAGATCATCCATGCATCATAGTAGAATAGTATTTAGAATTGATGTTAATTGCTTAAAATAGAATTTTAAAAATTATTTGAAACATCTGCTGCTTATTGACAAAAGGAAAATCGATACAATGTATTTTTGAATTTGCTCATCGATGCTCTGAATAAGTAGATAGGTGATGATTTTTACCATGACTGCAAAACTATCAGATGGAATAGGTAAAAAATACTGTGATTGCTAAATTGTACTTAAATACATAAATATTCAAAAAAATTTAAAAAATGTGTATTTAATCGAACTATGTACTCGTAGCCGAGTAACGTAACCACTAGACAAAAGTGACCACCTCTGTCCGGAGGCTGTTACTGGCTTATGTAGATACAGAGCTTTTCGAAAATTACTAAACGAGAGGTAAAACTAATGCTTCTCAATAAAAATACAAAGTTTTAATTTCGATTACTTAAGTGTATGTATGCGCGTGAGCTTTGTACGAGTATTTAAAGAAAAATGGTTTGTAAACATGCATGCTAAATATATTCGCGCTTTATTTGCTATCACGCTTTAGTGACCTTTGCGGTGTTTCTTGCAAGTGAAGTTACAAAGTTAGCAGTTAAACATGAGTGAACTTCATTATTTGCATAACGGAATGAGGTGATGAATCGACGAAGGATTTGAAGCAGGTAATGCAGATTGCTACAGACTGATGAAACGTCTTGTACTGTGTGTTACTTAAGAAGTCAGTTTAATGAGATCAGATTCGTACATATAATGTCAGGAAAGGTCTTTCAAGAGCCAAGACTATAGCTGAAGATCGGCATTTGTTCATTTTAGAAAGTAATTTGTCCATTATAGGAGAACGGCAATTTTCACCTGTATTGTGAACTTCATGAGGCCATGGAGTCCCAGTTTCAAACGTTACTGTTTGCAGAAAGCTGCACGTAAGTGGTCTGTTTACTAGAAGTTGTTTTCGTCGTATTCATTGCTATGCACAGAAGAGCCTGTTTAGTACGGAGCAGAGAACATCGTCATTGAAGCAAAGAGAGATTAGTAGTAGATCATTCTATTTAATGAATTAAGACAAGCTGAACCACTCGTTCTCGGCGTATTTTCGTTTCGAGGAGCCAGATAGCCGTTACTATCTCCTTCAACATCTCAGAAAAAGAACGGTATAGAGTAGCTGAAGTGTGATGGTCTGGGCAGGTATCATATTGGACAAGCTCAAGACCTCAAAGACATTAAAACAAACTGTATAACTGCTGTAAAGCATAGAGAGAAGATATTATAACCCTGGTTTCATCTTTTCATGGGTGCAGTTGATCTTGATTTGGGGCTGCAGTAGCCGAGTGGTATAGGTATCGAATCGTGGCTAGCATGTCACGAGTTCGAGCTGAGTACCACTAAAGACCCTCCGTGTAGGGGATCGATGCACGTTAAACCTGTTGAGAGCTCAAGTGGTGAGGGGGTGTGAATATTAACGTCGCTTGAGTTTGAGTTTGAGTGAATATTACGTCGCACTGTTCACTACCGAGGCTTTGCGACGACGGACTAATTTTGAACCATGGTCAGAAGTGCGTGGACGACACCTGAGCTCACCCCCTCTCCTAACTACCACACCACACCAAGTTGAGAGCTCAAACGTCCTCCCGTTGGTGTGGTGTGATGTAGATGAGTGCCAGCTCAGATCGTTAAATCGCGACCATGATTCAAAGCAATAAAGCCACTTATAACTGAACATTACAACTTAAAATTTACTCACTCACTGGTCTTGATTTAATTCTTATAAGAGGCATCACTTGGTTACACATGTATCTGACCGACGAATTTATGGAAAATGACTGCCTGACACAGAAAATAATTGTTTCATTTTTAGCATGTATTCTCGTTATGGGTGTTGTGCAACTATAAGAGGGGACTATGATCCTTATTAATCTATATTTTTAAATTCCATCTTGTTACCTTTCTTTTTTATTTTTCTTCGATGATTATTCGTACACGTGGTCATGCATTGGAATGCAATTGTTATATTGTAATATATCGATTTACAAATCCAATTTCATTATAACCTGCTCAGTACCCTGAAAACAATCAACCAAAAAGGAAAAATTATCTCACTCTCAAACAAAACCGTATTTTCGTTCACAATTGCAATGAATATGTGTGTGTCGCAAATACTGGATTATACTAATCATTACAATAATTTAGTCACTGAATTCAAACGAAGCCCTTTGCTGCAAAGTAAGTAGTGAGTGTTTAGCAGTAGTTATCTAAAATTCATTTCCATTTTTTTAAAATTTTAAAGCAGTCCATTATTTAGATTTGTGAATTTGTCGAAATTACAAAAATAGTCTTGAACATATTTCCATTATTTTAAAATAAACGGCATGTATATAATAGCGAACAAAAGCTCAAAATATTAAAAATTTTCGTCGATCTATGCTGTCAATGTGGTAAATGTGACTCATTAAAAAAAAATGTTATCATATTTCTCTGTAAAAACCCACATGAAGCAGGAATGAATCAGTAAATAATGTTTACATAAAATTTTTGTAAATGATATGCATTATTCATATAATTAATGGACAATTTTTTTGTTGACACCAAAATTATATTTCTTTAAAAATGGCATAAAAAATAATTGCAAAGTAAGACAAAGAATCTATAATTTAATGTTTTCCTTGCAAAGAAACTGATATCGAAGTGACATAACGTTTTCAATTTTTGCCTATTCTGTAAAATAATTTTTGATTTAAAATTACTAAGTCATTTTACTAAAGTGCATTTTTCATAAAAATTGAAAAGAACAAAAAAGAAAAAAAATTTCATAATCATACTTTTTTTTTTTTTATAATTCTACTTTTACCTCTAAAAGCCAAAGGAACTTCTGGAATCCTTTTGAGTGAGTGATCTTTTCATATTATTCACAGTTAAACACAAAAATTCGAAAGAACTTCTTCCAGAATAATTCTAAAAAAATGAAGTAACTTATTAAACAACTCACCTAATCCGTTCCTTTATGGTGGAAAATATGAATGCTTCAAAATATTCTCATTGCAAAGATTTACACATTTCTCGCGATTCTCATTCTTTCTACAGGAATGCGAGGGCTTTCTTTTTGCATTTCAGTTTCAAGTATTCACTTTTCGCCAAAGATATTTCAGACTCTTAAATACTCAACTTTCTCATCTATGACAAAAATGGATTTAAACGGAAAAAGTACGGCCGTTGAGAAATTTTATTATATATACAAAAAGCTATTCAGAAATACAATTTATTTTCAGTAATCTCTTATTTTAAAATTTCCAACGCTATAAATGATGTTTTGAGTATCAGCATTACTGAGGTAGGTGTGGATTTGGTTTGTCATTCTCAAATTGTGAGTTCTTGGATCGAATCCTATTTTATCCCACTTATTTATTTATTGCCAACTTGGCGAATTATTATCCTTGTATTGGATAGAAGTCCAGTGCAGAAAAATGAGCTGCTGTAGCAATTTGGTTCAATTTGTTTTTCTTTTTCGCCAAAGGTGTGAGTTAAAATAAAATTTTACCGAGAAAGACAGCTTAAGTGTATTATGCTTATCATTTGGCTGTAGATCATGTATTTCGAGGTTAATTATCCACTTAAGCTTATAGAATAATGGTCTAGTAAGAAACTAATTTATAGTAAAGATGAATCTCATGCGTTGTCTTTTTTTAACCACTATAATTTCTTCGTGGAAATTTAAAAAAAGATTGTGGTCCCTTTCAGCTAAGACTGGGCATTTACAATTAAGAATATCTTACACTCCTCTAAATAAAGAGTTGGAAGTTTTTTATAAGTAACAGATTCCTTGAGAAAACGGACAAACTTTATGATTTTTAAATAAAATTTAGAAAAGAAAATGTTTTGAATTGAATTTATTTGCCTTTTTGTAAATTTAAGGCTATGTAAAGAGTTTATGGGTCTTTGAAAAAGTAAATAAAAGCAAAAAAGTAGGAAAGAAAAAAAAAGTATACACACATGATGCTATTCTGTGACACAAAATTACAATTCTTTGATTTTTTTCTGCGTCAAAATATACAAACATATATTCATTAAGAGTAAATTTGAGAACCGCGATACAAAAATAGAAGTATCTTAATTGTTTAAAAAGTTTCTAACATTTAAATAAATTTTTTCGAATCTTTTTCTCTAATTCTTGTCAAGAATAACTTCTAGTCGTTCTTTTGTTCCAGGGGTCTCCAAAATTAAGGTGTCCGTGGTAGCCTAGTAGTCATGAGTTCGAGCCCCAGAGCTACTAAAGACCCATTGTCTAGAAGGCTGATGCGCATAAAATCTGCCATGGCTCAATGTCTTCACATTGGCGTGATGTGATGGTTTGTAGAGGAAGTGCCAGATCAGATGTCATCCTCGTCATTTGAACGTGATTCAAAGTTACGAGGTCCGTCGCCAATAGCCTTAATGCTGCTTTGTATAGTGCGGCACTAATAAAAACTCAGTCACTCCAAAATGAAAGTCACGATAATTCCAGAGTGCTGAACTGCGGTTAGCCTCCAGTTTGGAATAAATGGTATTTATCGTTATTTTAACCCAACGTGGGATTAGACTGCTTATGTTTCCGAGAATTTTTCCTGCAGATTAAAACCCACAAGTTTCAATGTTTGCTATGGGAATAAGCTATATGAATTGGATGATGATGATGGAATAAGCTATATGAATTTTTAAATATAAACAAGCTTAACAGGCAAAACCTCCCTGCCCTGAACGGGGTTAAATAATGACAGTTTATTTGCAATTAAGCTATATACACAATAAATTACAATTTACTCACTTGTCTGAATTGTAAAGTGAAGAGAGGGTCATGGCGCCTCCTTTTGATTTCCAAGCACTACCGGGCGCAGCAAAAATGCTGCAATTTCGAGAGTGTGTTCAATGTATGTTGGTGAAATTCAATTTATACATAGGTGGATTGCCCCTTAATCACACAATACCTGTGAATTAATTTCCTCCTACGATTTGACAAACTACAAGGACTTCATTCATTGTTGTTTTCTCGTCCGCCAGTGCTAATATACTACTAGAAAGTTGTTCCACAAAAACTTGGAAAGGGAAGTGTTGTTTTCTGTCATTCCGGGAAAAGTGTAAACATTACAATTGTGATTAACCTACTAAATATAACCTACATCTTAAATAACCATTTTGCCCTTTTCCAAATTATTATGTTGATATATTCTTTCTCCTGCAGGAATATATATGAATGTCAAATTTCGTTTGAATAAACCGAATATATCTTCAGTTATCGTTTGTGACCTTAATTTTGAACAATAGTGTAATAACTGACCAGATTTAATAATTAACCTTATTATATTAACTCCAATTTTCATGGAGTAGCAGCTTCCTGCAGTATTTCATAACTTTAGTATGAAATACTGCAATTTTCTTTTACAGTCTTTATACAAATACGTATAACATGTTGATTTACTTTAAGTATTTTGTGAAATATATTCTTCTAAGTGTAGGATAGGGTTCCTTTTCAAAACACCTAATAGGTCTAAGGGTTCTATGATTTGATAAAGTTTGCAGACCACTGATATCTACTTTTAAGAGTCATTGGTGGTGCCTACTTTTGTGAAGGGGCCCAGGGCTTCAAGAAGTCTTAAGAAGTCCCTGCATACAGTGTGAGTTTACAACTTCAACTAAATATTTTGATTTTTAAAAATTAATTTTTTGTAAAATCACTCTTCTGTTGCTGAATGAAGCATCCTCAAATTGTCTTACATTAAAAGGTCATGTGAGTTCGTATCGTTACATTAAACTTAATGTATAATGTTTTTTAAAGGTTTTAATATGTGAGAGGTTAGTATGCAAATATAAAATAATCTGTATAATATCAAAAATATGAAAATAATCATCTGAAATCATCATTTTTAATATTTATTAAAAGCACAGTTTGTACGAATAAAAAACAATGATCCGCAAAATATCTTGGAACTCCAGAATTAAGCTATGCTATTAATCTATTCGGAGGAAAAGTTATTGAACCATCAATGAAATGTTTCTTCTTAGATCATTTTGTGCTTTAAAAAATGACTCAACAATATAAAATCTTCTGAATTCTGAGCTTTTTTTAAATATTCAACGTGGTAAAAGTTAACATTATGAATTTTTCGTCACTTGAACACATTTAAAAGTTATTATTAATGAAGTATAAAAGTTACTACATTTATACACAGTGTTAGCCTTCCAAAATGCAACACCATGGAGGAAATATCCAATAAACATTAAATTTGCATCATGCACAGGTCGTCTTGTTAAGACATGTGACAGATTAGCATTGCATTGCACATGCTAAAAGTGTCATCTTTTAACCCTCCAAGCGGTCTGCACGTAAAATCCCGTCATTCCAGAGATGCTTTTTCTGCCTTCAAGCAAGATTCCCAAAAGCGGCCGAGCCACATTCTTAAAAATACGGCTCAACCGCTTTTGAGAACCCACCTGACGGCAAAAAAATACGTGCGGTGCATTTTCGAAGCATCTCCAGAATGGCAAGACTTTAAGTGCAGACCACTTAGAGGGTTAAACCCTATTCTAAAAGATAAGAAAATGCCGTTTTTTAGTACTGAAATTGTATGTTACTGCTTTGAATTCATTTTTCTGCTTGTTTTTTTTTTTTAATTATTATTAATTCTTCATTTAGAAGTAACACGTGGCCTATTGGCAACGGATTTCGTAATTCTGAACTTCGGTCAAGTGGTAAAAACGAAACCTAAGTTGGCATCCCTCTCTTCAAACTTCTACACAGCGGTAACTATGATGTTCTTTGAAACTCGACAGATTTAACGTGTATCAGCTATCAGAGTATTCAGAACAAAATGGCTGAAGTCTGGCTTGGCTCTTCTACGTGCGAACCATAGCTGAGCATAGTAGAATGGTTTTCACGTCTTATGCAGTCTTACTAGGAGTTGGAATGAGTTTGGAGTTCCCACTTAGAATGAAGACCATTTTACTATAGTGGTATAAACTCCAGTGGCGTAGCTTCCACCATCAATGATAAGAGGTCCCCAAGATATAAGGGCTCCAAAAATGTGTCATTTTGACACTCTCATATCAGATTTATTAATGCGATAATTTTTATTTATATTCCAAAAAAGGGCCCCTGACGAATTTTGATACAGGACCCATTCAGGACTAGCTACAGTAGTGATAAACTCACAGCGGAGGACAAATGTATTAACTTCCAAGGTCACCACCTCGCCACGGTGAAACGGCCTTCAGGGCTAAAAGGGGCTGAATGATTAAATAAACTAATAGATACACACACACACACACGTACGCACATCTGTATATATAGAGAGGTAGAAGATAGATAGTTATACATAAGTAGGCAATGATACCACACATACATATACCCTATAATTAACAATTCTAAAATCTATTCAGATTTAATTTTCTGCAATTTCTAAAATATTTTTTTTAAATTAACAGTCAATCTAATAAGGGGGAGATGTTAAAAAATATTTTTATCTTTTTATTTAATGCATAACATTTTTCCCTTAACGATCATATAATTGGAATCCGAAAATATAAAATAGAGAATTCACTGTTTTTCTACCTTCCAATACCGAAGATAAATACTATTACAAAAAATGAAGAATAAAATACTCTTATAAGCATAAAATTACAGCATACTTATAAGAATAAAATTACAGCATACTTATAAGAATAAAATTACAGCATACTTATAAGAATACAACTATAGCATGATTTATATTAGTTTATTACTTTGAATTAATTATTATTATTTTTGTTAATTATAACCATAAGCTTACAATGAATTTTACAAAAAATTTAAAATACTTTTGGAAACCCTTGGCAAAATACTGATATTTAAACTAGATATGTACATTAATAAGCTAAATTTGTATTACATTATTTTTAATTTTTGGAAGACAAGGATTAAAATTTAAAAATAGCAACAGAAAATGTATTGAATAGTTGCTCAAAAAACTGATAGTAATGTTCATAAAAATAAGATGTCCCAAAATAAGGCATGTGATATATTCCAAAAAGTATTAACGTCTTAGATTATGATTACGAAAAGTAATAGAATCATGGAATAGGGTTACAAATAATAATTGGATTATGCAATATATCTTACTTGAAATGCATGTAAAATATTCTTAGTCTCATTATAAAAAAATAAAGTAAATTCATCTTCGAATAAAAATGCATTATAAATTTTGCTTAAAGTGATACTCTAAATATTTTCATCTAAACTCAATTTTTAAGTAATCTTAATGTAATTTAAAATTGATGCAAATAACATTCAAGAGTATTTGCCTTTTGAAACAGCCTACAAATCAGCTATATAAATACATTAGCCATTACCAGCCCGTTTTGCTGGGTATTTCATGATGTATGGATATATATTGTTTATATATAAATATAAATTATTGATATCTAAGTCCTAGTACTAAGCGTTCAATTGTACAGAAAAATATTCTTTTAACTTTCTCCTCTTGATTTAAAAAGGACAGGACTTCTAAATATAATAATTTCTAAAATTGAAGTAGAATTACCTTTACTCTGTCGTTGTCTCTTCCCCCAGTGGCTGCGGTAGCCGAGTGGTATAGGTGCCTTGTGCCTATCGTGGTTTGCCTTGTCACGAGTTCGAGCCCACTACAACTAAAGACCCGCCGTGTACGGCAGCGATGCACGTTAAATCTGTCTAGAGCTGAAACGTCCTCCCGTTGGTGGGTTAGGAGAGGGGTGCCAGCTCAGGTGTCGTCACGTCACTTGACCTGGTTCAAAATTCGTGTTCGTCGCCAAAAGCCCTCATGTAGCTGAACAGGGTGATGTTTATATTCAATCAATCAGTCTCTTCCTCCATAGTAGATTACCGCAAAATCTATATATATATATATATATATATATAGTGAATCCCTATTCAATAAAATAAATATGTCTGCCAGATTTCAAGCCTACATCAATTATCAAACACGAATTTTTTTTATCAATAAGCCCCATGGACCCCTTTGAGCAAGGATGAGTAAACTACGGCCTGCCTGAAGGTTCTGTCCGGCCAGTAGATCGAATTTTAATTTGCCGATCCGAGGCAAATTAAAAGAAATATATATTTTTATCCATTACATATCCATCTCATTTTCTACTTTGCTTAAATATTATTTTTTTCTTCCTTTTTTGCAAAGGACTGATGATCTTTTTACTTTCTCTATTATTGTACTATAAACATAAATCGACGGATATAACAAGCACAGACAGCTTTCAATCGGTAAAGTGTTAAAAGCTGAAGTTCTTTGTTAGTTATAGGTGTAGATTGGCGCCACAAGCGTTATCTTTTTCTCTGGGATCAGACATATGGAAATCCAATATAGGTGAATCAGACCTCACATGTGGCAGACTGCGCATTTTAAGCTCCTGCCAGTGGCTTTTACTTTTGTGGCGCGAGTTCTAATATTATTGATTGCGCATAGAAAAATTGCGGACATACAGCATCGTTGTGAATAGTGGGGAAATTATTAAAAGTATAGTGTAGTTAGTGCTTGTTTAGGTTATTCGTAAAATATTTCAACTCCAAAATGGCTACCAAAAACGTAAAGTTGATTAAGAGTGCCATGCTTTTAATGATGAACGAACATAGAAATATTTTTTACAATTGTAAAAGATAATCCAGTGTGTCTCATCCTCATCTGCAATGAAGCTGCAGCAGTCTTTAAAGAATATAACATTTCCCCCTTCATTTCACATCCAAGCATAAGAATTCCTATTACGAAGCAATGTCCGAATATGAAAGAAAACAAAATGCAGAAAGTTTTTGTAAAAAATTATCTGGCCGACAAAATTTTTTCAAGAAGGTAAACAGAATCCAAGAAGCAGCTACACATGCCAGTTACTTTGTAGCATACAATATTGATAAAAACAATACAGCTTTCAGTAATGGGGAATTCGCTAAACAATGCATGCTCCAAGTTTGTGATACTTTATGTCCAGACAAGAAAAATTATTTTGAGACTAAGCTTATCTAAAAAAAAAAAACGGTGACTTCTAAAATAGAAGCAACTGATAAAAATTTGACATTACAATTTTTGTCAAAGATTGGTCAGTTTAAATTTTACTCCATAGCTATGGATGAAAGCACTGATATAAATGATATTGCTCAATTAGTATTATTCATAAGAAGTGTTGAGGAGAACTTTGAAATTACCGAGGAACTGGCTTGTGTGCAAGCGTTCTTTAAAGGGAACTACAATGGGATGTGATATTTTTCGTGAATTTCAGGAAGGGCTTTTAACTTTGAATGTGTCTATAACAAATATATGTAATATTACGACCGATGAAGCACCAAATATGACAAGAAAAATTTGGAATTCTGGGACTCTTTATTCAAAACTATTCCGGGAACAATGTTGTTTTTCTACATTTTGTGTTATACATCAGAATGCTCTGTATAAATCTTCATTGAATATGAAACCCGTTATTAATGCAGTCATGAAGCTTATAAATATTTCTCGATCTCGTGGGCTTAAAACAGGCAATTTCGAGATTTTCTTCAGTCCGTGCAATCTGAATACTCTGATGTACTGTATTACACGAAAGTAAGGTGGCTTGGTGCAGGATGTGTTTTCGAGCGAGTTTGGCAGCTGTAAGACGACATTGTGTCGTTCTTCCATGAGAAACAATGTTATGTGGAGTGCGAAATGTTAGGAGATACAAAATGGCTTTCGGGCTTAGCATTTTTTCAAATATATCTTCTTTGTCATATGAGCAACTTGAATGTCAAGAAGCAAAGGAAAAATCAATTTATCGACGATATCTGGGCCCATCTCAAAGCTTTTAAACTAAAACTCGATCTGTTTGCTGAGCAACTTGCCAAGGACGACTTGTCTCCTTTAATTAATTTAATACCCTCAGTAAATAAAGGTTAAATTTAATACCCTTAATAAAGGAAAAGAAGCTTAAGGATTATAAAGATGGCTTGAAAAAATTGGATCTTAAGTTCGAACGCAGATGTCAAAGTTTCAGTGCCATTCAAACAGAATTGGACATTTTTACCATGCCTTTTAACGTAAATTATGAAGCAGTGAGGTCATATTTGCAGCCTGAATCAATTGAGTTGCAGTTTAACTATCTTCTCACACAATCAGTTGTTTCTAAATATTCCAAAGTTAGAATTTTACAAATCATTACCAAAAGTAAGTTTGTCGCGGTCCTTTGACCGCGGGTGTGAGAGGATTCGAGTAAGAATCGCACAGACATTTCTCAATTTAAACAGTTTTATTACCTTTTTCCACTTATTAGACTTTATCAAAAACTTGAGAATGCACTCTAATAACTAAACCCGAGAAGCAATCAAACTTATTAATTTAACCGTAATATAAATAAGAGCTGGGTTACACGCTTATCAAATTTCAAGTATGTTGGTCTAACAGTTCAAAAACAGGAATTTTTATTTATAACGCCCCTTAACCCCTCACTCCATCCTTATTGTGGATTTTCGTAAGACCAATTCTTAGTTAAAATCTACTCCATGAACTAATATGCCTGCCAAATTTTTAGTCTATATGTCTAATAGTTCCAAAACAGGAATATTTATTTGTAGCGGCCTTTAATCTCCCCGAAGCGTCCTTCGGGTGTCGGTTTTTGCAAAACCTCTTTTGTCGCGGACCTCTACTCCTTGAAAGTAATATGCCTACTAAATTTCAAGTCTGTAGGTTTAATAATTTAAAAAAGATATTTTCTTTTATGTATAACGCCCCTTTAACCCCTCACAACCCCTAGGGGGTCTATTTTTGCAAAACGATTTTTGTAGGGAATCTCTACTCTATGAAAGGAACATGCTTGCAAAGTTTCAAATCTGTAAGTCTAATAGTTCAAAAAGGGAAAGATTTATCTATAACGTCATTTAATCACTCGCAACCCCCTTGGGGTTCGATTTTCTCAAAACCCTTTCTTAGCGATCTTTACTCCACGAAAAGAACACACCTACCAAATTTCAAGTCTATAGGTCTATCGTGATGAGTGAGTGAGTGGGTGAATGAATGAGTCGCTTTTTTCCTTTATATATATATAAATTACTTAATTGTAATTTTTTTAAAAAAACAATTTTGGCATCACAATAGAAAACAAAAACACGTTCATTCTTCATGGGTTTGAATCTCTAAAATTACCACTTGACTAAGTTTACCAAAAATTTTAGTTTTAGAATTAGTCGTAAAAAGTCTCACCAGATGACACCACGATAAAGATATAGTAAATATTCTTTGTTGTAAAGTACCATCATCATAATATAACAGAAATATAGAACTTACGAAAAAATTTTTGGTATTTAATATACGAGTATATCTCAGAAATAATAATTTATTTAATTTACTAATTTTGGAAGAAAAAAATCATAGCATAAAGTTACGTATTTTTAAACCAACAATTCTTTCAAAAATATCGAAATAAAAACATAATAAATAAAATAAATCATATTCTTTTGGTTGTTGTTTCGGAGTGGAAACTATATGTTTTCCAAAATTTATATGAGTATTTATTGAGATATAATTTTTTTATAGAAAATTGTTATAATAATATATTCCAGATTGAGACATATGGTGAAAATTGAAATTTAAAACGGAAATAATCAATAAATAAAATCTAAGCTTTTATTAATCTGAATTTTTAATTGTTTTTAACATTTTTAATGTATTTTGTATTGATCTCTTAATTTTTCAAAAATTACATAATTAGTCTTATTAATTTTTAATACAAAACGAAAATAAATATTTGGAAAATATTATTTTACATAAAAATATAGAATACAAATTTCCAGCATTATCAGGTGGAACTTGTTTGTCTGAATTATTGTAAGCACACACTACATGTTTATATTCACACTAAAAGATCAAAAAATTAGATCAAACCGACGGGGACACAGAGTGACGTTTAGCCTCGGATGACGTAGTTACAAGGAATTTAATGTCAAAAGAGAACAGAATAAGGATGATCGATTTTCTATAAACAACATATGATAAGATCTCTGTAAATTTAAAACTAATAAAGACGTATTCAATTAATTTAAATAAAATATCCTCACAAATTTACATTATTTTCTTTAAAAAATTTTGTTAGTCTTGAACAGAAAAAATGAGAAAGTTAATGTAGTTTAAATAGTATATTAGTGATTTATTAAATAAGTAACATACCTATGGGATGCCCTCGCAATCTTTCTCTATTTTCGACTTTTTGATATGTGTGTTGTGTGTTTGTGATTGCTCTCCTCACTTTTTATTTCTAGATCACAGATACGAGTTTTTGTATTAAAAAAAAACCACAGATATTAAGAAGAAATAATGAAATATTTATTCATATACACTCTGATGCTTTAACCACTTTTAATCTACGCCTTCTCGTCTTGGATTCATGTTATTAATACCCATATACCAATTTGCGGTGGTCTTTATCGCGGAGGACAGAACCCACAACCTATGGATCTGCAGCAGAGTAACATAACCACTAGACAAAAGGGATCACTTTTATCTAGTCATTATGTTGCTTGGCTACGAATCCATAGGTCACGGGTTCTGTCCTCTGGATTTGCACCGCCACATTGGTAACCTCGACTGAAAGAAGAAAATGCAACTTTCTGAACTTTCGTGGCTCCATCTACCCACAGCAAGAGCAATAAAATAAAGAAATAAAATAAAATAATAATAAATAAAAAAAATAATAAATTTTAAAAAAACGTCATTAGACTCTCTTGACGCAACATCGCTTATTAACAACAACTCACACACTCGTTTTAACAAAAAAAAAAATCGTTCGCCTATCCCAAACCCACTCACTGGTGAGGGTACTGTAGCGGTATCTTCATAAGCCAGTAACAGCTTCCGGACAGAGGTGATCACTTTTGTCTAGTAGTTATACTACTCATCTACGAATTCATAGGTCGCGGGTTCTGTCTTCCGGATTTCACCACCACACACTCGAATGCATTCAAACTTGAACTACTAGACGAGTCCTTAAAGAGAGGTGATTTATGAAAAGTGAAGATCTCAAAGTTGTCTATCCATATCCATCCTTAAAATCTTTAATGAAATATCTCTTAAATTCCTCGATATAAAAAAAGTATTTTTTTCAAAATCCCACTCTATATAAAAGTTATTGAAAGCTGTAACTTGTGCATATTATTCTTCACAGACCTAAGGATATTCTCTAGTTTAAAATCTTGATCAGCGAAAAGAGCAGTGTTTTTAAATGAGCAAGTTAGAACAATTCATCTAAAAGAGCAAAAATTTCTATATCTTTTTTTAGTGCATTGTAATAATTAGAACATTTTTTGACGATGTAGTGTTTTTTTCGGCATATTTTTAACGAAAATATATCGATTTTACCTAAGTGAACTGTATTTTTTTTTTTTTTAAAAAAGGCTTTACGTATGTTTTTCTCTATGTTTTTTTTTGTATGTTTTGATATAACGAGCGCTCCTGTTTCCATCTGTTTTAATCCAGCATGTTGTCTCCATGTTTTACAAATCAATCAATCAAATCTTCAGTTTATTTTATGTTTGGCAATGTGCTTGCTTGGTAACTGGACTAGTTTTTCTTCTTTCTTTCAAAAGTTGGATTCATTGAAAATTCTTTTTGAATTTAGAGAGAATATTTAATAAAAAAAACCATGTAATCTGAAGAAAATATAACATAGTTCGTTGCGATAGCTTAAAAGATTAATTCAGATATCTTTTGTTATGGTAATGTAATGGCTCTTTAGTTTTTAATGTGTTTCGGTATAAAAAAAGTAGCCCGTATAAATACATTTAAGAACTCTCTTAAGACAATTAGGGAAGAAAAAAGAAATTCAAGTTTAATTCAATTTTGTTTGTTGTCTCATTCAAAAAAAAAAGTATGATAATGCAGGTTTTAGTATTTTGTATAAAGTTTATGTATTATGTTGAAAAGTAAGCGTAACGAAAAACATTAATGTTCGTCTTCTATATGTAAGAGATGTGCAATATATATACTTGATAAAATTCATTATCGAAGTTAACAATTTATTACTTTTTTTTTGAAGTATCGATGGTACTTTATATCTGAATGAAACAGATTCTATAGTTGCTGTTATTATTCATATGCTTTGTGAATAGTTTCATAGTTTGATCAAGAGTGTATTTGAAAACATTTTATTTTCATGTTTAAATTTTAAAATGCATTTTGAGTTATTTGTGCATTAAATGTGTTTGATCAAATTTTCTGAATTTTTTATAGCTGGTTTTATTTATCTCTTTATTTCAAATTGTGGTGATATTCCTGTATATTATTTTTAATTTTTTATAATCTTGAATACATTTCCTATTCATGGTTGTCTGATTAAGTTGTTTTTGGCTGCAAAAGTTATTACTACAAAGTTATTTAACTTTTAAGAGTAATGTCTTCATGTTTTGTTTCCTTATCGATTATAATATGGGGAAAAGAAAGGAAAGATACTGAAAATTCTTGGGCATTTGATAGCTGAAAGTTGTTTTATTGTTATTTCTGCTACTTTAATTCATTTTTTTGTATTGAAAGATTATAAATATTTTAAAAGGAATCTGATGTTTTTGTGAAGAGGAAAAAAATACTTATATATTAATTCCATGCCAATGATTTATTGTCAATCAATTGTGTACCACATATGATTAGCAGATACTTTGCCCACCTAGAGAACTGGTTCTCCAAGTGGAAAATTGTATCAAATATTTCACAAAAATGGAAGCCATTTTCTTTGTTGCCGGTAAAAAAGCTTCCTCACGTTTTTCAAAAATAATAAAATTTTAGGGTCTTAACACACCAAATGTCTTGATGTGATTTTATATAAACAACTTGGATACTTATATAGTATACTCTCAACCAATCTCTATTGATAAAATATGTTTCCAAATACCATGATATGCACCCAATAAGGGAAAATCGTTCTCATGAATGTTTCAAAATAACAATGATGTTAGCATTTAGCTACATCTTTTTATTTGATGATATTGATTGACTGTATAATATGTTAGTACCATAACTCACTTTCAGACAACACATTACACATATTAAAATGAAATTTAATGATACTCCTTATTAACTTTTTCCTTACTTGCATGCACCATTGACTGATATTGCCAAATCAAAAGATGTTGCCATTTAAAAAATATTGCCAAGTACTGCTATCATGTTAGATCAGGAATGAAATGCTTTCCTCTGTTTAACTTCATATTGCAGTATTTGGTGACATGTTTTGATTTGATGAAATTGATCAATGGCATAATACTTAACTACCCTATTTCCTTTAATTTTTGGAAAGATCTGTATTAAGCAGACATAATGAATTTGTTACGCATACTCTGATCCTCAGATCAGTCTTGACCTATGCATCTCCTGTTTGGTGACATGCACTAAAAATGCTTTCAAATAATTTAGAAAGAGTACAAAAATAGTCTTATTTTAAAACAGATTCTCAATGCTAGATGGCTTTTGAGAAACTCTGATATTCAAGCTCTGAGTAAAGCTAAAATTCTTTCCAAAGTTATCAGAAAACAAGCAATCAAATTTTTTGAGCAAATTGACAGCTGAATAAATTTGTCTATTGCCAAAATTGGTAAATACACCTCCATATTAAATTCTCATAGGCCAAGACAAATTATAATTGCTCCTGAATTTTTATAAGCTAACACTTTTTTAGTTTTGCAATTCTGTGTTTCAATATGTTGTAATGCAAAATTTTCACATCCTCAAAGTTTTTTCTCTCATACAAATTATGAAAAGTATTTATCATGTCTTTTTTGACATCTAGTCAGAATCTTTTTATCAGCATAAATATTTATATCAAAAAATTCTTTCAATTCTTGAACTTTCTTGCTAAATCCAGATTAGCTGGGCTTGTCCTATCTCTACTATCTTGATAATTTTTCAGCCTTTAAGCGCCTTAAAAATTTAATATAATGTAATTCTCTTAATATAAACTTTTTCAATTAATGTAACAGTTAAATTCTTAATTATTCTTATAAATGAACACTGGGCAATGGAACATCTTTTATTGTTAAGTGACCAGTTTTTTTACAATGAAAAAGAGGATGAAAAACAAGAAAAAGTTATGACTAAATATCTGAAACATTTTATTAATTCAAACAAAAATACACTAATTATGCTTACATCCCTCTTAATTTTTTACTTAAATGAGTATTTTTCCATTGAATAAATTTTTTTTGTCAACATATCATTTTCTAATAAACTGAAAATTTCGGATCAAGAGAAATCCTTCATATTTAATTTTATGGTAAGTGCTGCAGCTAAAGTATCAACATTTAATCTTAATTTTTTGCATGTCCAATAATCATTACCAATTGAAAAAAACTTTTTCAACTGCAGCATTAATTCCAGGGTAGTACAATGTAAATTTAATAATAATAACTAAATTTTCATGTGAAATGTGTTCATTTTTGAAATGGTTAAATATTTCTATCCATTTTTTATCAATTTCAACATGTTGATTTTCCCATTGTCCTAATTTATCAGAATTTAAATATACATTCAGTCATCTAACTTTTTCAAACAGACAATTGTCTCCAACTTTTATATCGGGCATTTCTTTCAATAAAAACTCAACACAATTTTCTATACCTGCCCAATTTACTTGCGATGAAGTTAGGTGTAACAGTTTGGCCTAGAATGTCTGAATACAGAGATTAACAGAATAGTTTTAAAATATTGAAAAGGAGGACACTTTTTGAGGAAGGATAGTACCTATAAAAGAAGGACTGTCTTCCCTAAAGGAGAATGATTGGTCAACTTATTTGTAGACATCTTAAATATTATGTTTGGAGATTAGAACCCAATAGGGCTAGATGCACCTTTAAATATCCTCAGTGATATTAATTGCAAGATATTTTATGAGTTATGGTACTTTATTTGACACCATCCTGTGGTAAATTCCTGAAATATTTTGATACAAACAAAAATGTGTTAAAAGGTTGCCAATGACATGGGGTTAATGTGTAAGTACCAAAAAAAAAAAATGTTTTTAATTAAAGTAATTTGTTTACAATGTGTTTAAGCTAAAAACTTCTCTTTCTTGTTTTTCTTTTTATAAAGCATGACTACCTGCTGCTTTTTAGAATTTTTAATGTATGTAGTCTCTTTTTAAATTGAAGATTATACATAAATGTATTGTAGAAAGGGAGGGAGAAAACATAGAAATTTTCTTATTTGTATACTTTTTAGCATTAATTATTTAAAAATAATAAATTTTTGCAGCAATCATAAGTTCGAGTTGTACTATTGTAATGTGGTTAATTACAAATAACTTTCTATTGAATTATTCAACATTTTTTTTTTCCAGCAATGGATAAATCATCTTCAAAGAAGAAGGTTCGTTTTTCTACCGAAAAACTTTGTCTAGTTTGTGAATGGGAAAATTGCAATGTAGTTGAAGCAGACATTGAAATATTCTTATCACATATAGTAAATACGCATCTGACAAATCTGACTCCTGGTACTTAAAAATTTTCTACCCTTATTCATTTTTTTAAATGTAAATGGATAAATAATGTTTATTTAAACTAATAATACTTATGTAGTAAAAACTCCATATAAGTAGTGTAATGCCGGGCTTCCAGTTATTGTGATGTTATACTTCTTATTTTTTATTATTATTGTGATGTTATATTCATTTTAAGAAATACCAATTAATTTTTGTTCAAGTGGTGTTATGACTTCTGTTAAGCACTGATATCTATACTTTGTCTTTTATACATAAATCCCCATTTCTGAGCAAGTGAAATGTTCTAGTTTCACTTATTATTTTTTGTGAGAGATTAGCTTCAAGATCTCATGATCACTGAGATTAGCTGTACATTCAGCTATTTTGTATTGTTCAAATTTTAAGAGTTAAAGATTATTTTTGTTAGAATTGGTTTCTCTAACGATTAAAAATGTCAGTCATAAAGAAACAAACAGATGAAGATATTATTAAACATATTTTATGTTAAAATGTGTCAGATAATGAGCATGAGGAAGATGTGTCAAATCTGTGCAATCACACATTCTAAGACCTTTGAAGCTACAAAGCTATTGTTATTTTGAACAGCAGGAATCTAGAATTAGGGCTCAGCAAATAATACTTGTCACACAAAGCATTAAAAAGGAAAAATATGTCAATAGAAAACAATCTTCAATAGAAGATTGGTTGCTAAAACAAACTCAATTTTCTTTAAATATTTTAAATGTCAAAGTAAAAGTGTTCTTTATTTTTCTTTCATTAAACATTGAAATGACATAGAAAAATCATATCACTGTTGGATATTTATATTATAGTTTCATTTCTATTAATACTGTAACTCTCAGGTCAGTTAACCTATGATTTATTATTCAGGAACCCCAAATATTGCATATTAACAAGGTTTTGATTGTATATTTAACCATAGTAAAATTTCAAGTTGTTTGAGTAATTTTTCTTCATAAATACAACTTGAAAGGGTTGATTTGTTCATAAAATACATTTTTATTATTATTAAAATGCAAGAAGTTAATTTGTATAAAGCCATTGTAATGGATAATTTAGGTATCTTTTTGATTTTTGTGGATACCATTTTCTCTATACACATTGACATACTAAGTCCCAGGTGGGCCCTGTATCAAAATTTCTTGGGGATCCATTTTTGGAAATGGGAACTTTGTTAATTGAACTATTTGTAACATTTTATGAATTGTACTTACACATGTTGAGACCCTAGTTGCTTGGGGGCCCTGTATCATTGATATGTTGGTAACTACGTCTCTAACTATACAGTAACTAAAAAATGCATTTTATGCCTAATATATGGGTTTTTAAAGTTTTAAATGGGAACAGGGATTGCTGAAAACGTTATGAAGATAATTAACTGTAATATTTTGTGAATGTTTTATCCAAACTTTTTGGAAATTTATGCATTATTACAAAATTTACTACCATTTATATAATTATAACAAGTGATTTTTAAGCAATTTCATACAATAAGTAAAATAAACTAAAAGGGTAAACAATTCTTATCTCTTTTAGTTCATTTAAAAAATGAATAGTAATGTAGGATATAAATGTTGAAAAATATATGATTTATTCATGAAATTTTTTTATGACATTTTATCAGTTTTTTCCCATTTTGATATCCCCTCCTTACAAGTTTTTTTAAAAAATGAATAGTAATGTAGGATATAAATGTTGAAAAATATATGATTTATTCATGAAATTTTTTTATGACATTTTATCAGTTTTTTTCCCATTTTGATATCCTCCCTCCTTACAACTTCAGTTTTTTTTAAAAAAATTACAAAACAAATCTGAAAACTATATAAAAAAAATCTTCTTTCTGCAAGTATTTGGATACATTTTAAAAATTTTTACTTTTATCTTAAATGTCATTCATTTTATATTTTTGCTTTTAAATGTTTATGCAAATGGAAAGAATGAAAGCTCTTAACCAACAAAGAAGTATTATAGCCAATATATGTGTATGCAACAAATATGTTAATTAATTGCAGTATGAATGCAAGATTTTGTGTTATGTGTGACAGCACTGATAAAATGTAACTCTTGTGTCACCAATGCTCACTTATTGAAAATGTTACTTAATTAGGTGATTTGCATTGTCACTGGAAAGATTGTGAAGGATTTACAGATAACCTCTCTGAACTCAGAAGGCATATTTTGCTTCATGCTTTTCATTCTAAAATAAAGTGTTACGGTGCAAATCTCCAAGCTCGTAAAAACATTTCTAATTGTTTATCAAGCATTCAGAGTAGAAACATTATACCAGAATTGCCAGAGCCTTTAATGTGTTGTTGGGAGGAGTGTATGGTAAGTTAATTTTAAATATTTTTAAAATCTTATCTTACTATTGTTATATTGCATTGTATTACTATTGTTATATTGCATTGTATTATAATTGTTATATTGCATTGTGTTACCATATTCTTGAAATAGGAAAATTAATAAATCATTTATCATAATTTCTTAAATTCCATTATTCTACAAAAATATTATATGTTTATTATATTAGAATTGTTATAAAAAAGCTAATGGGGCTTCAAAATTTATAAGATGTTACATTTTAAAAATAAATAAATACAATATATATATATATATATATATTGAATATTTAAATTTGGCTCTGTTATCAATGTAGAATATAGCTTCTGATTTAATTTAAAATGACAGAAGAGTTAAAAACAAATAAAAATTTTCAGGAACAGTATATATATAGAAAATTCTTTCATTTTTTTTATAAACATTAAAATGTGTACATAATTGTATGTGGTTAAAAATCCATTGAGTTTAATGTATTTATTATTTTAAATGAATTTTTGTTAGGTGAATTATTTTCACAGTACTTACTAATTTCTGACTTATTTTGCAGACAGTTTATGAATGTCCTGAACATTTTTACCGTCATGTAGATAGTCATGCCGAGTATGACTGCAAAAAATATGGAAATCCTGTTTGCTTATGGCAAGGTATTTTTAATTCTCTATTTTTTAAATAACATTAATTAATAAGTGCTATTTTCATTTTCATATTAATTTTTAGTTGCTTGATTCATTTGATTTTGTTTTTAAAAATTTATTTATGTAATCAAAATGAAGTTGTATTTAATTCACTTAGTATATTAAAATTTTATAAATTTGCTTTTCTTTAAAATTTAAGATTTTTTAATATTTTTATTGCAAAAGTGATAAAATAATAGCTCTCAAGTTTTAAATATGTACTATTTTTAATGAATTTATATTTCTTACTTAGAAACTTTCCTACCTGAATAAAAAGTTTAAAAATTTGGATATGAATTATGTATAATTGCTCTTTTATATTATTGTTAACTTCCTTTGTAGCTTTTTCTCCCTTCTCTTGTATACAATCATAGGCTTCAATGATATAATTTTGAATTTAAAATTTTTTTTTCAATTGATCTGTATATATCAGGTAACAGCTTCATTTTGGCAGATATTCACATGGAATTTAGAACATGGTTTCTAACTTGAGACAAAGGCTAAAGTTATTTAATTTATCACTGTGTATAGAATTAAATTTTGTTTTGGTCACACACACAACTAAATTTTAAAATCAAGGTTTGTAAATTCTTTCATTGTAGACCAACAAATGGTATATAAAATAGGATAAACAGCTGTTGAATCAGTACTTCAAACTAAGTGTAGATAATGGAAGATCATTAAAAGGTTTGAAAACATTTTAACAGAGATAGGACACTCAATTTGTATTCTTACAAAAGACATGTGGGAGTGAGAAATATAGATTTTTAGAACATTGCAAATTTTGATTGGAGAAAAAGTTAAAAAGTAAAACAACTGATCATATTTCTTGGTTGTTTGGTTTTTTGCAACCAGATAAGAGTGTAGCTTGAAACTGATACAATTAGTATTAGTAAGGATGAATTAAAGAGTAAAGTGTAGTTTTTATATAATGTTCAAAATAAGTTCAAATTTAAAGTCTTGGGAAGAGTTACTATTTTATTATAGTTTTCAAATAAAAATTAGTTGATGTTTTCTTTTTAAAGTTTATGTAGTGGGGAAATCAAATTTTTAAAATAAGTTGCTCATAAATGTATCATTCAATTCATACTCTATTACATTTTAAATTTTGTTTCCATTTATATTTTAAATGTTACTATAATTATTCAATTCTAGAAAGTCAAAATGTAAACTTTTACTTTAGCATTACGTACACTGAGGCTGAGATAGTCAGAAATTGATATTTCTATGTGTGAAATGTTTTATTATTATACACATTATGTGATACCTTATTAATTTAGTTATAATACTTGATGTATATAAATTATTCATAAATTTTGAAATTATATTTTTTTCTTGTGAAAATATTCAAAAGTAATAAACCTTTAATTTGGATGCTTAAAAATATCTGTCAACTTTTTGTTTTATTTAAACTTTAAGAAATTTATCTGTTAGTTTGAATAATATTGAACCACATATCAACTTGTGTGTGTATTTGTATTAGTAATATATCATTGATCTCATGAAAAACATTTATTATCTGTGTATGTTATAATCACTTAATTGGACTGTAGTTAACTTCAAAAATGTTTTCTTTACTCTTCTATTGATGGGAAACATGCAAAATTTTAGTAGAGGTTATAAAGATAAACTTGAATTTATTTTTGGAAAAATATTTACCATAAAATCTTGAGGACGTTCCTTTTTGATGTTGAAAAAAAGTTTAAAATTCAAGAACAAGACTTTTTTAAACAAAATACTTTGTTAGAATTTAAATCATGCAAATAAAAAAATTTAAAAAAATGGGAAGTTAGACATATATTAAAGAGTCAAGGGTCAAAAATTGTGATACTTTTATTTACCACCATTTTTATTTTTACTACCATATTTTTAAAACTATATACTTACTTTTAACTAATTAGGATTATTAATTTTTTTTAGATTGTAATCGAGGCTTTGTTGATGCATTCAAAGTTAAAGAGCATCTTCGATCACATACACAAGAAAAATTGGTTGCCTGTCCTACATGTGGAGGAATGTTTGCTTCCAGAACGAAATTCTTTGATCATATCCAGAGACAATTAAAACATGGCAAGGCATTACTTTATATTTCATTTAAATTTTTATATGTTTTACAAAGGCGAGTAACATTATATATATATATATATATATATGACCACCCCTATCTCAGATATATAAACAGGCTAAATGAAAAATGGTAGGTGTCATCTTAAAGCATCTCCTACATATCTCTAATGAATGAAATGCACAATTTATCTTTGTAAACAGGAGTGATCATTGGCTTACATGCCTAGATTGGCAGTATTCCAGAAATTATGTAGTTTTTGTACTGCTCACATGCCACTGGGGTGGAAATATACCTTGACTAGAGTAATGGCATCATTTAAAATAAATGGTGGGGAAACTGTGAAGCTCTATATGCTATTAACCACTTAACTGCTACAGGCATGTATATATGCCTTTCTACATTGCAAATTTTTGAATTTCTCTATTTGCAAAACTATTTTGAAGGCTTTGGAATGCAATATAATGATATTGATAGTGTTTGTGAAGAATTTATATATTTCAGAGAAGGATTTACTTGTTTTTGCCCCCCCCCCTTAATAGACTACATAACTGAATATGCTTTTGTGAAAAATGGCTCTGGAAAGCAAATTGCATAACTTTTTCTTGGTTGTTAAGAGGCTAAAGTAAATGGTGAACGTCAGTTGCAACAGTGTGCAAGATTGATTGAAACGCTACATTTAAAACAACTATCAAATGAATCAGGTGACTTCCAGATGTGTTTCTAAGCTGATAGTACAATAAATCCTGTAATGTATGACATTCTGAAATAAATAATTGTCACTTCACCCATACTAAGGAAGTTTCATCGACATAAAATGGCTCCACTATGCATCACAATATTATAATTGAACTATTACTGACTGGAAAATGATTACCTTATTTGATAAGCCTAATTTCTTACTCTATCAAGTAAATGGATGTTCATATGTCAGACAAGAAATATTTCAGAGGACTTCCAAGTGCTCTTCTGGCATCTGAATCCACCAAACTCGAACCCAATAAAAATCTTTGGGATCATTTAAATCACCATGTTCAGAGTATGGACATCCCACCATATAGCCTGCCACTGTTTTACATATTGCAGTCTGATATTTGTGACCTTTCAGAATTTCATTGACTCTTCCATTCTGTGTAGCAACTAGGCTGTAAAAGGCAATTATTCTAG
Source organism: Trichonephila inaurata madagascariensis (assembly GCA_019973955.1). Taxonomy (NCBI): domain Eukaryota; kingdom Metazoa; phylum Arthropoda; class Arachnida; order Araneae; family Nephilidae; genus Trichonephila; species Trichonephila inaurata. The sequence goes on from BMAV01019023.1 coordinate 53,473, forward strand.
ATATCAGCAAGGGGTCAGAATAATGTAACTCTGCCCTACAGCTTACAAAATTCATACTATACAGATATTTCTTTTATAAGAAAATCTTTTTCCAGAAGTTAAGAAATTATACTATTTAAGTTTTATTTTGAAATTTGTCTAATCTTAAAATAAGGATTGGTAAATTATCAATATATATATTAATGGTATTTATATATAAAATTAATACTTAAAGTAATTATGTTGTCTGTTTAGATTTTTTATCAACATCTTTTTTCCTGTTTTGGATTATTTTAATTTTTATTATACAAACATGTTCTTTTTTAGATGATAAAGATGGTTTATATATATGTGAATATTGTCCCAACAAGTTTAATTCTGAACGTTTACTTCGTGATCATACAAGACATCATGGTATGATATTTATTTTTAAGAATTTACTTTTATTATTATTACTTTAATTTCCTAAAAAGATTTTTTTTTTTGCTTAAGAAGTGACATCTTTGTTATTTACCCATTTTATTTCAGGTTGTAATCTTTTTTTTTATGTATAAAAATAAACCAAATGAAATTAATTTTCATCAGTGATGCTTTTAAGCATTATATATCACGTTAAAGTTTTCATTACAAAAAGAAAATAAATATTTCAAATAAAAGAACATATTAAGGGGGTTCACCCATGTAATGGGTTCAAAAAATCTTAAAATTTTTTTTATAAATTGCTTTCTTAACATGTCTAGAATATGGTGGTAAAGTGATTATTTAAAATTCGAAGTCATTATAAAGAAGCAAGTCTTAGAAGAGCTGCTGTTTGGCGTGTTAAGCTAAGATTTTCCTTGTTTTAATTGGACTTGAAACTTTAAATATGTTTTTCTAAAAATGGTGTTTTTCAAACTTTCCTCCATCATATCTCAAGAATGGTTTGACTGAATGGCTTCAAATTTATAGGGTAGACTCAGCACAAATATATGCACCAAAGGAACTACGATCATTCCAAACTTCAAAATATTTCTATTTTTTATAACAAAAACATAATAAAAAAAACCATGAAATTCAAAACTTTTTCTTCAAAGGTCTACTTAAAAATATTATATACATACTCTTAAGATACATATAAATAAATGATTAAAAAATCTAAAGTTCTATCATTTTACTGGTCGTCAAAAAAAATTTCCTAAAAGTGCTTAAAAAACAGGCTGTCACATGGGTAAACCCCCTTAAGGATTCTTCTGTGTTTTTTTCCCCCCTTTCTTGGATGGAATTTTATTTTTTTAAAAAAAACCTTTATTCCAAAATATTAAAACTTTAAAATTAGTATTAAAATTTTTATGGCCTATTTCTTATTCTTCTATAATGGAAAATGGTAGTGTCAAATATGTTACAGCAAAAATATTGAAATTAATAAAAAAAGTCTTCATTTAAATAATTTTGTGTCTATAAACAAGTGTTTTCTTTTTAATTGTGTTAATTTCTTTTCCAAATCATAGGTATTCTGGTATTATCTATTAATGGATTTAATGCCCCATTTTTTTTCTTTTATATTTATTTCTCTTTCATGTAACTTAATGATATTTTATTTTATCACTTACCATTGAAAATTTTTTTGTGTAAGTTTTCCCCCTTATAACACCTGAATAAATCTTTCAAATCTTCCAATGTTCTTGTATTTTTCTGTGTAGAATATTAGTAGAGAAATATAATTGGGCTCAACCAATTGATTTAATGATGATTTGTATCTTGCATTTTAGCACATTCTAGGTATGTTTTTTTTTCATAACAAATTGCTAGATTAAAAAGCAGGCCTGAAAAATTAAAAGAAAAATTAGGGGGAAATTTTAACACTTAAATGATTATTACTTGAATTTAATATTTGATTGATATAGAAGGTTCTTTTTTCCTTTTTTTAAGTGAATCATTACAAGTGCCCTTATTGTGATATGACATGCCCCACACCTTCAGCTCTTGGAACACATATTGCATATCGTCATTCGGAAGAAAAACCACAAGCATGTCAGTATTGTGATCATAAGTAAGTTATTTGTAGTAATTTTTTTTATCATTGACTTAGTTTCAATTGATTAAGATGGATAGATAAGTATATTATTTATGGACACATTATTGTCATATATCTTTATTTATTTTTTATACAATGTTCTTTCTGGAAAGCAATAAATGCAGTATTAGTATTTTGCATAAGCCCTGCTATTTGTTATTCTGTTGTTATTTACTTGGTGAAAAAAATTGTTGTAAGAAAAATGAGGGATATATATATGTATAATATTAGAAAGTCATAATATTTATTTAGAATAAATATTAACTTTTGTTAAATGTCATTGTTTAATTAAACTAATGTAAGGAATCAGAAAATATGTGCTAATGTTTATATCATTTTTTTTATCTTGCTCATTTGGTAAAATTGTGTTTTGTGCAATTTGGTTTAACAGTTTCATTATTCTGTTAAAGGACCAGGGGTATGCAATGGCTTGTTAAAAAGAAGTCTAGTATCCTTATTACAAAAAAACTGTTTCCTATTTAAAAAAAAAACCTGTCTTTATTATGATAATTTTGTATTATATATTTGTGTTGTTTTTTAATATGTTTTAGTTCATACTTTCTTCAGTAAGTATTTGCATAAACTAGATATGTATGTTATACAAATTGCTTTGTTGATGTGATACTTCTGTTTATGTTTTCATTAGTATTTATTTAAAAAAGTAATTTTCAGTTAAAAATATTTTTTTTTCTTCATTGTCTGTAGAAGTACATTTTAGTACTTGATAGTACATTTTAGTTTAATATTTTATGCTTATATAACTTTTAAAACTAAACAATACCTTAGTTAATATTAATAATTTCTGTGTAATATTATAACATTTTGATTTCTATTTCATTAAAATTGTTTAAAATATATATTTTAGTCTTCATTATGATTTTATATATTTTTTTGTATCTGACAGATTTTTTTACTTTATCTTTTTTGAGATATTTTCTCTATCAACAATTTTGATTAATGTCTGTAGTGTCTATTGCAGTCGTGTTTAAATGTAGTCATATTGCTATATATACTAACAGATCAAAACTTATTTATAATCAAATAGATCTCATCTTAAAAAAAGAAATATATTCTATAATATGTTACATATTAATGATAAAAAGTGTCATAGTTGATTACATCAAATTCAAGTTTTTCTTTCAAAATAATGCTATGAAAAAATAAAGAGATGACCCATACCATATAAAATTAGTTTTTACCACATACATACAAAAGATAAGTTGTTTTTTAACCTATACTTTTAATAACAATTATGAACATCAAAATATGTGTTTAAATAAAATTGCTTTTCTTCCTTCCTAGATGTAAAACTGAAAGTGATTTAAGAAAGCATTTAGAATCTCATAGTATGGTTCCAACTTATAAATGCCCTGTAGAAAATTGCTCATATGCATCAAGATCTCAGACCTGTTATAGATCTCATTATAGAAAAGAACATGAGGTAAATACTTCTTCTAAATAGTTTTAATTTTGTTTAGTATTTTTGTAATGGAACATTTCAGTTTGTTTTTTTAACTAGTTTTACAACAGGTCAGATATTTCTGTAGCCAAAAAACTATTACATTTAAATTTTTATTTTGACATTTTATCAGATTTGTTTGTTTTAAAATAATTTTTTTTATCAGTAGATAAGTATCTTAATGTTCTAAAGCTTTAGTTTTTGCAGATATCTTAATTTGAAAAAAATAACATTACTGTAATCACATTTGGATGTAAAATACTTTTCAGAATCTTTTAGCATATTTGGTTTAAATTGAGATTCAGTTTTTCTTAATTAAATTTATTATTTTTTACTTGTGCTTTAATCTGGGTTAATTTTTTTATTTGCATTATTACAAATTTAAACTTTTTGGGGGAAGCCTTTTTTTTTAATAATTTAATAAAGTTAAAATAACATATACAAATTTAGATAAATTTAAATGAGTATTTCAATATTTTGATGGACTATTTGATAACTATCAAAGGTCTAAAGTTATATTTTTATATAAAAATATTATTTTTATAATAATGATATATAAAAATTAGTAATAATTTTAAAAGAATGAAATATATTTTTACTAAATTTTATATAAATGCATAGTAAAAGTCTTATTTTTTAAAATAATTTTGAGCAATATTCTTATTTTTAGCAGGAATTGAACACCAACTAATATTTTTTAATAATAACATAACTTTTATTTTCAATTTGTGTGATGGAATGGTGAAAATATGCCATTTTATGGTGGGTTTTATTTTATTGATTTTTTTAAATGCATAATTTTCATTCTTGAAACATATATGTATAAAATATTTTATTGATATTAAAAAAATAAATTTAATTCAAAATGAATCATTAAATTGATGTGTAATGTTTTAAAAGAAAGTAAAACACTGTTTAATACATTGTAGTTTCTTTTTTGTTGAAAAAAAAATTGTTGATGTTTAATTTGTATCATTTTAAAAGGAGAATTATTCTGCTTTTTTGGTAGTATTATGTGTGATACTAAATGAATTTAACATCTTTAATCCTTAGCAACTATTTTTTTCTTGACAATAGAGTCTCTGTGAGTACTCTCAACTTTAACTGCCTTTGTTTTATAATAGTATTAACATTTAATCTATATTATATACAATTGATGAATATATATATTTTTTGTTGTGGTTGAGTGTCTATGTTGCATGTTCATTTTTTGAGCCTGCAGCACTCAATTTAATAATATATTTATATAGTATAATCAATTGAATTCTTCATTCCATACTGAAAAAGAGAAGTTTTTTTGCACCTCACCTATCATTATCTCATATTGATAGTTTGAGTCAATTTTCCTTTGTTTTATTTTGCTCTTGCTAAAAGATACAACATTGCTTATGAAAAGTTGATTTTTCTTAAAAATACACAAGAGTCTTTTTTTCTAAATTTATTCTATAATAACTAATTTACAAGCATCTTAAGTAACAGAAAAGTATAAAGGGAATTGTGCTAAATCATTCAGGTTCATTTTAAGCAAGCTGAACCAAAGTGTCACATCCAATAATGTGGTTGAAATCATTTGTGTTACAAAAACATTTTTCAAATACTTTGATTAGTCAGAATTGTTGAGACTTTTGTTATTAAGCATTGGCCATCTTAGTAGTATAGATAAAATATTTGTTCTTCTTTACTATCCCCTTCTCATCTTTTTTTCTTTAGGAAGAATGATTAATCTACTGGAAAATAGTGATAATGTTTTAAATTATATATATATATTTAGCATTTTAGGTAATTAATTTAATTTATTCTATGGAACCTTATTTTCAAGGTGATATATAAAAAGTTAACATATATATGTCTATAATGTATGTCTTAAAATTAAGAGTCTTTGTGTAGCTAATTTTTTATGTGTTGTAGGTATCAAAAAAGGTTATATATAAATGTAATGGTTTTTACAAACTTCTATGTCAATTCTCTGTACTCAAAGCAAATGAAAGATTGCATATCAACAAATATTATTTTAAGGAAGAAATGTGGGTTGTATCATTTGTTTTTTATAGACGATGGGAAAAAACATACAATATTCATCACAAATTGTTGAAGGTCTATGGATAATGTTATGTAGCAGAAACAAGTTTAAGTATAATGTAACGCATTTGCAGGTGATAAGAATACTGTGACAGATGATTACAGAAATGGCAGATCAGCAACATCCATCATTAACACAAAAGTAGCTTTCATCAGTTGCGTGATTTATGGAGACAGAACAGTGAAGTTTCATGACATTGCAAATGCATTTAATATTTCATATGATTCAATGGGTTTCATATTACTATGTTTGCCCTGGGTGTAAATAAACTTGAATCACTATCTAAAAATGCCCATTTCACATAATATGCCTGCAAAAGAAATATATTTTTTCATCATATCATAGCAGACTACGAGGCTCCTATGGATAATACTTACTGAATCATGATGGCAGTCACAGTCATGTTGATGGATATTGCTGATCTACCACTTCTGCCATTGTCTGTTATAGTACTGCTTGCACTTTCTAATGCCTTACTGTATACATGCACCTATTTCTGTGACATTACACTCTATTTGTAGACCTTCAATAATTCTAAATAAATATTACATGTTTTTTCCCCCACTGGCTCATAAAAATCAAATTATAGTGCCTACTTCCTTGGAGTAATGTTCAAGTTGATGTACCACCTTTGATTTGGTTGTAACATCAGACAGGTTGATGCAGAAATTTGTTTTAACCATTATGTTTTTATCACTTTGGTACTTATTATTAATAAAAAATAGTTAAACAGTTACTCAAAAAAAAAAAACTTTGAACTTTTAGAGACCAATTCAGCTAACTTTTTTTATACAACACATGAATTAATATAATAGACTCAGTTCCATAAGTTGATGATTTTTCCCAATCTTTGGGATGATCAAAATACACAAAGAATCTATTGTAATTTTAATTTGCATTTATACTTCTGTTATTTTAGATTGTTTATTTTTTTTGCAATATATTGCATAATTTTCAGTTAAACTGAATCCAAATAGAATCATATTGATATTTAAGAACTTAAAGAATTGTTTTTTATTGATACATTTACTTTTATTCTCTTAAAATTCTTGTTGTGTTTTGCTTTTGTTAATTTTTGTTCAAAATTAATTTAAAGAAAGTGACTTTCATTTGATATTATGCTGCATAAATGTTAAAATATTTTTTTTCTTCCATTTTATTTTGATAGGGAAAGACTCCTTTAAAATATTCATGTCATTTATGTGAAAAGATATTTAGTCGAGGAAATTACCTTACTAAGCATTTATTAAAGAAACATAAGTTTCGTTGGCCATCTGGACATTGTCGGTTTCGGTGAGTATTTTAATATTATGGATGTGCATACTTTATTTTCAAAACAGTCCATTCCATTAAGAAATTATCCATGTTGTTTTCTGTATAAAAATGTATATATGTATCCCTTTTATTATCACTTATTTCTGTAAATGTTTACAATAAATTATATTTTTTATTGTGAGATTTTTTTCAATGATAATTTTTTATTTATGTCTTTGCTCTTTCACATAAGTGCTGGATACAATCTCACAGATTTTAAAGTTATACCCAATATTGCAATAATAGTAATACTAGCATTGCTTCTTTTTATGTTGAACACACACACACACTTCTATTTATCAAGTTGAAAGAATTTGAAAAATGTAAAAGAAACTGAAAATATTGAAGCTTTGGGAAAATTTATATTGGTAAATTAATCAATTAAAAAGTTAACAATAAGTAACAATTGTAGAATCTGGAATATGTGTGGTGGCCTTTCATATATCTTGCCTTGCATTGTTTTCACTTTCCACTTTGTCATGAGACATCAAAATGTAGAATGCATAAAAGGTACAGAACATTCTGCACTGACACTGCAGGACAATCTATTTTTCAATTAATGCCCATATTAAAGTTAATTTGATTAGCAATTCTGTAGAATGTCAGTCATCTAACTTCAACAGAGCATGAACTTCCTGACTTGGCTCAGATGTCCCCTTTTGTTGCATGCTGCTGTTCAACTCTGTGTGTTCATCTTTAGCTACATAGTAATATAAGTGTACCTGTAATGTTCTTTGATCATCGGAGGAAGTACACTTCTGCTCATCAGGAGCTTTTTGTGTTTACAGGGTAATTTTAAAAAAATGTATCATCCAGTTTCTTGTTCTGGAAATATTTCACATCATTGTTCATATGTTTATAATATTTTAAATGACAAGTTCTTTTGCATATACCATGTTAGTATGTAAAATAAATGTTTATTGTTTAACTTCTTTTTACCTGGAGTATCTTTTCTCTCTAATCATATGAAATAGAACTTATAGTAATGAGTTAATGCATCCTTTAGCCCCTTCAGATGCCATTAAATATGTGGCAGCGGTAGCTTAGTGGTGAAGGTAACAAACTCATGGCAGGCATGTCATGAGTTTGAGCCTAGGGTCGCTAAAGATCGCCATGTAGGGAAGCAATGCACATTAAATCTGTCAAGAGCTCAAACATCCTCCTGTTGGTGTGGTGTGGTAGTTAGGATGGGAGTGCAAGCTCAGGTGTCATCCTCGTCACTTGACCATAGTTCAAAATTAGGAGGTCTGTTGCTAAAAGCCCTTTTGTAGCTGAACAATGTAACATTAATATTCACTCACTCTTGCCATTAAATATCTGTGTTTTATATTGCATCATGTCTCCATTTTTGATATTAAAATATTCAATTACCATTGTAAATTTAAAGTGTCAAAATTAAGATGAGGTAAAATTTGGCAGTATAAGAATCAAAATATTTCCCTTTAACTGTTATCTAAAGCAATTATTTTTAAATAACATTACTAGTTAAATTTTCCAATATGGTTCTTTGAACAGAAAAAAGAATACCATTTTTAATTGTTTTGATTTATTAGTGCATTAAAAAGACTCCTTTAAAAATGAAAAATTGTAATAATTTGATTTTAACTTTAGTTCAAAGATTGTTAATCCTTTAGGTATTTTATTAAGATTTGTTTGATCATGTATATATTATAATATAATGTGTGTGTATGTGTGAAGAGAGTATTCTCAAAATAAATTGCTTAGTTGTGAAAGAAAGTAATGCATGCATCATGTTTTTTGAGTCATTTGATTACTCGAGACTAGTTATAAATATTTCTTGTAAATTGGTGGAGAAATTCTATTTCACATTTTTTTTTAAACAGGTATTGTTTGAATGAAGAAGGTATATATAAATTGCAGACTGTGCGGTATGAAAGCCTTGAACTATCTCAGGAAATGATGGGCGAAAATTCTGAATTAATATCTCAAGAAGAAAATGTTGATGATCCTGTTTCAAATCCAACTAATAATAGTGGAATTCAAATGTTGGACTCTTATAATGTTGACTCACAAGCTTCAAATAATAATATATCATCAAACATAAATATTTCTGATAATTCTAGTGTATTAAATGTAGAACAAGAAAATAGATCTACAATTCAAGAGGGATTGTCAGTAGTATGTGTACCTTATGTAACAGAAGGAAAGACATCTGAAGAAGAACCAGTATTGATAAAAATTCTTGATGTTATTGAGCCATCTTCTGATCAGTCTCTACTTCAGCCAAATAGTTATTATATACAAAATAGTGAACTTTCTGGTGTTCAATCAATAGTGAAAGATTCTGAAGGTATAATGGTTTTCAAAACTGTAGATATTATTGCACAGCCTGAAAGCTCTTCTACAACATATTAGCAGGAACTTTCAAGAGCAATTTTTTATTTAAAAAATTCCCAAAATTTTCCCCCGCCTTTTAAATTTATATGTAAAAAAAGGGTTGCTTTATTGTCATTTTCAAAAAAAAAAAAATTGACCCCCACTTTTTAAAGTAAAATTTTAAATTAAAATTGATTAACATTGTATTTTCTTCTTTTTTGAACAGTGTTTATTTATATTTTATTAAAATAATGTTTGTGTACTTTAAATTTTTATTCAAAATGTTTTGCTTTCATGTTATTTAAGCCATCTAGTTAATAGACAATTTGTCAAATTTTGTGCTTTGAATCATAGCAATAATTACCATATTTCTTTTCTGTTCATTCTGTAAAGAATATTTTATGTTCTAAAATTGTCTTCACTTCATCCTGTTTTTTATTATATGATATTGTCATGGATTTAATTTACATATTTTAGTTTTGTGGAGAAACATTATTTTTAGCTTTGTTTTTATAATTATTGAATTTTCTATTCACTGCAAGAATGAAAAACTTTCTGATCCAGATAGGTAAAATTTAGGCTCATTGTTTTTTTAAAGTAAATATAATATCAAGTATAGAAGCATACACGAGTTATAAAGCATCTTTTAGAGAAATTAATAAGTAATTGAAAGCTAAGAATAATACCTTAGTTCACACTCATCAAAATATTCGTAATCATTATTAAACATTTTCCACCATTGGTCAAGCAGTTAATGGATACCAACAGTGTTAACAATTTATCTTTTGAGACAATGAAGTTGTCAACCTGTTTTTATATTTGGTTTACTGTTCAAAATGTACTTAAGATAAGGCAATGTGCATCAACTAAAATAAATGATAATCTGAAAGGGCTATGTTTGGGGAGATACCCCAACAGTTCCAAAACTTCCCAGCTTAGCTTTAGTAACATCTCCTTGGCCATTTTTGCAGCAGGGGGTTTTTGCTTATCATAAAAATAATTTTATGATGCAGGGAAGTTTTGCCCGGTAAATGGATTTTCTTACTTTCTTTAAAACCCTTTACTCATCATAAATGACATCATAAAACATAGCATTTATCATCAAAATTAATTATTGAAACTCAAAGCTCAATAGCTTATATTTTATCAATATAAGTTTTCATTATCATATTAGAAGTATTTTATGTATTTTTCATATTCATTGAAAATTTTTTGTTTTTCAAATATTTTCTCTAAATTTGAATTATAATTTAATTTTTATATACTTCGAATTAAAGTAATTTTTTTTTAAAAAAAGAGAAATTTTTTAATGATTATTTTCACAAAGAAATTACATTTGTAATGAGCTTGTTTTAAGTCATTTATTACTTAAATGAATTTAGGTACTATTGTCTAATATTTTTTTTAAAGTGAAATCGGAAATTAAACAAAGAATTTTATTAATTTCTGTATAAATCTTGCTAGTTAAAGTATAAAATAGATTCGTGCAAGTTGATTTTAGGACTTATTTTTGTATATGTTGTGCAGAATTCAGTTTCCTAACTTTGGTTAAATTTTGACTTTTTTTATGATTTTATCAGATGTAGAATTTTATTCTAAAAAAAAAATATTTATTTATATTTTACTAGGCTGGAAATAATTTTTTTAAAAATCTATTACCTTATAATTTTTTATATTTTAAAAAATGACAAGAAAAAATTGTATCAAAAAGTATAAGTGAAATAAAAAGTGCCGTAACAAATTAGAATCCTTTAGAGTAAGCTAGTTTACAGAATTTTTTTTCATTTTTTGGTTTGCTGAACTCTTAATATGTAACTTTAAATTAAGTTAATTTAAATTGAAAAAAAGCTTAGTCTAATTATTTAACCATAATTTGAAAATATATTAGATAATATTTCAGTATAAACCCCGTGATCCCAAAACCCCCGGGCCCCGGACTGGTAAAAGGGCCCCGGGAAACAAATGGTTTTAAGCCGCCTAAAAAAACATTAAAAATATAGCCATTTTATTAAAAGTGGTGCATTTGTCTCTGATTTGGGGAAAATTTCCACGGAAAAACACTTTTTTTATTCCCCCGTTTAAAAGACTTTTTTTTCATTTTGATGAAACTTTTATTTTTTTTCTGAAGGCATTTAAAAAGTAATTAAATTAAAATTGTTAAATAAAAACAATCTAAAATATAAACAATCAATGTGGCCGACCCCCCCAGCGGGCCGGGAAAAATAATCAACGTTTACCGGGCCGCCCATAAAAGGTTTGGAACTGGTATAAAAATTACAACAACATACTATAAATTATTTTTTCTTGTAATATATATATATACACACACACAAAAATGACATGATTGCTTTTTAAATTTTGAAATCTTTGTGATTCAAGTTATTTTTCTGTGGTTACTCATGTTTTATCATCGTATATATCTGTTTGAAAATATTATTAATTTGGAAATTTTTAAATGCTTTTGTGTGTGTTTACATATTTTAAAAAAATGAGGTTTGGGAAACTTAACTTTTCATGTAATTAAGGTGGAATTTTTTTTTAGTTTTGATTTTTCTTATTTAAATTTCAATGAAAAAGAATTGCCAAAAGAATTTTTAACCCCTTAACAGTCGCATAATTTTGAAGAAAATGGTCATAAAAGTGTCTATTTTTTTATTCAAGAAAATAATATAAAGCTAAGTAAATGTACAATATATGTATTTATTTTTAAATTTTTGGTCAATTTTCACCTTGAAATAAAAAAAATTAATTTTTTAAGAAAAGCCAACATTTAGGGTTATTGTGACTGAATGCTGGTTTTCCAACTAAGAGAAAAAAGTAAAAAACATGTGTTTTAACTTTTAAAGGAGAATTTTCTAATAATCTGGTACTCCCAACTGGTGAGAAATAAACATGGTTCTGAGACTAAGAAATAGATAGTTTTAATCTTTTTTTAGCATGTTACTTTTGAACACTCCATCCCAGAAATATCATGGGTACGAGAAATAGTGAGTGAAATTTCACTCTGCGATTTTGAGTGAGAAGGAAGGGATTAATCACAAACCACATAAATATAAGTTCACTTATATTCTTCTGAACTCTTTTAAAATCAGCAATTTATTATTTCAGTGGAATCTCGTGTATGGGAAAGCATCTGCTCTCTATATGTAACTTACAAATTGTTCCCATTTTGTTAATTCCCCCCCATCTAAAAAGTTATTCCTCTTTAAATTGTTGTCAATTGTTTGTTTTAAAAGTATACTTTTTAAATAAAGTATTTTTTAATGTATATTATCATATATTTTTAATATATAATACTATATCTGAAAATTTTGCATATTGAGATAAAATAAATTCAGTTCTTGTGTCGGTGGGGATTTAATGGAGAAATTTATTTTTCTAGATTTATAAATTTTCCCCTTAAATCCACATATGATTTGCTTGATTTGACCTTTAGACTTGATTGAGATGAGTACATTCAATTAAGTGACAATAAAATCTTGTAAAAAAAAAACTGACAGATTAAAAAACTTTTTGGTTTTGTTTTAAATGAAAATTGAATGTGAAAGCCTTTTAACTACAAAGTAAATTAATTTAGCTTGGAATTTAATTGTAAACTATTGTCTGTAAGAAATGATTAAGTTTTGTTCAAAATAATAAAAAAGGGAATTGCTGTAAATATTCATTTAAATTGAAAAAAAATATTTTTGCATATGCAGTTTGATTTTTATGTTTTGTAATTTATACTGTATGTATCCTCTTGTATAATAAATTTTGCAATGCTTATGAGTTCAGTTGGTTTTGTAAAATTTATATTGATTTTATTGGAAATTATATTCTGTTCTAATTTACTAGAAAAGACAAAACTAATTATTTTATTTGAAAGTTCACATGTGTGCTTTTGTCTATTTATAGAGGTCTTTTCTATGTAATAATGAAGTTTACAAGGATATTGTATACTATAGAACTCTTAAGTGTAATTATTAGAATGAAAAAAAATGACTTTTTAATATAGAATATGCATTATTAAGTTTAAGTATTTTAATTTTCTAAATATATTGGCTTGTTTGAAAACATTATACTGAGAGAAAAAACAAACTAATTAAGTTACATTTTTATTTTTGATTTAAGATTATCATAACCGAAACTGAAATATGTGTTAGAGACCAGAAAAATTTTAATGTAAAAATATTTTTTTTTCTAATGATGTGAAATATTTCAGTGTTTATTTTGCATATTATGAATGAACTTAAAATATCTATCTGGTTAGAGTATATTTTGCATTACTCTACTGTGGCTCAAATTAGGACGTATTTTGCCTGTAGCTCATTGCCATTAAAATGACATTAATTCTAAACAAATTGATAAGATTCATTTGGATTTTTTTTCCTTTCTTCATTCTTTTGATTTAATACTTTTTTTTCTTTTTTTTTTGCTCCCTTTGATTCTTTCTTCAGTAAGAATCTCTGATGCAAGTCACTTACAGGAAACAAAGATTATTCATATTTTTTTAAGTACCATAATAAGGAAATGTTTTTATTGTCCTGCTTTGCAAATAATTGAATATGCATATGTAGTTTTGGAAAATTAGAATCCTGTTGTAATGTAGAGAGGAAACTAAGAAAATAAGCACCTTATAAACACATTCAATTTCATACTTATGGACACCATATAAGTTTTACTTTTATCTGATTAAATCCTAACTGCGGTACTTTTTTTTTTCTTTTGCTTTAAATGATGTTTTCAAATACAGAAAACTTCTATTTTTGTTATTTAAGAAACATAGTTTTTATTTTCATTATGCTGCTAAATGTGTGAGTTTTTTAAATATGATTCATACAGTTATATCAGAGATCTTTTAAGATTGAAAATATTTTTTAACAACGAGTTTTAGTTATTGTAGTTTGAATCCTACATTACATCATATGTGGTTGCTGAATGATCACTTTCTTGAGTTGTTATTTCTGTAAAGTAGCAACTGATGTGCATAAAATTTTTTATCTTGGCTCAAAGTTCGTATACTGATATAGTGTGGAAGTTTAGAGGATTGGTTGCTATCTAAATGTCATTATTATTTTGCCATGATTTAGAATCATGGATGCTTTTGTTGTTTCAAACATGAACTGTTAATCACTTGGAGTCTTCTATATAGTGCATATTACATACACTATTATTAATAGAGAAATATCAAAAAATTACTTGTTTATTTATAATTTAATTGATAAATTAAAAATATAATAGATACAGAGGATATGTCAAACATAATGTATTTAAAGCAAATTATTGTATTTAAAGTAACACTCATATATATATATATATATAATAGTTTCATTTTGTGTAAGATAAAATTATGATAATCTGGAAAGCAATTTAAAAAATACTTAAGTTTTTGAAGCAATACTAATTTTTAAAATTTGATTCAATCATTGTTACAGTTTAATTTTCTTAGAAGTATTTATATTTAAATTTAAACACTGATTGTAATATCTAGAAAATCGAAGATATTTTCTAGAAAGATATTTATGTTATTCTTCTCTTATAACTTTCGTAGTTAACTACTTAAAAACCTAAAACTTATATCACCTTACCAGACTTCCTGAAAGGTAAATACACCCTGTCCAAACCAAGGAAGTGACATTTTTAAAACTTTGTTTGCTTGATAGTTTTTAGAATCATATGAAAAAATCACACCACATTTACATGTGTTTATATGAAAGCAAATTTGAATTTTTAATTTAACGATAAAGTATTAAATTATTTAACCCTTGCATTGATAAATAAATTTATTTTATGATTAGATAAAAAGGGAGTATACTGTATACTTTTATACTTTCACAGTTGTTAAACTATATTTGTTTTATATGTATCATACACATGGTGGAAACTTATAAATATTTTGCATGCTTAAATGTGTTATTTCAGAAGTGTTGAATTTTGAAAAAGTAAGCTAGTTTTTTGAAATTAAAAATTTCTATCTACCATTTTCTTTCTTCTAATTTTATTTCTGATTTTATTAACTTTTGAGGGTTTTTCACAATATATCTGATGTGCATATTTGGGAGTTGTTATAAATTAAAATTCAGTGACTTTTGATTTTTATTTAACTTTTATTATTACTCAATTTTCTTGTGTGCATTAGTTGATAAAACATATATTTCATTAATCCCATTATCACACTAATTTTTTCCATTTTCGCCGTTAACTTATAAGTGTCTTACATCTTTAATGAAATGTGTGTTCATTTTTAATTAAATGTGCTTGCTTTGAAATTAAAAATTAGTTTCTTTATATTTCTTTAAACTTTTTCTATTTAAATTTTTATTTACGGTTTTTATAAATAGCATTTAAAAAGCTTTTTCTAATATGTTATTTGTGTATTTATCAATAAATTATTATGCTTACGTAATGAATTAAAATGCATGGAAATAAATAAATAAATAAGCGACATTATCCCGATTTCATTGAAAATGGTATTTGAAAAGAATTCAAGATTAAAACAGCGCCATCTATCCGTGAAAGTTGTAGCCAAACTACTCTCGTAGGTTCACGCACTTATGCGGGAATTAGTGGGTGAAAGTGTGTAGTCTGAGGTGGGAACTTAATTTCTAATGGATGTTTGTATAATGTTTTTGAAATTTTCTGCTGTTAAAGTTGTACTATAATCAAAGGTAAGTGTGTTTTTATTCCATTTCCGCCATCAAATTTATTTTTAGAGAGTATGATATGAGGATATTATAAATAGTACTGATTTTGATGGGTCAATTTTCTTTCTTCCCTACCCTCGATTTTCTATTGTGCTTTTGGTACAGTCCTTTCATGTTAGGCCGGTTCCTTGGCCTACTAAGCTCTCACTAGAACTGTACCAACTGTTCATATGGCTTGATGTGCTTAGTATCCATTGCGAATAATGTTTCTAATGGATTCTTGTACAATATTGAATTAAGACACTTTTTCTGAGTCGCTGACGATCGACGTCAGACATCTTAATAATGGCGTCCTCGATAGTTAGCAAATTCATGAGGTACATACATTAGATGTCAAAACAAGTTTACATGAATCTTTGATTCTGTTAATTAAAAAACTATTGACTCATAAAATATTTTTAAAATCACGAATAAAAAGAAAAAGACTGTGTATTTTTATTTATTTATAAATTTATAAGTATTTTTGCTATCGCATTAAAGTATTTATTTATTATTATTTTTTTTGTTGAGAGATTGAGGCTTTGAACCTCGTGCCCTCATTATTTACAATTAACTCTCTTGTTTATGATATATTTTTATGCAGTTATAGTAAGCCTATTTTGCATCATATTGAGATCTTTCAGATTTAAAAAATTATGGTGAGAAAAATATTAATCGTTATTTGAAATAATGAATTATTTTGTTAGGAAAAAAAAAATGAATATACCATTTCTGTGACAACGATGTCATTGACAAAATAGATCTCGACTCATATGTTTTGTGATAAAAATAATTGACTATCTTAATAATTTATTTTTCGTATATTTTTCGTGACTGAGAATTTTTAATGCTTGAAATCTCAATCTTGTGTGTATTTAATGTAATATTTTTTTTAAAAATCAAATATTGTAGAAATATGATTATGCATTGTTTATGGTTAAAAATTTTCAGAGTAATTAACAAACAAAATCTTATTTCAAATTTTGCTTTAATATTAAGAATAAAATTTCTTATTTCTTGTAGAAATAATCTTCAATTTGTAAGATAGGAACAGAAAATAGAATTTTAGATCTTAACCATCATGTCTTCAAACTAATGAATAATTAAATTTTATAGAAATACATAATTTTTACAAATAGTGTTAAAGCTTTGGTCTTGCAGAATAGAGAATATTCATGAAATAACTGAATATTCAAAATTATCAATTCATATAAGTTTGATGTAAAAATTGGATAATCCAATTTTTGGTTCAAGTGTAGTATAGGGGGCCACTTGGCGCAATCCTTTTTTTGGCGACTAAAAGTGGTCGCCAAGGAACTTTTTTCGGAATTATTTATTTGTTTTATAATGAATTCGATATCTCACCATAACATGAGGATTAAAATCGCCAAATCCAAAGAAAAATAGCCAAATCCGAAGTGGCCCCCCTATACTACACTTGAACCCAATTTTTGAATTTGGAAATCTGTATCTTTCAATGCTTGTATTTTGCTTTTAATGAAACAAATGGTAAATTTTGTTCCCAAGAAGTGTGCCCTCTTAGGATACATCTAACATAAAATTTTTAATAATTAAGAATCCAGAAGTATGGTTTAATCAGTTTCATGCAAAGCATATAAT
The DNA here is from genome assembly GCA_019973955.1 of Trichonephila inaurata madagascariensis. NCBI lineage: Eukaryota > Metazoa > Arthropoda > Arachnida > Araneae > Nephilidae > Trichonephila > Trichonephila inaurata. Next base: position 70,977 of record BMAV01019023.1, read on the forward strand.
CCAAATTAACAACGAACTTTTCAAATTTATTATCAAGGAGGTATTGATTTTTTCCATGCATTTAAAATGTTATACACTGCTGGCCACCGTAAATGCAACACCAAGAAAGGCAAGAGATAGCACAACAAAATTTATTTTGTGGATAACATGTTGACCAAGAATCAAATGATTAAATTTATAGACTTCTGTGAAGTGTGGTTCCTGCCAGAATCAGTAGCCATATTAGCCGCGATTGTTGGAGATCACCACTGCCACACGCCTCAGCATTGATTCAAAGAGACTTTGGATGTGTTCTTGGGGTACAGCAGACCAAGCAGCTTCCACACGTTGCCAAATTTGATCTGGTGTGGCAGCTGGGTGTGTAATCTGGGTCAATTGTTAAGCAACCATGGACCACATGTTTTCTATCGGCGAAAGATCCGGAGAGCGAGCCGGCCAGGGAAGCAATTCAATTTGGTGATTGACGAAGAACCTTTGGACAATGTGTGCTACATGTGGTCACGCATTATCCTTTTGAAATATGGATGTGGCCAAGCTCTGAAGGTAAGGAAGGACAATTGGCTCCAACACCTTGGAAATTTAGCGCTGGCTGTTTAAAGTACCGGCAATGCATACTAGAGGAGTGCGAGAGTGATATCCAATACTGCCCCATACCATAATACCCGGTGCAGGACCAGTGTGGCGGTGCATAACGCAGCTGTTCAGCATCCTCTCTCCACGGTGTCTCCAGACTCGAATCTGATCATCGTGGTGTTGCGGACAGATGGGTGACTCATCAGTAAAGACAACTTCATTCCATTCTGCGCCACATCCTTCTTTCGCCATTATTGGCGGCGGGGGCGTCTGTGGTTCTGTGTCAAGTGTAGACCAAGCAATGGGCGTCTTGCCGACGAACCACTCTGCTGTATCGGCGTTGAATGGTACCGCAGACACTGAATGATATGTTACAGACTCAATGTGCTGTGCTATGGTTACGTGATGTGACTGGCGATCCGTCACTGCCATGTGCACAATTTGCCTGTCCTCCCCGTGAAGTGGTGCACTGAGGTGGATCGCGATCGACCACGTCGGTCCGTCATACCCTCCTGCATCCCTACGGTCACATTACAGTTGTTTGTTTTAGTCCAACCGTCCTACCAATTTCCTGAAAGATAATCCACAATCTCGGTAGGCCACTATCCTTTCTCTGTGAACTTGGATACTTGATCAAAAGCTGATCGCTGTTTTCTACGAGACATAAGTGGTCGTTCTTTGAAAAAAACCACAAGAAAAACACATTTGCCGTACTTGAAATCGTCGAAATCTTCAAGCCTTAAATAGCCCTTTGAGATGGCACTACAGGCACGCGTGATATGTGTCGGCTCTGAAATTCTAATCATTTGCATATCTCACCTCCGCTAATGCATGTTGTAAATTTCATGTTATTTGCATGCTTTCTTCAGGGTGGACATTTACGGTGGCCAGCAGTGTAATTTTTTCTTTTAGATGGAATGAAATATATTCTTTTTTTTAAAGTCTTTTAGTTTTGTAAATTGCTGTTAAGCTATGTGTTTAAGTATGTCATTTTGTAATTCTCAAGTGTTTTTAGGTTACTTTTGATGAGACTTGAGAGAGATTTCATACATTTCTTTTGGCTTTGTAGACTTATTTTACTATTAACTAAAAATTCATTTGTTCTGAGTTTTTCAAATTCACTAAGTGTTTTAATGATTACTTCATTATTTCCAGCTTTTGATAATTATAGCTTTATTTCATCATAAATTATATGAATATAAAATTGTATTTATATGTATAATATTTGGTCATAGAATAAATGTAGCAAATGTAATACTTTTTCATAATATTCTTAATCCCTTACCTTTATGTTGAAAAACTTAAGACCTAAATTAATCTATTATTTTTTTAAATGCTCTGTTTTTTTAAAGTTACATAATGCAATATAAAAGTTGTTTTTTTTATCAAAGTTATGTGTAGGAAGTTCCTTGATGAAATTGGTAACTTTTTTGGTGTCTTCTAAAATAAGATTAGAAAAAGTGAGGGTACTGGCATTTTATATCGCGACCTATTGGTGGCATTATATAAAACAAAGCACAGGGATGCCAATTCAGTGCATACGACACATAAGAAATTGAGATTACCAACTTGGTGAGTTATGAATAGTTGGTGATTGTTGCGACAATACGCAAGTACCAAAATGAGAATAGGCTTCTCACATTTACGTGTTCTGTACAGTTATGCGTTTTTCCTGAGGAATTCAATGAAAGTGTTCTTCATGACACTTAGTTCCCTGACATTAATTTCAAATGAAATGAAATTATAATTGACCTTTTAAATTTACATATATTGGGGATACAAATGTTTCAAGGGTTTTTTTGTAACTTTGAAGCTTTATTCTGAGAAATATCTATGATGTATTTTATTCAAAGTATTGTCTGTCGCTAGCTACAACTTTTCCCCATCTTTCTGGTAGCATACAGATTCCGCATCAAAAAAATTCCTTGTCTTTTGAGGCAATCCAAGAATCAACCCAATTTTTGGCTTCCTAAAAAGTGAAGTGGTGCTGTGCCAGGCCATGAGTCATCGATGGAAACAAATGGTACTCGGCAGGAGCAATGTCTGGTGAATACAGAGGGTAGGGTAGAACATCCCATTGAAGTGCCTCCAAAGTTTCCTTGACGACTTTTGCAACATGTGGCCGAACGTTGTCGTGCTGATGTCTTTTGGCATATTGTGGATGTTTGAGCTTCAATGCTGACCTTAATTGGATTAATTATTGTTGATAACATTCTCCAGTGATGTTTTCATGAGGCTGAAATAGCTCATGGTAGATTACTCCGAGCATATCCCATCAGATGCACAACATTAGCTTCTTACCATGAATATTTGGTTTGGCTTTTGCTGTCGATTTTCTGCATCATGAAAATCCACTCCACCGACTTGGGTGGGGGTTGAACCCGCAACCTTAGGTATAGGAGCCCCTGTGACAAACCAACTACATCACCCAGCCCGCTATAAAAAAAAATCTATTACTAAAAAGTATAGTATTATTTTTCCATCTTGGGGGGGAGAGAGAGGGGGTTGATGGTTAAATTAACTGCCAAATATAAAATAAAGTGTTTTTTTAAGTTGTCTTTCTACATATGTGCCATAAGCACTCAAATTCGTGAATTGTGTGGCTGGTTTAATAAATGTTACAAATTCAATTTTCGTTTCAATTAATAAATTTTTACAGGTATTTGGTGATTTTTTTGGTTACATTTTTACAGCCTCCTGAAATGGAAAAGTACCTATAGAGTTTGCTAGAGTGAAATTTTTATTATAGCAGGAAATCTGAAAAACACTTTTAAACATCAGAAGAAATATATATACAGTTGGACCTCTATATAACGAAGTTGCTAAATCCTGAAAAAAGTTCGTTATATGGAAAATTTGTTCTACAGAGGTTCATTGCAAGGAAAGTTTCTTGGTGCCTTTATCTACTTCCTGAAGAATTAAATTTTTTCTTTGATGCTCAAGCACTTACACTTTGACATTTTCAAGCTACAAGATGTGAAGTTACCAGTATTACTGATCAACACTATAAATGATTGGAGACTAGTGCAAGGACATGAGACAACTCCACTGAGGGTGAAAGGGGATATAAAAAATGTTTTCAGTGAACTGGACAATGGGGGTTGAAGGTTGGACTTGGATAAAATGCCCAGAATTCTATTGCTCTCGGCGAGTTAGGCACATAATAAAACTAGTTCAAGACTTATAACAACTATAAAATGTGTTAAAAGAGAGAACAACTTGAATCGTCCAGAAATACTTGGAAAATTGGGAGAAAAAAATTGAATCATAAGAGAAAAAGTTTGTTTTTTAGAAAATGCACTTCACTATTGGGAGGTTGTTTTACAAAGAAAATCATGAAATGTTCTCTGTTCCAGGAAAAAGTTCGTTAGATGGTGATTCGACTGTATATTCTTCACTCCACAGTTTTGCTTTTCTGAAATGTTGCTTTATTGGGTACTTTTGTGTTTAGCCGCCTCAAGTCTTGGCATTATTGGCCACAACACGCAATATACAAATAAAAAAAATATTCATAGATATTAATTCTCATTGGTTTTTCATCCATTTTTTATGTGCTTTGTAAAAGGCGTAACTTGTAAGAAAAGACCACAACTTGTTTTGAAAAGTGGTGGTGAAAGGTTACCAGCGGGAATATTCAGTTAGGTGTTGGTTGTATATTTGGCGACATTATCGGCTACACTGGGGAAACAGAAAAGTAGCTTTTATTCTTATAATGTTTCTTGTTAACCATTAAATTTGTATATTTTTTCCACACCATCAAGAAATATTTTTATTTTGCAATGCGTGTTTTGCAAATCTTAACTTTGATTCCAACGACCCTTCCTTTTAATATAATTTACATGCAGAAATTCATTTTTGTGTGCCTTGATTTGAATTTTTACTTCAGAATTGCTGTGATATCTTCGTGTTTATTACATGTAGGGGAGACCTTTGTACGTAGGGCCACTTTTTTTCAATGCACAAAAACAGAGCCATGACTTCTTTAAAAATGTGAAACTGATATGCATTCATCATTATACTAACTACCATCCAATAGGAGTTAATATAAGTACTTAAAATAATAAATTCTGTGAAATAAAAGGTTTTTAAAAAAATTCACAAATGGCCCTAGGCACAATGATGTCATTGTACCTAGGGCCTTTCCGTGGAACTTAGATTTTGCTCTGCAATCAATAGAAAACAAACATACTCGCATGAATTTAATAAAAGAATCAATATTAGCTAACATATTGATTTATTATGCAACTAATTAATTTGCAATGCGCCAAATTATTAATGAATTACACATATTTTCATTAAACATTATAATTTAAAAAACTGGTTGCAAAAGTGAACTGCATACATTGTCGCTCTGAAGCACCAACAGATTGTGGTTTGGGCAATTTGAACACAATATTTCTGTTGTCAATTTCATAAGTTTCTTCTTTATCATAAAGAAACTTATTTGAACGAGCAATATTCTTCAGAAATTTAACACTATAGTGTTCTTTAACATCTATTATTTCTGCTACATAAAAATGTTCAATTTTCTTGCCTTGTATTTTTGTTAAACACCCCCCTTTTCAATAGTATTTCTTACATCAGCTACTGTAGAATTTGCATCATCAGTAGAATGAGAATCTTCAATATCGGATAATTCTATGTATGTAGTTGCTTTAATTTCAAACTCGGGTTTTTCACAAGTTTTCTTTCTTTCTTTTCTTTTTTTTTGACAATTTTAATAACATATTTTTGATTCCTTCATCTTCTGGAGTGGCAGTCAAGATTCTACCTCTCCCTGGTTTTCGGCCACCTTTGTTGGATTTACTTCGAGAATTATGCTTATTAGAAATTATTTAGAATTATGCTTCTGTTTTTATAATTATAAAGAATTTTTTTATTAAATGAATTCTTATGTTTGTGTGTAAACAAAATAATAATCCTGAATAATAACAATAATGGTAGCAAACATATTTTTTATAAATCAAGCATATTGAAAGTTTCAGAAAATATACACTCCTCTCATTTAAATAACATTCAATTATAATAAAAAACTTGGCTAAATCAAAATGGTTCAGATAATTAAAGACACTTTCTTCCTTATGTTATAAAAACTTTTTTTAATGAAATAATAACAAAGAATATTAATTGCAATTGTACCTAGGGCCATGGTCCTAGGTACAAGGCAACTATGTGGGGATATGTGTGAGGGTTAATGAGGGATCTGTGTGTTAATGATTAGAGAGCTGTGCCTCTGGTTTGGCCTTTCATTGGAAAAAATTTAATTAAATTTTGTGCTAATTCATTTCTTTTCAGAATATCTAACTTGAACCTAGAATCACGATATCACAAAAATATGGAATGTAATGTTTGTAAGAACCATTTATGAAAATTTTTCTGTAAAGCCAAGCTAAAGAGTACAGTTTTCTATTTGAGGAATGAAGCCTATATACTTAATGATTGGGTATTTTAATATTTCTGTAATTATATAAATTAGCACAAAGATGCATGGAATGACACCTTAAGGTGCAAAAAAGTAATAAGTCCATGTTTTGTAAAACTTATACTTGGACATGGTAAATGAAGGTTTATTTTTAAGCCTTTAAATCATGAGTAGCCTAGTAACTTTTGGAGAGGTAGTTATATAAGAGTTCCTTTCTTATGTCCTTCTGTAATGTAAACAGAAGAACTTAGTGAGTAGACAAATCTTATTTCTTAAGTGCATCATTTTAAAAAATTAAAACTAACCAGCTTTCAAGCATAGATCCTATGAAGTAACGACTTTTATTTTTTCTGTGTGTATGGCCCCCATATTACTTCGTTTTAATATTCTATTAAGAACAAAAGAAAAACACATTTAAGCTGCTGAAAAGTACTTTATTAAAAGACTACTCTTTTTTTAATTCATTAAAAAAAAGTGATCCTCCTTTTTTTTCACATTTAAACTGGGATGAACAAAATTCAGTATCGGAATAAGGGTAAAAGAGCAAACCAAGTAATTTTGTATTCAGATGAGAGATGTAGAGTTAGTGTTCACATTTATGAAATTATTTTTGCTTTAACCAGTTGTATTAATTTATATGTTACAAGTGTAAAATCCAGTGTCAGCCATTTTTGCCCAACCAGAAACATGAAAAAGTTATGCAATATTTTGTGAATAGCTTTTTTTTTAATAAGTGTTATTAGATTTGCGCAAAATTTTGTTGTTGACAGGATTTTACATGTGTACCATTTTTATTCTTTCAGAAAATCCCAATCCCTTTTAAAAACAATACTATAAAATATGTAATTGTATAGAAAAGTTATTTTCTTCAAATATCTATTTGGGAAAATAGGTTCTTAAAGTATTTATAACTGTATCATTTGAATAAATTAATGGACAAAATTCATATTACATGTTTTCCAAATTTATTAAAATAATATACAATCTTTCTAAAAGGTAGATATTAGTATGAACTTTGTTCCTTTTGTAATGAACACTTTTTCTGTATTTTTCAATTCCTACTATTAGCTCGCACTGTCTATTTATTTATCTTGGTGGAATTTTTTCAATCGTTAATAAAATACATTTTAAAGCACTGAATTGAGCTGAAATTTTATATACAGGATCATTTTCAATGACAGTGCAATAATTTAATTATAATTAATAAAAATTAATTGATTAAAACTAATTATTTAAAGAATTACAAATACAGCCACATTGGCGACTTGTGTCAAAACTTGAAAAGGTTTTTTTCTCACGTTTAAAGCATTCAGTTGAACAGAAATTAAAAGACATCAGTTTGTTTTGATGACAATACGAAACTTTAATGATAATTCATAAAACTAATTACCACTTAATGTTGTGATTCTGTCCTATGTATATACATATTTATATTAATTGTAACTATTTAATAAAAAGTAGCTAAAATAAAATTTCTCGTTGTTGATCTAAGTAGAAATTGACTTAAAAACTATTTTTTTATATTACTTGTTTTCTAAATAGTTTTTCTTTTTTCAATTCTCATTTTCAGCATATGGTGGCTTTACTAATGTTTAGTTTAGATGGCATCTAACTCTCCTGAGCCATCCTCGTCATCGGAAGCGAATCATCAACATGCTTCTTCGGAAATACTTAACAGAGAAGTGCGAACCTTTTGTGATGTAAGTAAATTTTAGAGTTCATAAAATATTATGTTTGATTGTTTGTTAAAATTTTTAGTTATGTTTTGATAAGATTTTATTTCTGATTCTTCACTTGGATCTTCAAAAAAGAATTGATGCTACAGACCTGATATTGAATGAAGGGGGGGTAAAACAGCTGGAAGGGAAAGTTTGTTTCTAGAAGATACAATTTTTTTTTGGCAAGAAATTAAAAATTGAAAAGGGCTTAAACAACACTCAAGTATAAATTTCTAAAAAGCACTTGAAAAATTGCTCCATATATAATTGCTTTGATTAAATTTAAATCATCTAAACAGGGATTCTTTGATTCAATATTTATTTGCCTGGATAAATTTATGGGATATACCCAGTGTGGCATAACATACACCAGGGGCCAGGATTCTAGGGGTTTAAAGTCTGACTGATGCCAAGTACGTATTTAACCAATTTATAAAATATTAAAGGCAAAACTTGACTTTGCAGGGGGGCCCTAATATTCTCTGTTACTTTACTGGACATACCAACTATAAAGGATGTAGTAACTACATTATTTAATGTTCAGTTTAAAAATCCTATATTTCCTGCATAAGGTAGAAAAATTAGAAAGGTGCTTGATATTGAGAAATGTACTTCAAGGAATAAGTAACCTGTGTTTCATGCATGCTAATGCATCAATGATTCTTGCTAAATATTTATTCTTTAGATTTTGATAAATCTGTATATAAAGTACAACTAATAAAATTGCTTAAGAAATGTAATCTATCAAACTAAAAGTTCTTGAAAGTTATACAGCTTTCTTCAATGGGTTAGCTACTAAAATTATTTTTTTAAGTGCTTATGCACGATAAGATATATACATACTATTTAAAAGCAAATTTAAATAGTATGACAGGTTTAATTAACCACTTTTGAATTTCTGTAAAATTTCAATAGAGAGAAGTATGTTTGCTATGGTATGGCTATGTTTGCTATGTATGGCATGGTGACCAATATGTTATGAGAATTTGCGATTGTTATTTATTAATTAGATGTTTGGAACGGAGGAGGGGATATACTAGGCTGATGATTAAGAATCACAATGGTTAAATTACATTAAGTTATGTGAGTTTGTGTCCTGATTTCTGCAATGATTTTGTTGAGAAAAGGTGTCAAGCATATGACCTGCAGCAGTTTTGTGTGGCCCATAAAGTGAGGAGGTGATTAATCAATAAACATTTAAATATTTCCCATTTAGTGTTAAAAATTAACCATTATTAATTTTGGGGGCTTTTTGTACTCAAGATGTGTTTATCAGTGCCAATTGATAATTCAAACACAAATTTTCAGATGGGCATCGAAATTAACAGTTAAAATGAGAGCTGAAGTTTTTTTTTGCTATAAAGTAAATAGAATAATCTGCTTGATACATTGCAATTATATTAATGTACCAAATTTGTATATTAGTCATAATTATGAATAACATAAATTAATATATAACAATTATAAAAAGAAAAAGGTACTCAAACTGACTGACTGAAAAAAATAAGTAATGTAACACAGCAAAATAAAGTGGTTTCATACAAGCCACATTTGGGCAGAATTGGTAGTTAAACTCTGGAAACTGTTTACTAAAAGTGTAATCAAAGCTGCAGAAATTGTTTGTCTGAGAAATGTGATGGCTCTTCAAGCAATTATTTTATTCCAAAATAATGAAATAATCGTGTATCATTTTTATCATTTAACTGTGGTTAAAAGTTACATTACCTGTCTCTGATGTACTTTGTTTAACCTGAGGACAATGTTAAACAGAACTAAATTTTTTGATACAAGAGTTCATATAATAATTGATACTTATATGTAACATACAGATAAGACTGTTAATAAAAGAATATATATATATATATATATATAATTCACAATTGTTACATTATTGACATCAGATTTTGGTACTTAAGTATTGATGTCACCATAGCCAAAGTTGTGCCATGAGAATAGTTTTTCTTCAAATAAAACACATAAGAATCTTTGTAGTTTTGATATCATGGCACAAATTTTGCTTCGGTGATGCTAATATGTAAGTACCCAGATTTTTTTTAAAAAAACTTTGTGATTTTATTTTATAAAATATTCAAACTATATTTATTAACATTTCATATATAATTGTAGCAATTGTTTACTGTGTGCAAACTTTTTTTATGTGCTAATAAAATTTTCTCTCACTCTTTTCCTCTGATAACATTCTCAAAGCTTTACAAATTATAAATATACTTGATTCAATCCAGTTAAAAAAACTTAAGAGAGTGTTATATCTTCTGTATCTTAATGTGTTGATTATTTTTTGTAAAAAAAAATGTCTTTTTTGTCATTATGTGTATTCATTTGTTTTATTGTATAACATTTATCATAAGTTTTAAAATTTTGTGTAGGGGATCAAAAGAACGTGAAGAACTGTTTAGAAAAGTAAGAGGATTTTTATAGGGCTTTCCCCAAATTTATTGGTTCTTTTTTAATGCTAATTCTTCTTTCTTATTTTGTTATAATATTTGAGTAATGTATCATATTAAGATTAAAAACTCAAGAGGACTAATGTTTATCTGTAGAACTGCAAAATAATAAATTATTATAAAAGTAAATTAATGTATGCTTCATTAAGATTGTTTATATTGAAATAAAATCTAATCTATTGTAACATGTTTTAATATTTTTTCTGATGTTATGTAAGTTAATTTAACACAGCTGTTTTTCAATGTAAATGTTATTAGAAATTATGTGATTTTTTTTACAGGTAAATTATGTGAATGAAAACAATGGCCTAGCATTTCAAGCAGAAAATTTTGTGAATAATTTTAAATCAGAAGCAGCTTTATCTCCTGCTGTAAGCTATGGCCAATTCCATATTGATCCTTGCAGCTCATCAGACACATATGCACAAGTAATTACATAATATTTTTTTATTGAACTTACAATTAGTTGATTGTTTAAATAATTAGGATTAATTTCTCTTTCTCAAAGAAAAACATTGAAGTTGTAATATTTCTTTTTAAATATATAAATGTTTAAATGTCTTCTAAGTGCTTTCCCTCCAAAAAAAATCGCACTAAGTTTCTTATTTTAATTTAATTTGTATATTTATTGACATCTCAGACATTTTTTTAAAAAGAAAAATCGAAAACTTTTTTTCTTGATCACAATATTGTATTTCAAGCATTTGCTAAGAGTTTCATTTTACCTTTTAGTCTCTTCCATCATATTCTTCTGTCAGCAGAGTTTCCACCAGTAATTCCAATAATTATGAGCAAGATACGACAGAAACTGATGCAACATCTGACCAGCAAGTTTTCGTTACTGCTGGCGGCAAAAGAGTCTCAATACAGTCAATACCTGTAAGTACATTAGTAAGTATACAGGCTCTAATTATTTTTTAATTTTTTTTTATAATCCTTATTAGTTAGGATTTTAAGAATGTATTGGAAAAGATAGAAAATTATTATGTTTTATCTTTACCTTTTGAATGTTTGTATGCATTGCATTCTCTAAACTTATTTGACTTAACAGTTTTATCCTTTGTTGAATTATTATTTACGTAGAATATTGTATTTGCTATGTGTTTTTAGAGCAGTGTTATTTTTAGAAAATACTGCATGCATGAAGATAAATTTTTTATTTATCTTTAATTATTTTTTAAAAAATATTTTATTTAGATATTACAAGGTCATCCAGCAGACTCTATCCCATCAAATGTTAACTCACAGTCAGCAACTGGAAATGTTATGACACTCCATGAAGATTCTGTTGATTCGCACCATTCCCAAGTACAAGAACCTGAAGATTCTTTAGAACCTGTTGCATTGGCTGTTGATCATCTTAATCTCCAACACGTATCTATTGTCCATCACAGTATTCCTAGTTTAGGTACCCTTCCTATTATCCTTGATCGAAATAGTTTCAATGCATTGATAGCTGGATCTCGAGATGGTTCCTTAACTTTGGATGTTACCAATCTTCCTCGTACCTTATTATCTAGTCAGAACATTGCCCAAAGAGCAGTGGTAGTGCCTGATCAGGCACAGTTTCTTACCTCAGACACATCCATTCCTAATTTGACTCATAATGTGCTGTCACCTATATTATCCCAAAAGGATATCTTAACTTCTATGATAGCCAGTCCTTCTACCTCTACTACTTCTGTTAGTCCTGCAGTGGGTAATACATTTCCCATTAACCATAAACATATGCTGGCCCAAAAATATGCTGCTGAAATGCTTGGACCAACTACAACCTCCAGTTTAATGAATGAGTTAGGAGAACAACAGCTGATAGAGAGTATTAGCAGCAGAACATCTCCGCCTTATGTTGTTGCATCTAATGCAAATTCTTTGATTGATTCAAATAATATTGCGGTTTATGAGGATCATGCATCATCCTTGGCTTCTACGACTGTAAGTCAGTGTCTGCCTTTAGATGTTTACACTCTTGACAGAGGGGTAGCACTTGTTACTAGTTCAAGAGATAGTCCAGAAAGTGCTATGAATGTAAGTAATATAATTTTTTCTTTTTAAATTAAAATTATATAAATCATCTCATATTTTACTATGGATCTGATCTTCCCCTCTTTTTTTTTAAAGGAAGCTGTTGAATTTGAAGCTGTTGCAAGTCATCCTTCGTCACATCAGTCTGTTCAAAACTTTGTATCTTCTAGTGTTGATCTTGTCCATTCTCATCAACTGGATCATGGCATGCATTGTACAGTTGATTCAACTGTTGGACCTAAATTGCACCATGGAGAAGAGGTCAGAAATATCTCTTTTTGTTTAATTTTATTTAAGTGTTAAATGCTTTCACTATGAAGTACCATTTTTGAAGAATTGTAGTGAGAATTCCCTTCCCTCTTAAAATTTATAACTTCCAATTTTTACGAGTAAAATAAGTAGTTGATTGTAGAAAACAAGTAGCAAACATATTTTCAGAAATGGTAAATACACAATTTCAGTATATTTTAAATCTGTAGCTTTTATCGTCTAAAAAAATCTATAAATAAAAGAAAAGGTCATTTTATTTATTTTTTTTATTAAATTAAGCATTTATTACATGATCATATTTTTATTCACAATTAAAGAACTGATTCAGTTTAACTTGCTATAAATATTTTTTTAAAGTCCAATTATTTGTGTAAAGATTTTCTCATTGTTTGATCTAATATTATAAATATTTATTTGTAAGTATTTGATTGTTTATTGAAGTAAGTGCAACCGAAGACTAAAATCTTTTTATTGCATAAAAATTGGCTATAAATTGTATCTAATATTGATAACATCCCATTAAATTGTTCTTTTATTTCTTCTGTAGAATTCTGTAGATATTTTAAGGAATTTTCAAAATTTCATTTCATTGTTTATAATAAACAACATTGGTAACTGATATTTGATTTACTTAAAAATTCATTTAATAATAATAACTTATTACATTGATATTAATGTATAAAAGATTTCTATAAGTTAAGCTTAATGGAAATTTTGTATGCAAAACTTGATAAATTATAAATGTTTGCTATTTTAAATTTAAAATAAAGAGAGTAGTCTTTTTTTTTTAAGTTAATTTTGTTGATTTCTTGTTGATTTACATACAGCATTCAAGATATTTATGCACTAACTCATTAATAAACAGAAATAAATTTTATGTCTTAGAATGTTCAATCCATTTTCTTCATCAACTTAATAAAAAAAAATTAATTAAATATGAAATCTACATTTTTGAGAATACTTAAATATCATAAATATAAGAAATATTTTTAGAAACATTAAAATATGAAAAAATTATTATAAAAGGGTAATGTGTTCTATGAAGAATAATTTATTTTTTTTTAAATATGTTATCCTACTTCGATTTTTTTCTTTGTCAACTTAATGAATTTTTGTAAAATATCTGCCATTATTCACAATGGAATAGTTTGTATTATGCTTAAGAATTTATATTTAACAAAATAAGTCATGAATGAAATATATTTCAGCTTATTTATTGTTCCATAATCATTCTGTGAAATTTTTGTTTTAGAACATAGTGGATAGTTCTGATGGTTACAATGAACATCTAGAAAGTTCTGACAATGTTTTGCATACAACTACAGGAGGTGATTTGCATTTCATATAATTTATTACTTAATAAACAGCATTTGGTTATTGCCCTTGATTAAATTGTTTACATGGATATTTGATGTTAATGCCTTTTATTAATACATTTCAGAAATGAATTTTCTTTTAAAATCTTATTTGGCTTCTTTGAAAATGATTCCCCCTCCCCCAATTTTAATGTTAAGTTTTTAATATTTAATTTACAAGTTTTAATTGTTTTCAATGCAGAGAAATTTATTTAAAAATTCTATCTAATCATAGCAGCTTACTTATTCTGTTGAAAAATATTCTTAAGAAATATACAAGTAAAAATTAGGAGAAAAAGGTGAATATGTTTTCTTTACAAATCATGCTGAGAGAGGTTCTGTTTGATTTCTCTTGTTATAGACAACTATAAAGCAAAACTGGGTTTTTATGTTAATATGAAAATATATCAGAAATAACTTTCTTTGCACACAAACTTATTTTGTAGTTATTCTTTGTTAGATTTTATCAAAGGAAAATGACTTTAACTAAATAAAATTGTTTTTAAAGATACAAGAAAAGTCATCATTCTAAACTATGCACCTCTAAAGTTATGCATGCATTCAATGCTATCATAGGATACCTGACTTTTAATGTTGAAAATAATAATAGTCTAGAGTTGTTATATATACACTCAGTAAGTTGTGTAAAATTATCATATTTGGAATTTGAATAAAATTTGAGGCAATTACAAAGGAGGTGGTGGGGGATAAATAATATCCAAATAGAAACACATCAAATTATCAAGTACTTTTTAATTGAAACATTGAAATAAATCTAATTACAGAAGGAAAATACATTTTATTTGATAAAAGGTTTATATTTTTGTTGCTCTTCTCTTTTAGGTGATTATCATGTCCCTATTTCAGATGTGAATTCTTGTGATAACACTACTAATGAAGTTGTAACATCAGTGTTGAATAACAATTCTAATCTTGGTGCAAATGAAGCTCTCAGTGCTTCAAACCATGGTTTTTCTCAAAGCCAATGTAAGTTTAATTTTAATATATTGTTAGGGTACTTATGTCAGTTAAATAGGCCATGCAATGACAAACATGTAGATAACTCATCAAATTCTTGCTTATACAACTTATGATATTATGAAGCAAGTAGATGGCATTGTTTTTAAATTTCGCCAATCTGCTGGTAGCAATTAGTTTGAATGTAGGGCCATTTTCTTTTATGTTATACTGATAGCTAGACTTTCCTACCATTTTGTTACAATGTTGAAAATCGTGAATTTGTCAATCCATAAAAAAGATTGATGTTTATCAGCAGGAGCAAATTTTATGGTCACAGCTTCTTTTACCAAAGGATCACACCACACAGATTGACCTTAATAAGGAAGAAGTGCCACTGGAAGTACAGTCGGACCTCCATTTTACGAACCTCGCAACAAGAATATTTTGAAAGATTAATCTCTATTTAATGGATTTTCCCCATAAAGAGTGGCCGAGGTAATGAACTCATGGCAGGCATGTCATGAGTTTGAGCTTAATGGCGTTGAAGACCTGCCGTGTAAAGGAACAATGCACATTAAATCTGTCGAGAACTCAAATGTCCACCTGTTGGTGGTAGTTAGAAGAGGGGGGTGCCAGCTCAGGTGTCATCCTCATCACTTGACCATGGTTCAAAATTATGTGGTCTGTTGTTAAAAGCCCTTGTGTAGCTGAATAGTGTGATGTTAATATTCACTCCCCGACTGTATATTGTAATGAATTGGCTAGGTCTTGCGCTTTATTTACTATTGGGTCAACAGACTTCTGTGTCAGGTGTGAATGAACTTTAGTCAAGAAACAGCTGTTATATTGGTAATATTGCCTTTTTTTATGTTGGTAATAACTTAGAAAAGCAATTGCCAATCCATGCTTCCTGTAACTGATAAGCACCATTTTTTTCATAATATTCTTACAATATAGTTGTTGTTATAATTTGAAAATATTTAACCTTTTTTTTTTTCTTTGGGTTACCTAAAGCAATCAGTTACAATAATAACTCCATCTTTCCTGTTTTATTTATTATAATTTGAAAATTCAGTTTTTCTTCAGCCATCCTTTATAAAATCAAGAAAATGTCTAATTTATTTAAACTAACTGAAATAAAAACCTGAATATACATTATTTGCTGTAATCAATAAGATATTAGACAAAGAAACTGTTTGGATTTTACTTTGAAGCTAATTTGCTTATTATGTTAAAAGAAAATTAAATTGGTGTGAAGTGTTTGAAAAACTATGAAATGCTAATTTTCTTGAACACATGTAAATTAGTGTACAGTTTTAGTGATGGTGGTTTATGTAATTATAGTATTTTAAAAAAATGTTACACATAAAATGAATTCTATAGTGAAACATCATAATATTCTTATTTTTAGTGGATGAACTCCATAGTTGTGCCACAGTTAGTAGTGCAACACATCCTGATTCCACTCGAAGTCCTTTGGGAATGTCAGAACATTCACCAAGCTACTCAATTACTCAGACATCTCTTGCAAATTCTGATATTGCACAGTCTGAATATTCCAGACCTAGACGAGATCCTAGAAATAATCGTCACTGTAAGTATAATTTTTCAGTTATTAAAAATCTCAAAACTAAAATAAAGTTATCTTTTAAATTAAAAATTTTATAATTGTATATATTTCAATTATATTTTATTTTTTGTTGATACTGTGTATTCATGGGACACAATCTATTTTATATTAAATTAGGGACATATGTTTTCAGTGTTAAAAAAATTCATAAAATACTATTATTAGAAGAATTATGTATTTATTATACACAGTGTAGAAAAATGTTATACATATGTTGCCATTTTATATTTCATTTTTTAAATTTAAACTATAAATATATGTTATGAAAATCAAAATAAGTATTATATTTAGAAATATAATTACTTTTAAAAGATATTTGACATAAAGTCAAAATCTTTGATTGAATTCCATTTCTAACAATTTAATTTAGTAACATTCTGTAAATTTGGATTTAGCTGATGTTATCAATATACATTGACAGTTTTCAGAATGGGACAATTTTTTTTATTTGTTTTCACCAAAGTAATAGTTTTTTTTAAAACATTAATGTTATCAAATAGTGTTGGAACTACATGGTTTTTGTCTTGAAGATTTTGATTAAGGACTTATGATATCAACAAAGAAAGCAGAGTCATTTATCCTTTTAATTCTGCACATTCATAATTTTTTGCTTCCGGTAAAATTATTTCATCAAGCAATTCAAAGAATCGTTTTAACACTTACACCTTGAAAGTCATTGAACTTCTGTACAATGTGGTAGATTCACATTTGATATAATGTAAACACCAATCTACCAATCTT
Organism: Trichonephila inaurata madagascariensis; assembly: GCA_019973955.1. Classification (NCBI taxonomy): domain Eukaryota; kingdom Metazoa; phylum Arthropoda; class Arachnida; order Araneae; family Nephilidae; genus Trichonephila; species Trichonephila inaurata. The sequence continues at coordinate 88,136 of BMAV01019023.1, forward strand.
TTTTTTTTAAAAAGAGAATAAGTAGCTGGTAAATATTTTGCAAACACCTCAAATAAATTTCAAAATGATGAAAAAAAAATAAAAAAACTAAAAGCTTGATATATTTAGAAAATTATAAAAAGGCATGCACAGCCAGCCGCAACATACATTGAAGTACCTTGTGTTTGACATGCCTTTTGTATATAATAAAGGGAAAAAAACAAATTTTTTGGTTATGAATGATTGATTTGACAAACTTTTTTTTCTCCTCATGTTCTTTTAATGTATTCATAAAAATATTTTAGTGTAATAGACTGTTTTTTCAAAGGAAAAAAAAATCAAAGGCATATTTTCCTTTTGTTGCAAATTGGTTTAAAAGGATTTTTTATTTTAAATTTGGAAAAGTTTAAAGTTTGATTCAACATTTAGAAGTGTACACAGTGATGCCTCAGAATCTGAATGTCGAATAGAGACCTGCAAATGAGAGCAAAATAAGTTCATAGCTTTCTGTTTGCTTAGAAGTATGTGCTCAAGAAACAATGTGTGTAGAAATTTAATTCATCCAGCCTAAAAGTGAACTGTAGGGGTCAAAACTGATTAATGGAATGATATAGAGGGATATTCTTATTGATCCCTTGATAAGTGTTGGAGAATTAGAATGTTTACATGATATGGAGGGTGACCTTTATTCCAGGCAAAAACAATGTCAATGCTCAAACTAAATACGTTTTAATCTCTAAAAATTATGAAATGATTTAAAAATTACGGTGTTTTCTTTTTGCAGGGTGTGAAGATTGTGGAGCCTTTTTTGAAAAAGAGTGCCCACAGCATAAAATACAATTGATATATGATAAACCAGTTCTGAGTAGAGCATGGGCTAGTTTACCTGCCCAGTATTTGTATGTAAATAAAATTGCGATGGACAATGAAGGTGAACCAGGTAAATTTTTTATTTATAAATTAGCAAGAAAACATGTATTTAGTGTATGTTGATTTAATTTGAATTGGATATATATGTTCTATATTAATTTTGTTACTGTTTGTTTTTGGTGAAATGTTGACTTATTAAAATGAGTTTCTTTCCCTGTATTGTATAATCATAAATTATAGTACTTTAAGACTGTGATATATTTTGTTAGCATTTAAAAACCTGTAATGTAAAAGTTTCAATTAGATTTTACATGCTATAATACAAAAATGTGAAATAGAATAAAAACATACTACTTACTAATGGTATAACATTTCCAAATTATGTTTGCAAAAGAGAATGCTTGAATTTTGTGAAAAATATGATAAGAAATGTAATTTGATGTGTTATACCTTGTTATATGCAGTTTGTGTTAACTTCATATAATATTCAAATATGTGTTTTTCAAGCAAATATCTTAACTAGATTTGATTTATTTGAAGTGAATATTAGTGAAACCTTTTTTTCCCCCTTTCCTTAATGTTACAAGTTCACATAAATAGATTGATTAAATTAAACTTGAAATGAGTTATTCTATCAGTATTGGTACTAAATTCCATCTTTCAAAGATTTTTGTTTGTCAAATTGAACTATTAATTGCCAGGATGAAATTAAAAATGTATAAAATCACTAGAATCTCTGTATTATGTTTATGTTGAATAGTAAACTGTAATTCTCCAACTTGAGTTGTTCTTTTCATAATAATTTGTATATGATCATTTAATGTTAAAACAATGTGCTTAGATTTTATCTTTTATATTCATTGGAATTAGAAAGTAAATAAGTACTTTTTGTGTTTTTGTACCCCTTTGTGTGCTTTCTTTGATTTTCTTTAAAAATCAAAAAATGTGTTAAAATTTCATTCAGCACTGATTAATGCCTTAATAATTTATTTTGTAAAATTTAGTTGCATGATATTTAATGCCATCTCAACTGGTAATTTAAATTTGTTGATGTGAATAAAGCCAATGCTATATTTTAAAGTTATACAGTATAAATTAAAATTTCATTTAAAAAAAACCTTATTTTTTACATTTTAACCTATGTTAAAATAAATTTACTCTTGCTCCCTTACAAAAAAAATTATTTCTGCATTTATGTTATACACAACTCTTTTTTATTGGTGAATTAATAACATTTTTTTTTTTTTTTGAATTATTAAAATAAGAGTTCAAAATTTTCTCCTGTAGTGTGATCAAATATGTACTTATATAGTTATTTTCAACAAAATATTTTATTTTCAGTATATGGTGTATTTGCCAAGAAAACTATACCCAAAAGAACTCAGTTTGGTCCTATTGAAGGTGTTTTAATAAAAAGAGAAGATCCACCTAGTGATAATTTTATTTTAGTGGTGAGTGCTTTCAAAATCCAATTTTTGGCTAAATGTTATACTTGTTTCGACTGTCTGCATAGTTTCAAAGAGCCCAATCCAAGCTTGAACATATTTTAAGAGAAAAATTGTGACATTGTAACCATATACCCATTTGTCAAATAGTATTCTTGTAATATACAAGTGTTTAAAAAAAATGCATTTTTCACTTCAGCATTTGAAATTTAAAACCCTTTTAAAATTGCAGTATGGGGAGAGGGCAGTTATGAACACATTTCAGATTAAAAAAAAGATTGGATTCACTCAAACACAAAGGATCAATATTTTAAACCTGTGAAAGATAGCAGAGTTAAAATATAAAATTAATATTTGAGCATATATATATATATATATGTATGTGCATGCATATATATCCCCGAGAAAATTTCAGAGTTCTATTGCTTAACATTATGTGAAAACAGCCTTAAATAATCTATATGTGCTTGGCTAATGACGAAATATGTGTTTATCAATAAATTATGACATTATTACATACATTTGCAAGCATATAAATAAATTGAAGAAGGTATAACAAAGTGTTAATAACATTTAATATTTGGTGTTCATTGGTTATAAGACCATGAATACAAGGCATAAAAAACATTCCCAATTTTGATTTATACTGATTGCTGATATTATAAAGCAGTGGAGCTGTTTTAAAATATCGGGGTTATTGGACACTTTATATAATGGGTGCTATTTTCAAACACTGACAATTGATTAATAGCAGCAAGTTTGATTGTCATTTTCTATCTGTTATGTTACTGTTTATAGAAATTATGATGCAACACATAGAAAACATGTCTATAATTCTGACTTATTCCAGTTATTAATTGTATAAATAGGTAAAGTTGATGGAAAGGCTTATAAAAGCAGTTGCTAACCCATGGGCTCTATAATCAATGTCTATAACTTTGTTCAATTGGAATAGAATATTAGATTGAAATTGTCCTTAATTATTTAAAAATAGAGGACATTTTATGAATGATTTAAATGTTTTTACTTAACTGTGGAATATATGTAGAAATAGTAAATATTTATTCCATTGTACTTAAAATATAAGTTTGTGCTTGTACCAAAGAAAATTGAGTGACAAAAAAGTCATCTCCTAAACAAGGTATACTTGCTAAGTTTTTGTTTGATTTTTGCATAATGTAACATTTTAATGAGTTAAAGTTTTAAACTTGAGGGGGAGAAGAGATATATTTGATTGAGAAATAAAATTGTGATGCTCATAAAAAATTTTATGCAAGAAGCTTTTTTATTTAACAAGCATAAATGATATTTTTAGTCTAAATAAAATGTTTTCTCTTAATGGTTTTAAAAATCATTAACTGTTAAAATTTTTTATTTTCAAATAATTAATGAAATGTCTTGCTGGGAAAAAATATTTTTTACACTTATGTAGCTTTTAAAAACTTGATTTGAGTTTTATTGCCAATTTATCTTGCACATAAATTTTACAATTGGCATCTTACTTATATATTAAAACAGTCTGACCCCGATTTAACAAATTTTTCACTTACCCCAGTTAAAATGAAGGTAAAACCCTCTATTTAATGAATAATAAATTTCCAATTAACTGGTGCATAATAATTTGCTAACAATAATTTGCTAGCTGTTGAATAAAAAGTGTAATATTTCAAACTGGATATTTTTTGTGTAGTTGTTTATTGTAGAATTTCCAAAAGGTAAATGCAAAAAATATGCATTTTGTTTGGATCCCGGTATAACAAATAACCCTGATTTAACAAACAAAGTGTTCAGTCTGGATGAATTCATTAAATCGGGGCCTGACTGTATATGTATCAAAAATTGTTATCAGAACTGAACTGATTTTATTCATTGGGATGAGTGGGAGAGATAATTATATGTATTAATATGAAAAAGATCATTTGATTAACTTTGGTGTGATTAAAATTTTTCATTTCCTTTTAATTATATAGCTAGAACACGAGGAAAATGTAGCATTTTATGTAGATACTTCTGATGAATCAGTGAGTAATTGGATGCGGTTTGTTAGACCTGCTGACACTCATAAAGAACAAAACCTTGTTCTTGTTCAACAAGGTCATTCTTTATACTTCAATACTACTCGATCGATCAATCCCAAGACTGAACTGAGAGTATGGTATTCAGCAGCCTATGCAGAAAAATGGGGTTTGCCTGTTCTTGAACCTAATGAAGAAGAAAAGAAAGGTAAGATTTCTGATTAGTTTTACTATTTTAGATTTAATCATTTTAATTTAATTTAATTTCATGTATTTAAATATTTTTAAAAATAACATTTGTTTGATAGCTTTACAAGAACAAGAAAATGCCTGGCCATGTTTTGAATGCAATCAACGATTCCTAACATCTGTGGATCTTCAAAAACATTTGAATCAACATGATGAAGAAAATAAAGTTACTGGTGCTCCTCGTGTTCGAAACAAAGCTAGAGCACGAACAAAATTTGCAAAGAAAGGACATGTGTCTCGATTAAGAGTAAATACATCATAAAAATTTATTACGTTAAAACTCGAATTATATAATTTTTTAAATTATTAAATAGGCATTAGTACTTTATTTGGAAATTGAGTGGGGCCTTTAGTTAATTTTAAGAAAAGAATTTTTATTAAAGAAATAAAATTTTCAGTATGTACTAGCTGAGTGAAAAATATTTCATTTAATACATCTAATCTATACAGTAGAACCTGTTTTTGTGCGGTCCTTTTTTAGGTGATTTTATTTTTGTGCGACTGCATAAAAAAATTTTCTGCAGTATTTTGACAAATTTGCTTGTTACATGTAAGAATTCAAGAAATTTTCCAATATTTTTTTGTGTGTGTGTGCGGTTATTTTTATGCGTCTCTTATCAATCGCACAAAAACAGGTTCAATTGTACTTCTAAAAAATAGATTAAGTAATTTGATAAAAATGAATTTTCTTTACGGAATAATTTCATATCAGTACATTCATTAGTATAAATAAAATGTGAGTTAATATTTTATTTGGTTTTACTAAGTATAATCTTAAAATTTTTTAACTGCATTTAGTTTTAAAAATTGAAAGTCTGTGAAATGTTTTCTGTGTGATAGCAGTTTTCTTTAGTGAATATTATTGTCAAACAGAAAACGTATGTGTCTCCTTAAAATGTTTTATTAATTGTTTCAGTTAAAATAGTTTATCCACACTTATGGAGCTATATTTTATCCATTTATTCAACCTTTATTTTCAAATGGCATTTTATTTATGTGTGTAAAATAAATTCTAAATAGCTATGTTTAAAATGATTTTCAACTGAAAGCTCAGCAACAGTAAAGCTTAACAAACAATAGGTATGCTGTTTTATAAAAATTGATTCCATATTTTAGATTTGGGGTAAATATTCTTAAAAAGCATTTTTCTTAAGAAAAAACATTAAATTTTTTTGTCTGCTGCTCTTTACTTTTAATGTAATTTAGAGGCATTATTTTTCACAATGCATGGTCTTCCCTTGCTAGATTTATTCTCATTAAGGGCTCAATTTATAGTTATATTAATTGTTAATATTGCTACAAAACTATTTCTTACTTTTTAAAAAAATTGAATTTGAAGTGCTTTTTCATTTAAACCAGTCACTTTTTTCTCATACAATGTTTTGAAATTGCATTTTTCCTCCAATTAATTGTGGGCGTAATTCACTTTTAAAATAAAAGGATTATATCAAAATTTTTATGTTATCAATTTAGACCATTGTGGAAAATGCTATAGAAGGTGAAAATTCTCTGCTAAAGAAAGCAAGAGGAAGGCCACCAAAGAAATATAAGGTTAGACATAGTGTTTTTGCTTTAGGAAGCTCCTAAATTGAATTATAATTGAAAATTTCTAAATTTAATATTCTGGAAGCTAGTATTAGGAATCTTGTCCAAAAAATTGCCGAATCTTGAAAATATAAATCTGTTATTTAATTTAAAAATATCTTGTGTGGCTCTGTTTACCCCATATATATTTTTTCTTTCGTAATTGTAAGATTTAGATTTGCAAAGCTTCTGAGACAATTTGTGATATGTGGATATCAGTGCCAACTGTAATTTACTTAAAATAAAATATACCTGTGAGATTAATATCAGTTTAAAGATTAGATGCTGAATTTTGAGTAATCTTATTTATAAAGCAACTTAAATGCTGTGATAATCAACACTTTTGAGATATATTCTTATTTACAAAGTAGTTGTTTGTCAGTTTTTTGCATAGCAGTGTAATTATTTTAAAAATTTGATATTTGTTTTATAACCTCATATGCAACTTGATCTGGCTCTGGGTGTTATATTATTTCCTAAATATATTTACTGTTCAGGAATGATACATATTTCATAATTGAATGTTTTAATGTTTCTTATGATTATCTAAAAAAGCCTGCTCAGTTACATTAAATAAAAACAACTATCACAATGAATTGTTATATATGTAATCAAACAACTTTTAAATTTATCACTCGTAATAAAATTGTATTGGTATAAAAAAATCCTCCCTCCTATTTTGCATTTATGAATTATAATTGTCTAACAAATTAAGAAATAACGGTAATTTAAAATGCTGCAGTTTTGTTAGGAATTCTATTAAGTTACCTGTATATGAACATTTTTATCATATGTGTTTAATAATCACTTAGAGACTATTGTTGCTCCCAATAAACTATACTTAACCACTTTTCAAATGCTTGCTTTCACCAATAATGAACATAATTTTCAAGAACATGTGATAGCAGTTATAAATTCTTTAATTCATATTAGACTTAAGTAAGACTCGTGCATAAATTATTTTTTATCGATACATTAAGGCTGTTTTTGGCAAAAGTGCAAGAACCTGAACTGAACATGGAGCTCATTTACAGGCAGAAAAATGCCTCAATTTTCATGAAAATTTGCAATATTATAACTCGTACATCTGTTAACAATATAGCGTTTCTAAAACTTCAAAATATTCCTTGAATATTATTTTTTTTAACACATGAAAGAATAGCTCATTTAACATTTATGGTATAGGAAAAAAAATGCAAAACACATTTTATGCTAGAAAAAAATGTCTCAACTCAGTCAAAAATGTGAAGTATGGTAAAGTAAGTTGCTCTCTAAGGGATAGTGAAGCCAGAATATAGTATTAAGTTTTCATTTCTTTTATATTGGAAAAAATGGACCTAATTTGGGCCCTATTCTTTTACATTAACCGAAGACAGTCTTTATGCTTAATGATAATCTATAATGTAATCAAGAAAGAATTGAAAAATAATCAACAAATTAAAAATTTCACAACAATTGTAAGTCTGTCATGTTTATTTGGAGAACTTTTTCTCTTCATAATGCTATTTTTTTTTTTTGTCATTTAAAATTTTTTTTCATTTTGAAAGTGGACATGGTAAAAATTATTGGTTACGATCAGTAATATTGTAATTTTTAATGGAAATATATTTGTCATGTGTGTAATTAGAGCAATAAAAATGACTTTGATTTCGACATACAAAATTACATTGTTTTATAATTGTTAAAATATGAATTTTTCAAAGTTTTTACTGAAGAATTTAATTTTGTTGTACAGATATATGTGTATAATATCCCCTTACTGGCTAAAACTTTTATTTGCAAAACTTTGCGTGAAACTTTTCCCCATAAATTCATATATTGGGTCATTCATATATAGCATATCAATTATTAATTATTCAAAACAAATTGTATGAAAAAATTTTGTTGGCCCAAATAACTTTTGATTAAACTTTTTTTTAATATTTTTTTAGATTCCTTGCAAACAAGAAGTTTATAAGTGTGATATTTGCTTCAAGAGCTTTCCACGTAATTATAGCTTACAAAGGCATCTTATCATGCATACTGGAGAAAAAAAGTACAAATGCCCAATTTGTGATATGAGATTTAGTCATGTGTATAATCGTAACAGGTTAGTTTCATTTAATACTTGTTATAGGTCATTTTTATATTCAATTAATTATAGATTTCACTAATACTAACTGTACTATTTAAAAATAAATTTAACTATTTTATATAAACCATAACTCACATTATAATGGACAAATGTTGCCATTTATTGGGTTAATATATATTATAATTTGTTATAATTTTTAGTTATTTATGGCTTAAGAATTTATTTAAAGTTAATTTATATTTTTAAAATTATCTTAAGTAGAGATAATTAATTTTTATTTATTTGTAATGAATAAATTCATAAATAACATTACAATTTTTACAAATATGTTTTTTTGAGAAAAGAATTTGTAGGAGTCATTTTATGTTTGTATATTAATATAGTTTTTTGTGTTTGTATATTTATATAGTTATGTAATTTTTTTAAGTATCTTAATACAGTACAAACTTTTCTAAGTAATATAACAATAAATTAAAAAAATTGTTTTGATTTGTTAAATTAATATGCACTTGGAATGATTTTCCTAGGCATGTGCGTAGGCATAAGCATACTGATGCAAACGGTGATGTGCAGCTCATGAAACCAGTGAAAACTCTTTTCAAAAAGAAACAAGGTGCTGAATGGGTGTGCATCCATTGTAGTTTGACGTTTGATAATTCAAATGTGCTTAATCTTCATACCTTGACCCATGCTGCAGAAAATGTTGCATTTAGTGAGGAACATCAATTTTTAGAAAGCAGCATTGGAACTGAAGATGGTTTTGAGGGTAGTGATGAAAGTAATAAAGACACAGAAGAATCGCATAAGTGTCCAGAATGTACACTGGTAATTAGTTACCTTATTCATTATTATTTTATTTTGAAAGTCATATCTGGTCATATTTTGTAAATATTGGTTTAATGTACATTAAACTTTTATTTTAAGGCAGGTTTGTTGTAGTGTACAGATTTATATAAATAATTTTACAATAACTTTTTTGTATTTGATTGCGATTACTATAATACATGCTAATTGTGTGTTATAAGATACGACTTTTTGAATGTATTGTTAAAAAGAACTAATTATCCTATAAATTTTGTTTAAATTCAGTGTTAAAATGAAAGTGCTAGAGTTTTTAAATTCTAAATTCCTATTCTTCCTTTCTTATTTGTATTCATTAATTTATTAGGTGGAAAAGGGATTGTTGATTTACTGAACAATGTTTTTTTTGTGTGTGTTATATAATTTTTATTATTCTCTTTTAGGAATTTACTACCAGAAAAGATCTTATTGAGCATGCAAGTGTTCATGGAAAAATTGGGAAACAACGTTGTTTCCGGGGAATTATTAATCCTTTAAAACCATTTAAATGTAATTTATGTTATAAATCATTTGCTTCTGATGAAAGATTAATCAAACATTACCTGGTACATGGGAGTGAAGATTCTAAACCTTTGCAATGTGATATCTGTTACAAGAGGTTTTTGAACAATTCAGCTTTAGCATGTCATATCAAAGTGCATAGGTATGTAAAATTAATTTTTATTATAATCATATTGTGCACATTTTGTTTTTATAAAATTCAAATTAATTTTATCCTTGATAAAACATGATAGCAAAATCATTTACTTTTTGTTATTTTTAGTGAAGAACGTAAATTCTACGAATGTCCGATCTGCAAAACTGAATTTGATCAGATTGTTGCATTAAAAGAACATGTTCATGTTCATTGTGTAAATGGAGAATTTCATTGTCCAAGTTGCAATAAGGTTAGTAAATATTTGTTCAGTCTTAAATATATTTTACAACCTCAGCATCTTTAATGCTATACTTTAATTAATAATTTGAATTCTAGAATTCAATTTTAAATGTGACTCTAGAATTCTTCAAACTGAGAAATCAATTTGTAAATTTTTTTTTTCCCTTATGCTTTATCTTGTATTCATAACACATAAAATTCGTTGTTTCTTGAAATTATCAAGGTATGGTTTATAAAAAAATGCTTATTTAAAACTAAATAATGGGATTTTTTTAGGAAACTACTATACTATATGTGTGAATTAACGTTGTTTAAAAAGATTTTATATTTATAAGAATATTTTCATTTTATTTTGATATTTAGGTATATATTGGTATATATTTTAGCCTTATAAATATATTTTAAATTCATACTTAAATGCCTTCCTGAAGAAAAGAAATTTTATGTTTTTTGAAACAATACTTGTGACGCCTTGCATTTCTAGAGATTATTGAGAATTATTACTTATATTTTAGCATTTTACTTTTATTACTACTGTAATGTTAGTGTATGAAAAAGAAATAAATATAGATAATCTTTACTAGGTATTTGTGGAGTATAATCAGATACGAAAGCATATTCGAGCATTCCATTCTGAGCGACGATATCCATGTGACAAATGTGAAAAGATATTTCCTCGTCCAGATAAATTAAAATTACACATGCTGCGTCATTCTGATCATCGAGAATTTCTGTGTGCTAATTGTGGAAAACAGTTCAAAAGGAAGGACAAACTAAAAGAACATATGAAACGCATGCATGCTCCTGACAGAGAAGCTAAAGTTAATGCCAAAAATTCAAAATCATCTGGATCAAAAAAATTTGTTCCTAAGGTAATTACTGCTTACCCATGTAAAAATATTTCAGTGTGTGTGAGTGAGAGTTAAATATATGTAATTCAGTCATATTATTTTTGAACTGAAAATAGTAATGCATTTTTATTAAATTTTTTTCAGGTATCACCTACAGATTATCACAGATTTATATATAAATGCCATAATTGTCTTCTGGGTTTTAAACGTAGAGGTATGTTGGTAAATCATCTTGCAAAAAGGCACCCTGAAATCAGACCAGAAACAGTGCCTGAACTAAACCTTCCCATCTTAAAAACAACCAGAGATTATTATTGTCAGTATTGTGAAAAGGTATACAAATCCAGCTCTAAGCGCAAAGCACATATCCTTAAAAATCACCCTGGGTCTGAGCTACCAATGAGTAATAGAAGAAAGGTAGTTTTCTGTTTTAAATTTTGTTTTCAAATTTGTATTTGAATATCTGTACATTTTTTAAGTGTTGATGCATATAAATCCTGGATTTAATTGTAGTAAAATATTTGATATTTTTTGTAAAATATTTGTTATTTTTTTGTGTTATGTATCCTATTGTTAAAGATATATTATGTTGCATTTTTTGTTTTTAAATGTATAGTCATGGTCCCCCCTTTCCCCTCCAATTAGACTTTTGAGCATTTATACTTAATAAGAATTAGCTATACTAGACATATATATTTTCGTAATTAGTCTATTTATTCATTGTTTTAAGAGAAATTATTTTGTGCAACTTAAGGAAATTTTAACTTGAAACTAGTTTATGTATAATATAGCATAATCAGTTTTAGAAGTGCTTGCTTTATTTATATTTATAAGATATCTTTCTCTTTATAAAGTAGAATAAATTTAGTTTAATTTAAAGAATACCTATACTTTTAGCATTTGAGCAGTAGTTTGGCTTCATACAGGAATTGTACAAATTAAAATATTATTTTCAGTATTAGTTCAGCTGTGAATAAATTTTCTGACATTTAAAGATTTGAAAATGTAATTTTGTAAAATTGTACATACAAATATTGTTTGAATAACTGCTTTTTGTATTGTTATTTAGAAATGTTAATGTTCATATATTTGGTATTTATTTTTTAGAGATAATTCATTCTAAATTTTAGCCCAAATGAAAGTTGTGTTCTCTAACTTGTAAATTTATTTCTATTAGGGTGGAGTACCTGATATCCCTGGTCTGCCAAATCCTACATTTTCACAAACAGTTGGTAGCATAACTACTCATCCCCATCACTGCAGCTGGTGCCACAAACAGTATGCTAGCAAAGCTAAGTTATTGCAGCATCAACGCAAAAAACACGTGGACATGCTTGCTCTCAGCTATGTTGCCAACAATACTAAGGTAAATAAATTTGTAGCTTTCTGTAAATCAATTTCAAACTCATGACTATCCATGAATATAAAGCTTTCCATTTTTCTTTATAAAAAAAAACTCTTTAAGTACTTTGGACCATTTTTGTTTTATATGAAGTATATTTTGGATTTTCTAAAAAATCTTGGATATGTGGTCAATTATTTTTAATTAGAACAGGTAATGAAACTTTGACATTATTTAAAACTATTTAACCTTTAATTGGATTATGGGAAAGATCATAATTTGAAATTCATTTACTTAATTGAACAAATTGTTGCTTTCATAACATACTACTTACTATTTAGCTTTTTAAAAATTGTTTAGAAGTGTGTGTTTATGGAGGAAGGATTTTTTCTTGTCAGTTAAATTTTAGTAAGTGAGTGAGTGAATATTAACGTTGCACTATTCAGCTACACAAGGGCTTTTGGCGACGGACCACGTAATTTTAAACCATGGTCAAGTGATGTGGACGACACCTGAGCTGGCACCCCCTCTCCTAACTACCACACCAACGGGAGGACGTTTCAGCTCTTGACATATTTAACGTGCATCGCTGCCCTACACGGCGGGTCTTTAGTGATACTGGGCTCGAACTCATGACATGCCTGCTATGGTCCGATACCTTAACCACTGGGCTACCGCAGCCCTTTAAATTTTAGTAAGAATGTATTATAAATATTTGTGATCTTGGTATTTTTTTTATTTATTTAAATTATACTGTGCATTTGCAATCATTTATAAATTTCTCTTTCTTGGTCATTTTAAGGTGAATTAAAAATATTTTTTTTATAGGTGGAACCAGTTTGTGATCAAGGTACTCAGGTTACTGGACAAATTGTTATTGAGAGTGTAACATCAGCACTTAGTCCGGAACCTCAAACTGTGCTTATTGATGCTTCAAAACGAAAAATCCATTATATTGACAAAGATTCTTTAGTGGTAAAAAGACGTGTTTTCCCTCTAATTTGCACTCAATAAAATTAAAAAAATTGGTTATTGCCTAGGATGAAGTTATTGAAATAATATCAAGAACCTATGTATTATAAACTTATTAAAGTATTTAATACCAAAGAATATGCAGATTTTAAAAAATGCTTAAGTTTACATAAGTTATGTTTTTGTAAGAAGGAAATATCAAAGAAAAATTTTCTTATTAAAATCTGTATTTTGTATTGTGAACTTTAAAAAAAGGTCAACATGTACCAAAAAATGAGTTAGCAAACTATTTATCTACTTTTTGTGTGTGTTTTTAATGCTAATTAGGTAACATCTAAAGTTTATTTTTTTAAGGCTTTTATTTTATATTCTTATAAGTTCTGTTACTTGCAATCTAACTGAAAACACATTTTAGAAGTTTAAAGAATAGTAATTGTGTGCAGAGATCTTTCTCATTTAATTTTAAAACAAAATTAAAGTGGAAAAACTAAAGCATGTTTCAACAAAACTGCTGGTAGGAGACACAGTATGTTATGTCTGTGTGTGGATGCTTAAATTTTGCTTATATTAGTATGATAATATTCAGCCTATACTTTTTATTTATAATTTACATAATTATATTAAAATTGTTTGTAATTTCATATTTCATTGTTTTATCTTACGTAAAAAATTTTAAAAATTAAAGTAGTATTTTTTAAAATTTTATTATTATGAAAATAGTTTTTGTGAGTCATATATGGTGCAAATTGTAATATTCTTTAATCAAGTACTTTAAATATGTACAATCATTTGATTAATTTTTTCTCTCCTCTTCAGGTTACAACAAATCATGAAAATTTGCCTACTGCTGATCTTTTAACCCAAGCCATGTCTGAATTGACTCAGAATTTCCCTGACTATCGCTCAACTGGTGAATTCCTGTTAACCAGACTTTCCCATTCTGGCACAGCCACATTGGTGAATCCCTCCCCATCTACTACTCCCATCCCAGAAGCTCCATCCCCCAATGCTCCCTCTACGACCCCACCCTCGGTACTAGATGCCAGTATTGCCACTCCACTGGATCAAATACAGTTAAATCAACTTATTGCTCAGTACCAGCAACAGCAGCAACTAAGGTAAAAATCACGTCTTCAGTTTTCCACAATATTTTTTATATAGTTGAAATGAATTATAAAAAGATAAATTCCTTTTAAACTTATTGCATGCCTTGGTAAACACTAAATAATTTTTATTAAAAGTTGTATAACACTTCAGCAAAGTTAACACCAGCAATGTGTATTTGAAAGGAAAAATAATATCCTCTTTATTATTTTAATTCATTCAAAGCAAATTTTAAAGGCAACACATCCTTTGGATGCCTGAAAGTGGTGTCTTATGTGCTGCTTCTATAGTTATTTTAATGCCAGAAGACTATTAGAATTATTTATCTTCTTTCTACCAGTTTCATACTCCTTCTCAAGAAGCCTTTTTCATGCCAGCCTTCTTCCTGCTGGTGTTCTAGTTTCATACTCAGCAGGACAAATTTTGATTTTTTATTCATTTATTGCACCTTATTCTTGCCTCCTGATTTTGGAGTATGTCAAATTTCATCCTAAAAATTGCAAAATGCAAGAGCTAAATGGTTTTTCTTAAAATTTTGCCCAATTTCATGGAATATATCATTGTTATCAAACCAATATCTGCTATGTGCACTTTTTGGGGATTATGACTAATTTACTAACCAAATTTTCGTATAAAAACTCCCTTGTGCCTCTAAGCATTATATGGTGAACTGTGGTCACCTAAAAATTAAGCTCATGAGCATCCGCCAGAATATTGTCATATGGTTTGACAACGACAATAAAACAAATTGGAAAATTCATTATTAATTGTGAGCACTTTATCTTTTCTATCCCTAAAAAAGCACACACTTTTTGCTAACTTAACCCATTAAAGACTGTCCCAAGTTTCTGTTCTATCTCTTCAAAACATAAAAATAAAATTAATTTATAATCAATAATTAATGTATGAAAGATAAAATTCAAAATTTAGTTTTTCTAAAAAATAAACAGAAAAATATTTTTAAAAAATTTAGAATTTAATGTTGCATTATTGCAACGCCAGTCCTAAATGAGTTGAGATCTTGAACCAAAGATGGTGAACCAGTTAACAAAATCTGTCTAGAATAGAAATTATTCTTTAAGAATTAAATTGATGACTTGAATTTTTACTTTTTATTAAGTTGTGTACCAATTATATTTTTAGTTTTGTAAATGAATTACAAAAATTTTGAGAATGATATTTTCTATATTATATATACATTAATCACACTATATAACTTCTTTCTCATCTTTAAAATTACTTTGTTGTATTTTCTTAAAAAGATTTGTAACCTCTTTTTATTTCTTGATTTAGCCCACAACAATTAGCTGTTGTTGTAACATCAGTCACTAGACCTTGGCCTACAGCAGTAACAACTAGCTTGAGCAACTACCCAGCTCGATGAACAGATCCAAGAACAAGCTGATGGAATCTGAAAATTTAAATTTAGTGCCATTTGTATGGCTGCAACCTTGATGGGTTTGCACCATTGCACATTGTAGTGAGAGCACACTGCTGTTGAGGAGGAGCTATTGTTGAAGCCATTTTGGGAGTAGTAAAAATAGTTGGGGACAGGGTATGATGCCTGTCTTGTTTGAAAGCAGCATTTATTGCTGAATTGTGTCAGGTTCTTGTTAAACAGATTTTTATGGAGGAACCAATCTTTTATTTTTCTTGGTTCTTTACCTCGTATAGGCTCTATGTCTACTCAAACCAAAGATTTTAATATCTTAAACCCACCTTTTTGAACCTTTTAAACATTGTGATAGCTAGATAAATTTGCAAAGTAGGGCAATAATTAATATTGCTTTCTAAAGTATACTTTGTGCCATTTTACCCTTTTCCTGTTGACAATTGCTTGCTTATCAGGAGCTTTAGTTTTTGAATGTAAAGTAAGCTCTTAAATGTCGAATTTGATGTGTTGAATTTTGCTTATAAAGTTCAACACTTTTTTGGATTTTTTTAAATTTTTTTTTTTAAGTAGATGAGTATTTGAATGTTGAGTGTCAGATGTCTTTCTGACCAGCCACTTGTTACTTAGGTTCACCATTTAGCTCTCTTTCTCGCTGTGACAGCACAATTTCATTTTACGTTGTAAATCATATTCATTGTTGATAGCATTTGAACTGTATATTTGTACATTGGAAAAAGTTACTGATTTTATGATGTCTGGAAATTATATTAGAAGTTGTTTAATGAACTATTCAACTTTTAAATGTGCTTTTAAGATTTTGTGTGCACATACAAATTATTGGAAGCTGGAAAAAGGATGTAAATAATTTTATTTATTAAAATTTTATCTTGGTTTTTGTGTACAGAATGCAGTTAAAATTGTTTGAGAATTAAATTCACAGGTTATATGAACAAAACTGAACTAAAGGTCTTTCAGGTCAAAAAAAAATTTACTAGTTGTAAAATATGTACTTAAAGAGATATTTTTTGATTTTCCAAATATTCAGATAAAATATATTAAATAAGAAATTTTCAAATTCTGATAAAAAAAAATTATATTTTCATATTATAATAGTATGTGCCATTTTTAGGATTCTATTTTAGTTATGGATAAATATGCTCTTAACTTATATAAGTGTGTAAATGTTTTTAAATTTTTTTTATTTGCTGTAATTAAGAGTTGATATCTGCAGATATGTATAGAATATTAACATAATTTTTATTTTAACTTTCCTAGTTTATTTAGAAGAAAATGTTCATGTATACTTTTTGTTTCTGTACAGCACTTGATATGTATGTTAGATAATGTTATACTTGTTCTAATACATATTCAAATTCTAAGAGATGGTTGATGCACTTCCTTCTCCATTAGAAAGTTAGCACATAATGTGTCCAATATTTTCTTCTTTATAATTCTCTAGCACTGCCAAATGTAAATCAATATATTAACTTTCTAGTTTCCCTTCCAAATAATATTTGAATTCTTGTACATTAGAATCAGATAATAGAAATGTTTGTTAAATTTTGATGTACTTTAAAAGAGGCAGCTATGAATTTGTTTAAAATTTATAGTTTGTTGTGATCTTAAAAGTTATGCTTTTAAATGGTTTTTGATGCCTTTTGTTTTGCATTTTTAATTAAATCTGTTATAAAAATATTGATTTTATTAGCCTGGAATTTTAAGTTATTTCAATTTGATGTAATAATTTTTTGAATTATAATAAAAACAGAATTTGAATGTATGAATATTGTATTTAATGTAATCATTAGAGAAAAAGAGATGCTAATTTATATTGATTTGTTTCCTAGCAATATTTTTTATTTAAAAAGTATGCTCTTAATTTAAGTTCAGTAATAAACCATTATTTTCAAAAATGAGCAGTGTTTCATATGTCTAACATTAAATTACCTCTAATATAATCACTGCATTTTTAACTGATGAATTTTCTTCTTATAAAAAAAATAGGTAATTTGAAGAGAATACATAAAAAGAGATAAATCTTTAAAAAAGCCATGTTTTATTATGTTGGCTAAAATTTTCAACATCAGACTTACAACTACAAAACATGTACTGTATGGATATAAGGGTCTACAGCCAATAACAAACCTTTTTATTCGCCCAACTCTCAATAAAATATCAAAAGTTCTTTTGAAGCAGAAAAGAGATGTCAAGCATCGGGACATAAACGTTAAATTCTTGTTCTTTTATGTATGTTTATTATAATGTATTCAAAATAAACCTATGTTTCTATGAATATTAATTTTTTTTTTCACAGCCCTGGTTTGTTTGGCTCAAGTTAGCCACCCTTGATGTACAATGAGAAAGAAAAAAAAGACTACAACTCTGAATAATTTAGTAATTTGTAACTGCTTAGTTTAACTGGTATCATTTTTAAAGAATTTTCTCAAATTGCATCCCCTCCCCTTATATCTGATTTCGCATCTTAACATTAGTCTAAATTTCGGCTTAAAGGAGTTTAAGAAACAGGACTTACTAATTTTTTTTTGTAAATGTCTTAAACCTCAACAATAGAAAATTTTCTAGACCGCTCTTTCCAAAGATGTTAACTCTAATTAATGCATAATTTGTTTTAAAATTCTATTAAAAAAAAAATTTTTTTTTAAGTGAATTATACCTCAAAATAGAATCCTTATATCAAACCTTTGAAATCTTATTACTAGAATAGAACTTTTTCCATTAGAAGGAATCAATCTTGGACATTTTTATATTCATAAAGTAATTAAATGATGAAAATATATTGATTTGAAATGTAATTAGAATCTATTCTTTATAGCTATGAAACTAAAGTGCATGTATAAATAAATCATTAAAATAGATTTTATTTCATTTGTTGTTAACCTCAATATAAACCAATTTATTTAATTTTGCTGAATTGAGCAAACAGGATAATTTTTTCTCGTAAATTTAACAGGTGTGTCCGAATTTATCTAAAACTCCATGATCACATTCAAAAATTTTATTTCCAAAAATAATGATTTTTTTTAAAAAACCATTTACAAGATTTAGTTAAAAGCTGTAAATTCAATATGATATAAATCTTTCCTTTGTTGTTGTCTGATTGGAATTTGTTCTCTTGTTTCAGTCACTTGCAATAAATCTATAATAAAAATTTACATCAGTATAATTTTTTGAAATAATGTAGATCATTTATTAAAAGATCGACAGGTTTACATACCAATTTCACCATAGACTATTCCTTCTTTTTCCTCGGTTGTGGCTATGACACTTCCCCTATTAGGAATAAGCAAAAATACATTTTAAAAAATTGGGATAAACTTTTCTATATATATTATGTCACCAAATACAATGTGAATATTTATGATATACACACAGCACAGAACATTTTGTTTAAGATAGGGTTTTGACAATTTGTATATCTCAAAGTAACAATGCATGTATTGTTTTCTCTCCCAGGCAATCTTAACTTTGCATCCTTTATTATTCTTAGAAGAAAACAGGCATTGTGTGTTTTACTTATTACTGTTTGTGGAAATTTTATGGCACTGAGTTCTTGTATGGTAAATTAAACCAAACACAAAAAATAGTTAAGGTTGTCATATAATTATTTTTAAAAATTCAGTTTTATTTCTAATAAAAAATAATTGATTAACTGAATATTAACGTCGCACTGTTAATTCTACATGAGGGCTTTTGGCGATGGACCACATAATTTTGAACCATGGTCAAGTGATGTGGACAACACCTGAGCTGGCACCCCCTCTTCTAACTACCACGCCACACCAACAGGACTAATAAAAAATAAAGTTACTAAGTACAAAACAAGATTTACAGTAAAGTACATGATAACATTGCATAGATTCAATGGAGAAAATCATGCAAATATTACTGTTTTAATACACAAAGTCTCATCGCATAGATAAAAAATTCTATCACCAATCACAGTGCTTCCTTTCTCATTGGAAGCCTCGCCCTTTCACAAGACAATAAATATATCACGCCATTGCTTCAGAATTGTATGTAAATGGTTCAATAAACGCTGCAAAAATGACCATGTTTAAATGTCCATCAAGATTATTTAACTTTAATCTCATTGGACACATCCGGGATACCACCAAGGGAAATATTCGATCTTCTTACTCCATTCTATAAAATCTTTGTGAATTATTATTGAAATGACGTTGTGTGATATGTGTAGCTTTCCAACGATTCTGGTGCTTTCTTGAATTCATATCGAGATAAATCGCCACTGTTATCAGAATAAAACGTGATGCTTCACGATATCAGATACAAGCTTTCCTTCCTTCTTCAGAGGCTCGTCAGCCCAGGGTGGGCCTTGGCCTTCTCAAGAAGCCTTTTCCAGGTCAGCTTTCTTTCTGCTAGTGTTCTCCGATTCTTAGTTCTCAAAACTAGGAGATCTTTTTCAAGGCCATCAATCCATCTAAGATTTGGCCTGCCTTTTCTTTGTGTGCCAATGAGGTTAATTCATGTGACGTCATAGTCACATGATAGTGAAAGCCACGTGATTCTAGCCAATCCAAAAACTCATGTGACGTCATAGTCGCACGATAAAAACTATCTTGTGTTTCCAACTAATCAGTTCACTCGCTCCGGTGTTGCCAAGTTTTGCTCTTTGCAGAAACTTTCTCTTAAAAAGTACATATGTATACAAAATGCATTTTATTTAAAAGTATAAGCATAAAATACGACTTTTTTTTAATTTAAAAATCTTTTTGAAGAAATTTTTTTCCTTTCTCTTAACATTTAAACATCTTTACACAAATTTGAAATTTTATCTGAGTTTTACAAATAGAACAAGTACAATTAGTTGAATGTTTGTTTTGAATTCAATGGAAAACACGTGTTTGTTTTTATCATGTGACTTCATGAATCAAGCCCATTGGTTGGGCATTGAGGACTTTTTTAGTGGTGCGGTTTTCATCCATTCTGGCAACGAGACCTGCCCATTTAATTCGTTGTTTTTTATGAAGTTAACAACAAGCTTTCTGTATATAAAAACATTCGCTCTTCAATACATGTATTGTGCAATTTGCGTCACAGGTATTAGTCCAAAACAACCAAAATTAGTCAAAAGTTTTTTTTTTCTTTGCCGGTGCAGTTAAATTATTCAAAGGAAAAAAAGAGCTATACTTTAAAAATCAACACATATCTATCGCGAGAAAATATAAATTTAATTATTAAAAACAGCTGTTATCCAAAATGTGGTTTATTCAAAAACGCTTAAAAATAAAATTATAACCTAGTTTTTTAAAACACACGCTATCCATGAATGTCGATTATGTAAAAATAAGTTTTATTTAAAAATTTACTAACCAGGGACTAATTAAAGAGCTATGGCCCCAAGCAGAGTATGAAGAAGTTTCATCTCTAGCTGGGGAAACTGTTGCAACATACAGCTGATTATCTACAGCTCTAGCTCTTTGTAAAAGTTCCCAATGAGCAGGTCCAGTAGTCATATTGAATGCTCCAGGATACACTAGAAGTTGACACCCTGAAAAGAAACAGAAAAAATTATTATAATTGAAGTGAAGGATAACCATAAAAAAATTCACTAGTGTTTTTAAGAAATGTTTACCTTTTTCTGCATATATGTTTGCCATGAGTGGAAATCGGATATCGTAGCATATGCCTAGACCAATTTTCCATTTTTCTAAATTAAAAAAATTCAATCAAATTTGATCGAATTTTTATAGTCAAATAAAATATGACTATAAAATTAGATATTTTATTCAAATTTTGTAAGAACTAACTTAATAAAGAATAAAATAAAAAAATGTCTATGTGTATTATTAATTTATTCGTATAAAAGAACAGAAATTTTAAAGCACATTAAAATGATTCTACTAGTAAAATATTTGAATAAAGAGAAAATATTCAAAAAAGAATTTTAAAAAGTTTTAATACTTCAATGTTCTGAAATAGTGTGAATTTTTCGAATTTTTTTCTGCACAATTACAAGATCATACATGAAAGTTTCATTGTAATTTTTGTTCACAATTGTAATCGGTTTGCTTGCACACTAGATTTTGCGGAGTGAAAAAAAAATTATACATTAATCGGGTGTTAAAAACTTAAACCAATTATTATTTAAATATTTAAAACATTACATTTTTCTAAAGCAAAGAAATATACAGAAAAAGTTTCATATTATTCATCGTTAAAAAACGAGAGTAAAATATAAAGGTTTTTAAACGATATTAAATGTTTAGCTTGTTTTATTTTGGTTCAAAACAAACATTCCCCGCTTTGTCTTTTATTTCTTCAAAATACATACGTAAATACGCGATTAAGCTTTCTCTACCTCTAACTTTCCCAAAGAACTAGAATAAATTAATCCACCAATAGAAAAATCGATTAGGAATCGGATCGTGCTATAATTCATAAAAAACTATGATTCACTTTAATCAGATAATAGAGATCAATATTATAGATTAGTCCTAATATTTTGAATTTTTTCACAAAATGTACCTTTAAATTTAAAACATACGAACAAAAATAAATTTTGCATTCACCATGAACACAATCTTTAAAAAAAAGTCACCTATAGTTAACCTATTTAATATAATTCCATTTTTTTTTTTTAGTCGACAATTTAATAGATTTTGTTTGACTTCGTCAGACCCTGGAGGATTAGCAGATTAGCAACAACATATAATTCCAAGAAATTTCTATAACCTATCACAAATCTCTGTAACTATCTACAACAGGGGTGGGCAACCTTGTAGCTGTGGTGTGCCAAACCAATCTACTAATGTGATTCAAGGTGCCACACGGTAGGAAATATTTGAAAAAATTCGATTCCTGTTACAATGCATGTAGAGTTATAGAACAGTGTGTGGGCAAAAATACAAATTTAGAATCTTATTATATATTAATTATGCATCATTTAAGTGGCCGCGGATCGTGGCTTGCCTTGTCACGAGTTCGAGCCCAATACCACTAAAGATCCGCCGTGTAGGGCAGCGATGCACGTTAAATCTGTCGAGAGCTGAAACGTCCTCTCGTTGGTGTGGTAGTTAGGAGAGGGGGTGCCAGCTCAGGTGTCGTCCACGTCACTTGACCATGGTTCAAAATTACG
Source organism: Trichonephila inaurata madagascariensis (assembly GCA_019973955.1). Lineage (NCBI taxonomy): Eukaryota > Metazoa > Arthropoda > Arachnida > Araneae > Nephilidae > Trichonephila > Trichonephila inaurata. The sequence continues at coordinate 110,869 of BMAV01019023.1, forward strand.
TGGTCCGTCGCCAAAAGCCCTCGAGTAGCTGTGTGAACACACAGTGTGTGCGACGTTAATATTCAATCAATCAATATGCATCATTTATAAAGATATATAACATAAAAATAAACAACATAAAATATAACTTCCTTCAACATTAATTTAAAAAAATTACAATTGTATATACAGTCGAACCTGTTTTTGTGCGGTTTTTTTCTTTGCGATTTCCTTTTTGTGCGATGTTTTTTTTTTATGCGGGGTATGAATTTCAATGGCTTTGGCGCCACTGTAATGTTTTCTATCTATTACTAGTGGGTGGAGATGTTAGACCTCCGCAGAAAGTCAGGTTTCCCTTAATATGGGGTAATACGCGTATTTAGCGTTCGTCAAGCCTGGCCCCTTTAAATCTACGCCCCGTGATGGGGGGTAACGTTACGCCACTGAAATGTAGACTTCAAGACGCTCTCATTTGTAAAACAGCCCTCCCCCGGACAATGCGCATTCAGTTGCTTTCTCTCAACGCTCCAACAGCCCGCGCTTGATCGAAGATAAAACTTTCAATGACATTATCAATAATTTGATAAATTATGAAAACGGACAAGCCAGATTCTTTGAGAGCGGATAAAAATATGCAGGAATACAGCTTTCCAACAAATTGCAAAAGCATTTTCTTAAAATAGATACCAATTAAGAAAGGAGTATAAAATTCCAAAAGGGCTTTAATCATGTACAGCTGGTTATCGTGACATTTACAAGCAACTGTGACCACAGGTCCTTCGTCATAAAAACTTATCTCTTACTTTATGTTGCCAAAAAAACCAATTGAAATTGCACCTTCAAGTGACGCGAAAGCAGTTTTGAACTTATTCATTACAGGACCTTGGATTACGATGAGTAGCGATGAATTATGTATGTGCATTTTAAAGACTGATCTGTATATACAATGAGAAACTATATGTTTTTTAAATGTTTCCATGTGTAATATTTAATTATTTTGTTATGGAAGTACTCTTACATAAATTTCGTAAATATTTGGCATATTTTATAAATGCGACTTTTTTTATGCGGTCCCTATACACCGCATAAGAAAGTTTTTTGTAGTATTTTCACACGAATTAGTTTATATGTAAGAATTTATGAAATTTTTGAATATTTTTTTGTGCGATTTTTTTTATACGGTCCCTATCTACCGCACAAAAATAGGCTCAACTGTATTATATATCCTTTAATATTTATTTAAAAAAGAAACGACATAATAAAAAGTATTCCCCTTCAGTATAGTTAAACAATAAAAAATTTTAATACGAACCTTGTTCCTGCACTGCTCTACACTTCATATGACAATATCAGGGGCATAATTTGTGACTTTCAATATGACACGATTCTGAACATTCAGTTGTTAAATAACTTCTTTGCGGGCTCGAAATATTTTTGATACGAGAAAAGATTTGCTAACAGAGAAATATAGAACCAAAAGCGGAAAGCAAAGTACATGCAATTTTCTTTAAACAATTAAATGTCTCCAGTATTGACATCCAGTAATCTAAAATATCTGTTCATTCATCGTTATTTTTCAGGTTTTTTTCGTAATTCCGAAAATGTTGCTTTCCATACTTTTGAAGGTGTTAATCCAATAATTAATTTTTCGCAATTATCAATTTCCATCCACTCAAAAATTGACAAATTCGGAGAGTAGTGCAGAGTGCCACTGAGAATTGTACCGCGTGCCAAATGTGGCACGCGTGTCATATGTTGCCGACCTCTGATTTATAATGTATTTGAAGAGTTTTAATGTATCATTTCTGTTTCAACATTTTATAAATAAGTGGTAAAATATTTTTGTTTAATTGGGAAAGATTTATAAATAGAACTCAGGCAACAATTTCGTTCTTGTTGATGAGTACCAAAAAGAAAAAAAAAAAATTAATGAATTTTGTCGGAACTTGAATGAAAACGGGTGAATGAAAATTATCTTAAATATGAAAATCAGTAAGTGAATATGATTGAAAAAAAATTTTATACACAGATAAAACAAATTTATTGCATTTAGAGAAAACAGAAAGTTGTGAATGCAAGAGCCAAACCTTTGCAACTATTTACTAAAAATACATGGAGGGAAAAAAAGGTAGTTTGAATATATTTTGCTATAAATAAAAACAAAAGCTAGAGATCATTAATTATGTTCCGAAAATCATTATCAATTGTCTTCTTAATTGAATAACAAAACATTACTAAAACTGGAATATGTTTAACCATTTAACTGTGTTTGACGAGTATATTCGTCATGGAGAAGTTGCAGGATTTGGTGTATTGACGAGTACTCTCGTCATGGAGAAGTTGCAGGATTTGGTGTATTGACGAGTATTTTCGTCATGGAGAAGTTGCAGGATTTGGTGTATTGACGAGTATATTCGTCATGGAGAAGTTGCAGGATTTGGTGTATTGACGAGTATATTCGTCATGGAGAAGTTGCAGGATTTGGTGTATTGACGAGTATATTCGTCATGGAGAAGTTGCAGGATTTGGTGTATTGACTATATTCGTCATGGAGAAGTTGCAGGATTTGGTGTATTGACGAGTATTCTCGTCATGGAGAAGTTGCAGGATTTGGTGTATTGACGAGTATTCTCGTCATGGAAAAGTTGCAGGATTTGGTGTATTGACGAGTATATTCGTCATGGAGAAGTTGCAGGATTTGTGTATTGACGAGTATACTCGTCATGGAGAAGTTGCAGGATTTTGTGGCATAACGAGTATACTCGTCATGCGTAAAAAGCAGTGACCATTGGCTATTTATGCTGTAATATTTGAGAAAAACAAAACATTTTCAAATTTCAAGTTTAAAATATTTTGGGGCCAGCCCCGAGTAAAACAAAAAATATGCACCGGCTTAAACAACGGATAAGTTCGTTATTTATGTACGATGATAATGTTTTTTAGATGTTAGCCTAAAAGGCAAAGGCAAAAGTCGGAGAGATGATTTATAATGGGGTTTCTTATGGTATGGTCAGCCATAGGACAAATCGTGACGCCGACCAGGCGCTGAGCCCGCAGTCATCTAGCTATCGAGAGGTGCAAATGCCAATTGTTTGATGTTATAACCATTTGTTGGCCCAATGACGAGCTGCCTAAAGAACACTTATTTTATTGGTGTGGGAAATGCAAGGATGCTTTCTGGTAAGAGGACTGTGATCAACCCTACAGCACACCAACTTTAGAACTTCCTTAGTGTCAAGACAGATAATATATTTTTATGTTAACCAAATCAAAGCATTAGTAATAAAATTGCCAATTTTATAAAATAAACCCATTTTTTTTATCTAATATCTTAACATCGACACTTACTCTGTGATTGACGATTATACTCGTCATCGCTCGATTTCCGTGATGCAACATAGTTGAGCGCTCTCAAACGGGGGCGCCACAGTTAACTGGTTAAGGAATAGATTTTTATCTTAAATTTATTTCCTATTGTGTTCAAAGACGTCTTAAGATTTCTTGAGGCCCTGGGCCCCTACACAAATGTAAGCCCCACCTATGACCCTCAAAAGTAAGTATACGTTGTTAAATACTCGTACAAACAATAACCCGAAACAAATGTGCATGATTTACAATCGCACATACCAGCTTGACGGACTGCCGCCTTTTGACAGAATGAGAAATGATGGTTTATAGTGGTAGGCCTAGGCCTATATGTGGACGACGGTCATCACATATAACCTGTTGACATATCGTCCGAAATTCGCAGTTTCTCGGAGAAAACAACCGGAAATAACATTTGACCTTTGAAACTATTTGAAATATGATTTTCTTAAGGCTGAGTAGAGAAAAAGACGAGGCCCCCAAGACGTCCCTGATTGTATTCTAAATTCATTGCAGCAAAATGTGATTAAGCACACAGACACTTAACTCCATTTTTGAAGTGATAACTACGATTGGCGCGCTTTGTTAGAGAGTGAACTTGAATGAACATCCCGCTCGGATATGTAACACTCATTCGGCCTTTTTCGTCTTTAGTCGGACATACACATCACTAAAAAGGAAAGGAGGGATGTCCCCCCACCTCTTTCTACGGAAATGAATATGGGATTCTTTCTAATCCTAGTTGAAGCATGAAAATGAAACGTAATATTTTTTAAAAATAAGCTTAGAGAGAAAGAGAAATCCTACACTAAAATTAAACATAAAACGTAGAAAAAGGACAAATTTTTATAAAACTATCATTAGGAATATTTCGGTGAATTTAAGAATAAAAATATATTTTTGTAAGTGAATCACAATAGCAATGAACAAATAGTTCTATTAATCACATAATTACTTAAATATACTTTGAGTCTAAAAAGAAAATTAAAACAATTACAAATTTAAAATATAACAAAATTAAGTATACAGGTATTAAGAAAAAGTTACATTAAATAATTTAAATATAAGAAAACAAAGTATAATTAAAAAAGAAGACTTTCCATGCAGCAGCACCGGATAAATTTCTACAAAACTGCCATACAATGACAAAAGAGCTAGTATAAGCCAGTGATTATGTGATATAAATCTTCTGTTTAAATCCCTTTTTAAAGAGATTTTGACCTAGATTCCTCTCTTCCTTATCAACTACCTGTCTTACTATCCCTTTGCTTAAATTAATTCATAGATATAATTGAATATTGTTAAATTACAACCAAAATTCACAAAGCCGTATCGGGTCTTCTGAACAAATTACCTATGATTTTAAGGTGAGAATTTTAAAGTAGATTTTTCACAAGACAAATCAAAACCTTTAGTTTATTTTTTAAAATCAAAATTCAATTTAATTATGTCAAATGATCCAAATGAAGCACGAGGAAGTACGGAACAACGCTTGACGGAGTTTTTTTCATAGATATTTCAATTAAAAATTTTGAATCTAAAGTATTTATAACCTATTTCAGCTACCATAAACCTATTGTTTCCTTCTTAGAATACAATTAATTCCCAAATATTATTGTATATTTCGCACAAAAATATTACTTTATGAGCAGACATATGAATAAATAATTTTATAGGACAATACTAATATTCCTTTTTTTTATTCACTTAACTAATCCCTGAAATAACATTACAAAATTTGAAGTTATCACTTCTATCGTGTGGTCATATATAAACACACACTTTTTTTCTTATATATCTTACATATAATTTTTTTAATCAAAACTTTTTATTGTATTTATAAATATTGTACTTTTTTTTATTTTTATCCATGAGTTCAGCTTTTTAGTAAGTTCAGTTTGTTCCATTTTTATACAAAATTTTAATTTTATTCTTTACTAAAATTATTAACATAGGAAGAAAAAGGAAAAATAACTCAAATTTGTGTGATTTATTACATATTTAACAACATCAGAACTCATTAATTAAAACTAAATAACGAAGAGAAACATGTATGAATGGTTTTTATTTTAAATCCAGAAGTTTTTAAAATTTGGTATATTTTAAAACATAAATGATTTTTAGAACAAATAAAATATTCAGTAAGCAACTTTACGTAACTTTACATATCTTACCAATCTCGAACATTGTGAAGGAATCGCCTGGTGCCAATGCATCAGATTCCTTGAAAGTAATTTTTCCAGGGATGTCAATATCGAAAAGATGCACCTGTAATTAATTTTAATCTCAAAACTATTCTGTGGTTACAGATTTGTTCTTAATAATACATTTTTACATCACTGTATTATATTTACACAGCGATTTACAAACTAAATGTCTAACTATCTACACTTCAGGCAGCCCTAATTATGTGTATCTAACACTTCAGCAAAGAAAAATAACTACAGCTACGCGTAAACATCCTACAGAATTTAATTCTCCCATTGTACAGGAAAAACTTTAAAAAAAAATTGGTATAATCCTATTTTTAGTACATGCAACAAATTAAATATTCTTGCTACTCAACAATCACTAATGAACTAGTTTTTCAAATCGCACCCACCACTTGTTTCATCACCTAGGATGCTAGAAAAACCATTCGCTACAGAACTCAATTGCAAACACTAACTCAAATTTTCCCGAAACGTAAATATAGTCAAGATACACACATGGACAAAAAAATTAGCGCACCAAGAAGTAGTCGTCAAAACGAAACGAAATTTTACATACGTAATGACTACTTTGATATAAGTAAATGATTAGAGAATCAAAGAAAAAGAATCATTTATTTCAGAGAAAAAGGCAAAAGAACGGAGGATTTAATATCCTGTTGAACCCCCTCTAGCGCGAATGCACGATGCGATACGATCGGGCATTGAGGCGTACAAGTTCTGTATGCCTTGAGACATTTCGTTCCATATTTGCTGTAACCTTGCCTCTAGTTCATTCAAACTCGTGGGATGCCCAACTCGCCGTCCCAAATGATCCCAGAAATGCTCGATTGGAGACAAATCTGGGGATCGGGCAGGGTAAGGAAGGGTAGTAACAGTGAGGAGACAGTCTTGAGACATCCTTGCCGTGTGAGGCCGAGCATTGTCTTGTTGAAAAATGGCTCCTGGGAGCCGTTGCATGAGTGGCAACACATGTGGTTGCAGGATGTCATGGACATATCGCTGGGCTGTCATGGTGCTGTGGATCAATACTAAGGGTGACCGTGTATTGTAGTAAATGGCACCCCATACCATCACATCAGCTGTGGGAGCGGCGTGTCGCTGTAAAGCAAAGGCAGGCAGCATAACTACGAGTATATATACTATTACCTAATAAAGCCTAAAATGGAAAGGCCAATAAAAATAATTATGTAGAGACTCCCTAGAGGCACTAACGCTGAGGAAATCACTGACGATTTTTTTAAAATTCCTTTTTCACTTTTTCAACCCGAAAAGGTCATGCAATTAGTAGGACGCAAAACTAAAGAACTCCTGGCAATATTTTTTGCCTCCATCACCCGCAGCGTAGAGAACATGCAGACTTGAAAAGGTATGAATATTTGGGTAGAAGTTTACAGCGAAAAGGGTGTACTGTCGCATAACTCTCCATTGTTTGAAGTATGATGAATCACCAATTACTAGAAATTGCATATAAAGCAATGATTATTGCATTAACTGTGAAGTTTTCAACCACATGAATGATTGTTAGAAAAGCCCGCTACATCAGAAACACGGATAACCATAAAAAAAATCTTTTAAAATTCATATACAACTTATTGCCCCGAAATTCTTTTCCTGATACTAAGAATATAAATTAATAATAGCAATTATACCCCGCACAGTTAAAGAAAATTACCAAGAATTACTTTTATAACTCCACCTTAATTTCTCTTTATGTTAAACAATACTGTATTAAATTTTAAAACTTAAATTTATTTTTCTAAACTTCTTACTAAAACAAAAATAAGTTAAATAACCAGCGGTGATAAGCTTGTGCTCAATCAAACTGGAAGAAGTGTCTGAAGAAGTATTAAAAAATTCCCACTGATGGGGTAATAAAGAAGACAAGGAGCGAAAGAGCTAATCAATCAGAAGTGCGAAAGGAAGATCTTAGAAACATAAAAACCTAAAGATTTTCAGCTGAAGTAGAGACTTGGTGGAAAGAACACGTCAAACAAGATAAAAAGAGAGAGAGAGGAATGTTTGAAATAAAGTAATATGAAATAGAAAATCAGTGCAGTAATTTAACACTAGAGAGAGCCTTAAAAATTTACCGAATCAGGAACTATTGAGCAAGCGCAGGTGCGTAGCTACCGCTGTATCAGTGATATGGAGCCCCCAAGCTACAGGGGTCCCAAAAAGTGTAATTACAGTCTCACTAACAGGGTTCCCATATCTAAAAAAGGGACCGAAGAAATTTTGATACAGGGGCCCCCTGAGAGCTAGCTACGCCAGTGAGCAAGAGGATGGAGAAAGAGCTGGGAAACTGGGTTTGAGTGGCAGAGAGCATTTGGTGGTTTTGAAAGCACAATTTTGTTTACTATTGAGATCTGTGAATAAAGTATGTACTTTTTGAATTGTTATGGTTCTCAATCAATCTGAAAACATTCCTATAAATAATTTAGTAATAAAATTTCAGTAGGTTCAAGTCTCGAGTGAATTACGCTCTTTTTCACATAGCAGGGTGCATTAGCTCTCATTTTTAGTACTTTGTTAATTTAGACTTTTTTCGTATGAGATGAAGCTCCTGCTCCCTAGAAAGAAACAGCGTACACTATCGCTGAGGGAAGAATTTGCTTATAAAGTAGAACTTTTTATTTAACGACAGAGTGGATCTTTGTCAAAAACCAGTTGTTAATGTATTTGTGTGTGTGTGTCACGTTGCTCATAAGTTAATCAATTGTCTAAAGGTAAATTCTCAGGTAAACTACGATTGAAACTCATTCGATTTCATTATCAAATAAATAAAACATATCAAGCATTTTAGTGCCTCTGTTCTTTTTAAATAAACATGTTTGAGAGTCATCAACATTTATAGTTATTCCGCCAGTCTGCAAACCAGATTTCAAGCATATCACAGTAATTTTGTTACTCATTGAGCAGAGTCATCTGCGAAAAGGCAGGTATTGACACTGGGGTGGAGTGGAACATAAAAAGTGTAGACTCTTTACAAATGGATGATAAGTATTCTATCCTAGGGTGTACCTTCTTTTATAGTGCCCTTGTTCGAAAAGTCAAAGTTAACTTCGACTCTGAACAACCGATTATTGAGAAAACTGTACATTACTTGATTTGATTATTATAGATGATCCTATCATGCCACATTTTGTCAAATGTTCGTTTTATACATAGAAAGACTTCTAATGTTTAAAACTTGTTTATGAAGCCTTCATTAATAATATTAGTCATCCTAACAAGTTGATGTGTAGTGGAATGCATGTTTCTGAACCCATAATGCTCCGGTAGAGGGAATACAATTAATTTCATTGCAATGAGTTTTAACTCTACTAAAAAATTTTTTGAAAATCTTAGCAGTCAGCAGAGTAGACTAAAAGGTCTACAGCTCTGAGAGAATTTGTGATCTTAGGCTTGGGTACACTGGCGTAGCTAGTCGTGAGTGGGCCCTTTATCAAAATTCCTTAGGGGCCCCTATTTGGAGCCTTTTGACATTTTCTGAACATATTCTTACACATAATAGGGTCCCTGTAGCTTGGGGGCCCCGTATCATTGATACGACGGTAGCTACGTCCCTGCTTGGGTACCATACTTATATTATTGGCTGATTTCCAGAAAGCAAGAAAATATCTATTTTTAAGTCTCATTACCAATCCCTTCACTGAGCTCTTTTATCAATTCGGTTGTGTTGTACTGGTCATCGATTATAACTGAAGGGTTTTTTTTGTTTTTTTTAGCTATGCTAGTTTCTTTGTGACGAGGGATGACGCCTCAGTTTGGATGTCAGTGGTGTCTGTGGTAGGTATGGGTTCTGTATGAATTTATCCACGGCATCACGAACAGACTCAAATCGAATATTAACAACTACCTTCTTTTGAGCCTATCGCTCCAAATGAAGGAAGTTGTTAACTTCTTTTGGTGCGATAGGCTCAGAAGAATTATGGAATTGCGCCTCTTCGCAAAGCTGCAGCTAACGTTTAGTATTTTTCTTTTTGCCTGTGCAGGCAATTTTAGAATTTGTGACTTTAATGTAATTCGATTGTGTTGTTCGATCAGAGTCACTGGAAGAGCTTTTTCCGCCTCAGGAGATGAGGCAGGAGACTGATCCAGACTGGTGAGAACTGACACGAGGAAATTCAAATATTCCTAAAAATCAGCAGCCTAAAACAAATTTGCTTTCCTCGTGCATCCGATGTTCCAGACTTCTTAAGCCATGCATCTTTTACTGATCTTACTCCACCCACAAGTACTGTCTTTCTATGCTTCAAGGATAGACAATGAGATCTAAGTCCCCATCACAACCACTGATCAATTGGAGCACACTACTCAGCGCTCACGTCAACTCCAGCACTCAATATTTTCTTTACAAATTTCCAGCACTTTTCAGCAAATACCGATGGGGCTCTAATATTACTCAAAATCAACAAATGAAAGTTCATTTAAATGGATATCGTTTTACAGATTTCAGATTATCTTTGATGCGAAATATTTACAAAAAAAATCATAACTATCTACATAACAATATTTGAAGGGAAGTGAAAAGCACAAAAATGTAAAAATACATTACATATATATTCATCAATGTAAAGATAGGGTTGCTACTATTATTCTTATCAACGGCATCCCCAATTTTATTAATTAAAAAAACCAAATTACTGTTTATAAAGTCATTATTCATGCAGCAAAATGTTTTTTTTCTCCTGTAAAATAAGGAATAAAAAAGCATATTTCATGTTGAGTTTTTTCTCCAGCTATTTTAGCATCTGCATATGTAGAAATGATACAAGTGGCGCCATCTACATGAATTATGTTAAAGCTTACACAAATGGGCAGTAAAAATTACTAAAGCAGAAATGCATACATTTATTGTAAATTTAAAAATTTCTTACACTTTAACATTGATTTATAGGAGCAATTTACATTCAATGCAACAGTTTCATGACTTAGTAGAGTGATTTCATTGTGTTGAAATTTTACACTTTCAATACTGTTATAAGTCCCCCTTCCTACTTCATTAAAATTTTTAACAGTGTAACTGATTAAATTAAACGATATATAAATTTATTAAATCTACTAACTTTGCGATGTTTTGCTAGCAGTTCTCCATTTGGTCCAAAAGCTAGGCATGTATTGAATAATTTACCATCATACCTTTCAGGAAAAGTGCCTTTAAATCAGAAAATATAATGAATTACTATTATTTTTAAAATGCAATGCAGAATTGACATTCATATTGTATTAACAATGAAATAGAATTATACCTCCGATTAAGTGAATTTTATTTTCTTTCGCACTTTCAGAAAGCACATTACTTGTAGTACCAGGAATGGTTTCAGCATATTGATTAAAATATTTTACACTATAAGGAGAATTAAAACATTCCTGGAAAAAAAGAGTTTCTAATTTGAATACTTAGTAATACATGAGTCCATCTTTTTCAGACTTAACCAATTACATATATAATGAATCTTAATTTTTAATACCAACACCTTACAGGATTTCAAATACAGTTTAACAAGTGGCATGGTTATTTTTGTTTACAATTGTTTATTTAGTGTTTGAATTTCACACATTTTTTTCTTTTCACTTGTTATTTTTAAAATGAGTTGGTGGAATTTATGCAAAAATGATAAAATTTCTTTAATACAACATTTTTACCTTATATGCACATTGCTCATAATAAAGCTATATTTTGAGTAACAGATATTTTGGAAATCCAATGTTATATAAAAATTGTAATCACAACACATTTAAAATTTGAAAAATATTCACCAATAACCATACTACTTGACTAATGTATAAACATACAACAACTCTAGCTATACTTGTATATTGCATTGTAACTTTCAACCAAAATAGCTCAAAATCCTACTTAAAAACTTACACTTTTTAAAAAGTTTATAAAAGTAATTGAAACATTAAATATAGCTGTATCCAGAGATGTACACAAGGAAGAAGGGGTGGGGTTATCCCCCTCCCCCAAGGACCACACACAACACAATAGCTTTTTAATTTTTACCATAGAGTATAACCCTTCTGCAATGTTATCTACGTGTTCTTAAGAATATAAATGAGCCACCCCCCTCATATGAAAGGTTTGCATATGCCACTACAGGCTGTACATGTAATTAATAATTTTTACTTTGTAAATCTTAATTGTCCTTCCAATTTTCCAATAAAAAAGCCACCAAATTTCACCAACATAGTTGTGAAGTATTTGTAATAATATACACAAGTATTTTGCTTTTATATAAATGTGATTTTTTTAAAATAAAATATTTTTAAAATCATTTAATTAATAATACTAGAGAATATTGACATAAGAATGAAATAACAGTATACAATATATATATTTTTTTCCAACCATTATTGACAATATTTTTTTTAAAAATAAAACATTTATACATATAAATTTTAAAAAATTAAATATTTTTAATTATTTAAAAATAAAATAACCAATAAGACCTATTTAACGTTATACAAGAGATATTTCCTAAACAGAAAAAAAGACAAACAGTTTAAAAGTAATTTTATAAAATAAAAGTAATGTTTATTCATATCTTTTTCTTACAGGTAAACACACTAGATTTGCTCCATTTTTTGCAGCTTCTTTGATGAATATACACGCTCTTTCTAAATTCTTTTCCTTATTACGGGAAACAGCCAACTGAATAAGAGCTAGTTTCATTCCTAAGTAAAACAAAATTTATACATAAAAAAAGACATATGACATTGAAAACACATTAGAAAAATTAACAATAGATAATTCATTGAATAAAATATCTTCTCCTGTTATGCCTGTTTGGATCTCTCTTGAGAGAATTCTTGTGGACATCGATAAAAATTCATTTTTAAAAGACAACATTTAGGATAAATTTTAAAATAAATTTAAGTACAATAATTAATATATATATATATATAAATTCAGATGATTTTCCTAGTGAATAAACTATACATAATTTCTAATTTTAATTAAGGCGACTGCCTACCTTAAAATGTCATTTTTATTTTTTTTTTTTTTATTTAAAAATCATATTGTTTGAACATTTTTCCTTCTACAACAGTTTCTTTTTTTTTTTTTTAGTGAAATAAAAAAAAAATTATGATTTTAAAAACATCACTCTTCAAAAAGGGCGGGAAAATAAAACTTTTGGTTTTTCTCAAAAATTTTTTTTAAAAAGAAACCCTTTACCAGATCTGATATCTTAAAAACCAAACCAGAAAAGTTTTGAAATTTTGGGGAAAATGTTTTTATATTTTTTATAAAAAGGACTATGTTTTGTTTGGTTAAATATTTTTTTTATTTAGGGTTAGTTTTTTTTAAAGAAAAACTTAATATCAAAATTTTCATATTATGTAAATTGTCTGTAATTTTTTTTTATTTTTAAAATTTTTTTTTGGATTTTTTGGTTTTATTTTAAAACATATAATATGTACATTGTGTAAAAGAAAATTATGATAATTTATTAGTTTTTTTTTTAAATGCTACCGTTTTAGTAAAATTTTGGGAAAATTTCTTTAAAAAAACCAATTTTTTTAAAAATACAATATTTATTTAAAAAAAATTTTTTGTATTTTTAAATTTTTTTTTATTTTTTTTTCCAAAAACACTCAATTTGTTCCAAAAATTTGTTTACATAAAAAAATTGGATACGAAGGTAGGCAGTCATCTTAATAGTGTCCAGTATCTTAAAATATTTATTTTCATAAGTACTGCATGGATTTCATTTAAGCACCTTTTAATTATGAGGTTATATCGCAGTTAGAAACTATATAAACAAAACCGATTTTGATACAAACTGATATCTTTTTCTTCTGATATACTCTTATTTATTTAATCCTAGACAAAAATAATTCTCATTTTAAGTAATCTCAATTGATCTAAAAAAAAAAAAATTAAAATTTTTCTTTTAAAGCAAAGATACTTACTATTAGTAATGTTATTACTAATCGTAAGTATCTTTGCTTTTATAAATGCATACTGAAATATCTGTGTGTGTGTTCTCATTAACATACTGCTTTATGTGGTACAATGAATTCATGGTGAGGAATATATTTTAAAGTATAGTTACAGTAATAAGAAACGAATCAAGTATAAAAATTAGCCAAATAAATATTTTGCATGAATGTTTCTTTAATATCTTCTACATATTACACCACAATTTCAGATAAAATGCATGAATACTGAACATTTTCAAAATAATCAATAAAAAAACTTGATTATTCAGTAGTTTGAATCAACACCATCCTCCCTTCTATCAATTTTATTTATTTTACTAAGAATTCATAAGCTTCCAAAAATAATATAATGATTTATTCTGCTTATAAGTCCTATAATTTTTATTCATGCTAAAATCTAAAGGTTATCATAAAAAATACGAATTAACTTTTGTGTTATGAATAAAAAACTGTATTTATCCTTTTATTATATTAAAAATTTAACAATATTATATAGTTCAAAATAATATTATATAAACAATGAGAAAATACCAGTTTCAAAATCAGTTAAGAATTTGACTAACAGAAAACATGCTAGTAATTAATTTATGATAGTTATAAAGCGAATGCATTTTAAAATTTCTCCTATAAAAGATAGGTTCTACGTTTCTAAAGCGCGTGTATAAAAAAACACATAAGGGTAAATTTTTACTCTGCCTTGAGAATTGCATAGTGTTGATTATTTCCTGTTTTAGAGCGATAATTCACATAAAATTAATTCTAATTTTCGTTCTGCAGAATTTCTTTTTAATCCAATTGAATACATAGGGTTTTTCTTAAAGGAAAGGAAAAAGAAAGAAAATATAATCCAACATACTTCTCAAGTAAACAGCCATCTAATGATAAACACCGAAACCACACATATGATTGCTTTTAACCTCGATAATATCGTTGCCACCAATAGTTAATATTAAATAAATTTCCATATTATTTAAATTGTATTATCCATTTGTCATACAAATAAAAAAGTAAACTTTTTATAATTTAAGAAAAAAAATTACTTTTTAAGCATCTAACTAAAACATATAATTGCAATAATTTCTTATGTAGAATTAACTATGGTTTATTAAATTGTAATTTGTAATTTCTAACACATTTCATATGGTTTTCATAAAATTTCCCAACAATATATGATTTGCAATAATATTTTGAAATTTTTATTTCACATTTATTTATTATGAAATACAGATTGTTTTTAAAAAGAATAAACTTTACAAATTTTTATGAATGGCATCTAAATTTCTCTAACAACCGCTGAGTTTGTTTTCGGTTTCTATTTTGATGGTATATAAATTTTCAAGAGTGAATATATATAATTCTTTTAAAATAGGTGATTGTTTAATGTCTAATTTATTTCGAGTACTTCATGTTGAATTTCTGTGTTTTAAATATTAATGCCAACACGCATTAATGTGGTTATTCATTTTAATTCTCATAAAAAAATAACCATTTTATTTACCTGTCTCTAGACGTATAATTATGTATTAAATTTCAATGTATTTAGTATGTCTTTTAGAAGCATGAATATGTATTTCACTCATTGATATGATGTATGTTTTTGTCGTGAATAATGGAAAAAAAAAAGTTTTGGTGAATTTATTTCTTTAAAAAGATAAAATATCTCAGTGAAGATGGTTATTTTCATGAACATAGTCATTCTGTAAAATTGGATCTCTTGAATCTTGTGTGTTACAAATTAGTATTAACTGTTGCTTTTTTTATTTAATTTTGAATTTTTAGGAAAAAATATTCATTTTATTCTTTTAATTATATTAATTTTATTTTAACAAAATTTGACATTTAATTTTTTCTTTGAACTTTTCTTTCATTTATGACCTGTACGACGCATTTTTTTTAACGTATAAAAAAACAATTAACAGCATACCAAAGGTTTTTCCCTTTTTTTCAAAAACCAGGGAAGAATGAAACTTATTTCTATATAGAATGAAAGTACTCTGTATCTACAAGATTTTCTGAAGAATTAAGAAACACCTGTATTAACTTGGACAATGAAGAAATATAATATTATGGCTTACATTTTTATGAAACAATTTGCTATTTATGTATTAGTGTCACTGCAGCCAAAATTGTACCATAAGAATAGTTTTTCTTCAAATAAAACACATAAGAATCTTTGTTGTTTTGATATCATGATACGATTCTTGTGGCACTAATTGTGTTGTGGTGATGCTAATATGTAAGTACCAACAATTCCACTGAAGAGCACTTGCAGGAAATTATTAGAGATCTTAAAAAGGACCATAATGACTCCACAACTCTATACTTATTAATATGAAATATACATTCTAGAAATGTAATTGGGAAAAAATATTTTAGTTCTAATTAAAGGGGGTAATATAGAGTGCACCAGTTTAATTATGGAAATGAATACCACATGAAATTACCCCTGGTCATCATGCTGCAAAAATGCTATTGTAAGCTATATTATTTTTATTCAGTTTTCTATGAGAAATAATTTGACAATGTGTGTGTTATTCCTTAAAACATTTCTAGATTTTATATTATTCATATGGTTTAAATATGTTTGATAATTTCTTGCAAAATTACTATCAAAACTGTTTTGCTAATATTTACAGTTACTGATGTAAATTAATAAAAGTTCAAAAGAAAATTTTCTTTCAATACATTAAAAAGAAAAATATATAAATATACTTATAATGTTTATTTCTTAAAAAGAATATGTGCAGTTTTATTTGTGTGATTAAATACATTTTTTAATGATTTTCTTATATTGGTTTAATGCATTTTCTGTATTTTTTTCCTTTGCATTAATCCTGATCTTTATGTAGATATGAGTATGGTTTTGGTTACAAAAAGCTGAAAAAATTGGCTTGTTCTTGCTATGGATATAAGCAGGTATTTTTGAGTTCGTTAATAGATATTTTAAATACATTATCTAAAAAAATTATTCTCATTTTCTGCCTAATTTTATTTGCTATGACTATTGATGCTGAAAGATTTATGTCAATGTAATCCATGTAATATATAAATAAAGCAGCTAAGCTCAAAATAATTGATCAATTTTGAAATAAATAAAGGCTTTTATTGTATCAAAAAGAAATGACTGATAATAAATAAATAATATTTATTCAATGCTCTAATAATTTAAAATAATAAATACCATAGAGATGGATCCTTATGGATTCAGTTCTGTAAATCCAACTGATAATTCATATCTTTTTGCCTACTTTTTTCATATTTAAATTTATCCAGCGGCCGATTCTGCACTTCAGCTGTTAGATGTTTTGCTTACCCTTCTAAGTTATACAGTGAATATTATGTAATTTTATTATTTAATATAAAAGAAATTATGTTTCTAATGCAAAATTTATTAAAATGTACTTTATTTATTTGTTTTGATTTTATGTAATGTTTTTATATAAGTATAAGTAACTTATAGCAACATTCATGTACTTTAAATAATTAATTTTATAAGCAACTTTTATGTAATGGTTCTTTAATTTTTAGCACTGGATCATCAAAGAAAACCCCAGAAAAGTATAACTTATCAGGAATTGATTTAAATACATTTTATCATAGGTAAGCAAAAATTATGACAATTTTATCATTGCTAAAAATATAAATAGGATAAAAATTATTCTAAAAGCACCCAAATATGAAATGAATGAAAGAAAATGTCTAGCTTTATCAAATATATATATTTATATATCATGTAATCCAATTAAAGTTAATACTTTTACATTTTTTTTAAAATATCGTAATTTTAATTTATTCTGACCAAGTTAGTTACCTTAATATTAAGTGTGCAATGTGTTATTGGGGATGTAGACATTTATGTTTTTTCTAGGAATTCAGAAAATTTTTATTATATTTGATTATTTATTAATTAAAAGATATGTTATGCTTGTGTAATATTTATTATTTTTATACTGTTTTAAATATATGTATAAGTATATTGCTAGATGCTTTTAGTTAGTGATGAACTTTTTTATTGAAAAAAAAAAACTGTATAAAAGGTGGTTGGGGATTAATTGTAAGCTTATTTGCTTACTTTGTATTTGTAATGTATTCTTTTGATTGAAAATTCTGCTTTTATTATGAATATTGTCACCATAATTATCAGAATGGGTAACTCCTTTTGGATGAACTTTACAGGTGCAAGTAAAAACTGTTTATTTTTACTGTACACATGAATTATTTCAATGCAGTTATGAATTTAGTAGTAAAACTGATCAAGGAATTTAATTTTGAAATTTAGTTTTAGATTTCTAGATGGCATTAAAAGTATTTCGATATTTTGTGAAGTTATGCATTCTGATAATTAGATCAACAATATGTTAACGTTTAAGTGTATAATTAAGTTATTTCACAGAATAACTAAATATTTCATGAAATGATTAGACAAATCACTTAAAGTATATATTAGATGAAAAATTTCATACTTTACCTAGTTATTCTATAAGATAACTGATGATAGACAGTTAAAGTGAAAAATAAGCAGTTTCTAAGTTATTTTATAAATTAATTGATCATAAATAGATAAAATCTCTCAAAAAATACATTTTATCCCTATTATGGATGATTAATTGAAAAATAATAAGGAAAAGTAGATGATATAATTTATTATTGCTCATATTGCTAACATTAGTAAAAAAGAAAGTGGGGGAAGAACATGTTGAAGAAGTAATTATATTTAAGTATTATCAGAAAAATACATGCTGGGAAGAAGAACTGTTGCTTCATAAAAGCATTGTGTAAACTTTTTCAAACAAAAATGTTAGAGAATATTAATTTAAATTTTATGAAATACCTTTATTTAATTTTCATTATTTATTAGAACAAGGATTATTGTAATGACATTTTGAATTGCATTGCATATTATTTTTGAAACAAGCACACTTTTTACTATTGCATATTTTTTTACATGAGCATTTTTTAAATCCTTGTCCAGTACAGCAACTGTGAACTATTGAAACAGATCGAAGTGTTGTGTCAATATTCGGAACTTCTTCAATGGAGATTAATTCTCTCTCACATATACTGAACTGAGATCTAGAGTAAAATTGTTTTATTCTGCCATTTCTTGTTCCTAATTGGTTCAAAGAACTTTTGAGTGCTGTATTTCTTACTTTAACATTCAAGTAATTGTTATTCTATAGAATACATAGTTAAATAATAGAATTCAATAGTTTTATATACTTTAACTGACTTGTCTAGTTATTTCATGAAATACCTAGTTATTCTATGAAATAATGGATTTCACACTTTAACAATAACATATATATTAATTAAAATTATTTTTCAGACCTGTTGATACTTTTGCAAAAGCTGGAGATATACTGGAAACAGAAGAAACTCTTGTTGTTGTTGACAATTTAAATGTGCCTAATTTAGAAAAATTTGCATGCAAGGCTACTCAAACTGATTATAGAGAAAGTGAGGCCCAAACAGATCCTTGGGATCCACCTATCAAAGTGTCAAAAGTGCATAAAGAACCTGAAGTTTTATCATTTACTAACTTCTCTTTTGGTAAAAAAAAATGTTCTATTATATATGTATTCCTCAAATGTTTTTATTTAAATGTTTTCTTAAAATTAATGTCCTAGAGCATAGAAAAAGATTTATTTGTTTAAAATTGAATTATCTTCAAAGATTGAGTTATTTATTATTTTTTAAATGTGATATTTATATAAAAATTGGTTATAAAAATGCATTAGAAACGTATTATTTTCTAATATTTTTAAAGGAAGATAAAATGATAAAAATATATGATATTTTTAAAATTTATGTGTACATTTTTCTTTATTTGTATTTTAAATATAATTACAGCTTTCATGAAAGTTTTATGGAATAAAAAGATAATTTTTTTTATTTGTGTATCACTGTGCATTGAGGAAAAAACAATCTGGTAGTAATATTTTCATGTTGAACTGTTTTGCTATTCTACTCATTGTCATATGTAAAATTCCATACTATATGTATAAGATAGTTTAATTGTATTGTTATTGCTTTAAATTTCTTAGTATTTAATAAGTTTTTCGTATGTTTTAAAAGCATTGCCGTATTTTCCTGTACATAATCCGCGGATTATGTGTTAAAAAAGTTTCAAATTTTGTTGTGCGTATTATACACTGCCGCGGATTATCTGAGAAAAACATTCTAGATCAGAAAAGCTAACAATAAAGTTTTGAAAGAAATGCCGTTTATGTTTTATAAAATAAATAATAGATGGCGCTTTTATGACTCAGCTGACGTAATTCAACCATAACTAGTTTTTGTCCTATTACATTCAAGAAAACGAATTCGGTTCCTCGGGAAAGGAAAAGTTACTAGTCGCTGGCGCCATTTCCAATTTTCTTGAATAGAGCTATTACGCCCTTGAAAGTTTTATCATGTTGAAGCGAAAGCGCGTAAATTACACTGCAAACTTCAAGTTAAAAGCTATAGAGAAGGCTACGGGAGTCGGGAAGCTGCAAGGTTTTTCAACGTTGATGAATCGAATATTCGCTTATGAGAAAAACAAGACCAACTTCGAAAATTGTGATCGACGTTAAAGAGCCAAACATCGTGGAAAACCCTCTGGCCAGAATTAGGGAAGAAATAAATAAATGGATTTTAAAAAGAGACAATGGGAAAGCAGTATCGATCTTAATTTTTGCTGTTAACTTGCTAAATTAAAAAGAAAGATTTTTTCCTCAAGGCAAAATGTTTTGTTTAACAACTCAAAACATAGATGGCAGTAGCAAAGAATATTTTTGTTTTATTGAGATTATCAGAAAAATATTATCATACATGTTTAAAAAGACGCTTTCATAATAAATTTTGTTTTCTGTACAATTTCTTACTTCTGTTTTTAATTATATTGTGTATTTTTATCTTATGTGACACTCATTATCAGCAGTTTATATTTTGGATTATTCACGTGAAAACTGCCAGTGATTATACGGCACTGCGGATTATACAATGTTTTTTTTTCTCGGGAAAAGGCTTTTGGATAATACGCTGCTGCGGGTTATATACAGGAAAATACGGTATATTTTTTTTCTGTTGCTATAATGCACATGGTTAATTAGTTTCCTATAACAGGAATTTCTAAAAAATATATATGAATTATTTGTTTCAGAATCTTCTCATTGTTTTATCTAAAAAATTTTACGTTTTCCTGTTTAGCCTAAACTCTGTCAGTCCATATAGTTGAATATACTTATTAAAAGATTAATTCTGTGTTATTTTTCATGTGTATTTTTTGGTCGACTTTAATTAAGAAAAAACTGAACTTATCATAGTATTTTCTAATAATTATCATATTTTGAGTGATTTTTTTTTTGTAGTCTAGAAAGATATTATTTCAAATACTCATGCATGTCAATAACTGTACTGTACTGAAATAATGTTGATGAATATTTTATCAAAATTTAGAAAAATACGTGATTATTATAATGTTCAGATTAAGTACATTATCAAATGAAGTATACTTTTAAAAAGTGTTATTTACTAAATACTGCAGATTGAAGCTGAAACTATTCTTAAATTTATTTCTTTTTAGTACATAACTTGTATATATATACCAAGTAAACAAGCTTAATTTTAAAATGTTAAAAGCATTAAATCAATAATTAAATTCAAAACATGTTTTCTGAAGAAGAAATATATATATATATTTTAATAAAATTATATACATTGACAAGGTATTTCTTTTACAAGGCATTCATAATTTTCTTTACAAAAAAAATTTATTTTTTCCTCTAGACATTTTTATTGTATGTCACTTAAATTTCCAAATTTTTGCTATTGCATATTTTCTTGTTTAATTTTCATTTTTAATTTTTAGGTAAAGGCCTTCCTGCTTGTAAATTAGAATTAAATTATATCTTAGAAACAAGAAAAAATAGAGATTCAAAAGAAGCCTTAGGTCCTATTAACACTGATGAATCATTAATTAGGAAAAAGCAAGTTATAAATGATCAAGTTAGAAGTGACTGGAATTATAGAATTTCCGTTTGTATTATTTTAATATTTCTCAATAAAATTCAAGTTTTTTTGGCACAATATTAATTTGAATGGTAATAGTTGCTGAAATCAATGGTTTCCAAGCTTTTCTATCTTTTGGCATCCTTTTTTTAACTAAAATTTCTTATAGCGTCTACCTTAAGTCAAAGCTTGTATAATCATGAATAGATATTTTAAAAAAACCACATATATAACAGTAGAAATTGTAATGGGTATATATTGAAAAACTCAAACAATTGCATCTGAGAATAAATTTGTCCATTTATTATTTATTTTTCAAGATTAATAGGATCAATGAGTCTGTAGATTGCTGCAAATTGTTCACAGATCTTTGAATAAAACTGAATGAAGTTACTCTCATTTCTTTTCTCACATTCATTTTTGTCCAATGTTTGTGTTTTATTGTAATGATCATTGAAAACTCAGCTTCATATCTATAAGAAGTCAAAAATAAAATTACAATCCAGTGTGTACTCGACTTTTGTTATGGAAGGAGGGTAATTTACATTCTAAAAAACACATTGATAAAGGCAAAATTTCTAATTTGTTGGTTTAGGAGAGGAAGTTGAACCACCCTTGTGTATGTCACTGTTACAATCCATTGAGTTTAATCACTTAGAATGAGATATTTATTTTTTATTGAAATCCAATATTCTGCCAATATCATGCAGCCAAATGTCGCTTTTAAACTTTTGTAGCAAAATAAGTTGAGATTCTTTCCCCCTTTAGAAATAAGTTTGAAAAACACTGTTGAGGAGGGAAAGTTATTTTTTTTATTTTGAAAGTGTATCTAAAATCTAGTGACAACCTGTGATAGTTGTCCTTTTTAAATGGATTTTATATCTTGAAAAGAATAAATACCTTTTATATATATAAAGTCAAAAATACTAAAATATATTGTAACAGTCCTTGTCAGCACTCTCATTTATTTTTCTTCTCCATAATTTGTGTGTGTGTGTGAGTATCTTTATAATAGTTAAAATCTTTCCTATGACTTGAAAAGCTGCATATTTTTCCACAACAAGAGAGATTCAAAGCATTTATTTTTTGAAAAATGCGGCTTAAGTATGTTAATTTTGTTTTAAAAAAATTTATTAAATGAGTCCATATTAAAGTAAAGTTCTTGCTTTAAATAAGTGTCTATCATCTTGCATGATAGCCAGTTATAGAACAAGTATTATCAGTACGGACATCAACAAATTTAGATCAATCCAAGTTGTTTTACATATATAAATATCAGGGACCTCAAAAAGTTTAAAACCTTTTTCCTGAAGTGATACTTTCACAAAAGAAGTTTTCTGTAGTGTCATTACTGCCTTTAAATGAGACATATATATACTAAATGAGCATTTTTATTTTTATCCATAGTTTAATTCATCTGTTATCGAAACTCCTGTCTTTTAATTTTTTCCCCAATTAATTACAGAGATCCTTAACCATGTGTTGTATTCTGCAACTGATTGCACAATTGAATACAAGCACTTTGAAAGCTGTTTTGCAGCAAATCTCCAACTATTATGTCACTGTATCTGCTGCAGCTGATAGCATGCTCATACTGCAGCTCGCATCGTGATGGTTTGAGGCTTCTTATATATTTCATGATTCTATAACCCATCTTGTAATTTGGCAGTGAAGCTTTGTTTGGTATAGACCCATTCTTGAAAAATATACTTTTTTCTTTCAGTTCTTTTAATTTTTGTAAAATAATCATGAAATTTCCCAATCATATAGTAGTGAACAGTTTCTAAATGATGCAAGTAGTTTCTTAATCTACTTGGCAGTATACAGTCCGGTTCCAAAACTTTCATACTCAGTATACTCTGTTATCTTTCTTCATTTACTTATGTTCATATGTGAAAAAAATCAAATTCTAAATAAAAATCATCATATTTATATTTTCACTTATTTATACCGCAATAGTACAGTTTGGGAATGTGTTTTCTGTATCTCTCTGCACTTTCCAAAGATTTATTATTGCTCAATAAAAAACTAGTTAATCTTTTAAAGAAAAAGAATCGCAAAACTATTTATTGGAAATTTTGAATGAGAATTTATGCGACATGTGAAACTGGCACTAAATGTTGTGTATTGAGAGGAAGAGAGACAAACATTGAGGAAATTACAAAAACTATGAAACTAACTGATTTTTATAAAATGCATCTTTGTAAAGAAAAATTGTTTTAATTACAAATTTATACTGATTCCTTCAAATGTTGCATTTTGCCACATTAAAAAAGAAAATAGTTATATACTTGAAAGCTTTTGTAATATTCCATGTCACATACTTAGGGAACCATTGATTTTTAACTAATGCACATGTACAATATTATTGTAGTTGAACTAGTTTTATTTATTTGATTTTACTTGCTTAAAATTTGTGTATGAATTTATGAAAAAAAAATATAATACATTATTTTGCATGTTATTAAGTATGCATATCTTGTACATATATCAAGTTACAATAAAATGTTCAAGTATTCGAATGCTTTTTAAATAAATTAAATATTCTCTTTAACAATTAAGTATTCTATTTATTTTTTATTGGAATTTGTAATGCTCAACTTTTTTTGTGTATGGGGATATCATAGAGCTAACTATCAATTAATTATTGATTATTAATTATTTTAAGAAAAGTCTATGCTTATGATTTGTTTACCTATCTGTTTTTTTCTAATTGTATATAATTTTTTCATTGTGTTGTATTCATTCATTTTGTATATTTCATTTTATATAAATTAGTAACACTAGTGACATAACTGTATTTATATGTAAGACTATTCTATAAGCTCATCTAGAAGATGAGGGGTATCTAGAAATAAAGACCATTCAGTTATACAAAATGAAAAACACATTATTTATTTGGAAAAAAAAACATTCTGTGACATACTGGATGCTTCCTTCACTTCTCTACATAATCATTTCCTACATTTAAATATTTGTCTTACTTTTCCTTGAGTTTCCTGAATTCCCATGCTATTTTTTTCTGCTGCAAATGCATTATGTCAGGGGGTCACTGCATTCTCCAACTTTTCATCATGCACTGCATTCTCAACTTTTTACCAAAACACTTTTATCATCTTTTCCATTAGTTGGGGTAGCTGCTAAAAGCAAGGTTTCAGACTTTTGTTCTGTTTGAATGCAATGAACACAAGGCTTAATGAACTGGTGGCAGAACAGTACAACATGGAAATTCTGAAGCTTGTAAAAAGATACAACAAATGTTTAAACGAAAGTAATGATTATATAAAGAAGTGAAGAAAGATTCAGGTATATAGCAGAATTATTTTTTTTTCCAATAAATATTGGGGTTTTTTATTTTGTATTACAAAA
Organism: Trichonephila inaurata madagascariensis; assembly: GCA_019973955.1. Classification (NCBI taxonomy): domain Eukaryota; kingdom Metazoa; phylum Arthropoda; class Arachnida; order Araneae; family Nephilidae; genus Trichonephila; species Trichonephila inaurata. The sequence continues at coordinate 135,738 of BMAV01019023.1, forward strand.
TGATCTGTGTATTTTCTAAATGACTCTTATAGATTTTATGAAAAAATATTATGCATGTTAAAACTACTAAAATCTAGCCTGTGAGGTATTAATTGTTCATACTATGAAAAATCATTTGTCTGCTACACTGTACAAATCTATCAATTTATCATTTAATGACTAATTTTCTTTTTATGCCTTATAAACTCAAACTCAGTCGTGCAACAGCTCATGAGGGCCATGGCCTATTGTGCCCATCCCGATATACGTGACCATTGGGCTCTGAGGTGCATGAGCAGATGTCCCGATCAGTGGTCAGTCTGAAGTGAGACCCCCAGTGTTTAAGTCCCCTAGCAAGCTTGGTACTCATTTATCGACACACTGCAGTAGGGATGAAAGGCTGAGTGGACCTTGACCTGTGGTGTGGAAGCGGGATACGCTACCACTCGACCACTGGGCTTTCTTTTATGCCTTATATGAACAACAAATTCCTAGTATATACATCACATCATGTAAAATTTGTGTATATATAAAGTTTTGCATGGTTTGATTACACTGAACATTGGCTATATTGAATATGAATTCATCTGCTTATTTTCATTATTTTATACCTATGTTGAATTTAACTTCTTGGATTATTTTTCTTCTTTAAACATATACTTATGGTAAATGTCAACAAAAACATACATTATGAATTTTTAAAAATTCTTGCTAAATATTTTATTTTAGACAGATTATTTCAATTTCTGTTTCAAAATTGTTGATTAAATTTTCCATGTAGGTTTTAAATGAGAAACAATTGGAGAAACTATCTGCCATGCAGTATGCTTTAGCTGATGAAATTGAAAAATATTCAAATAAGAAGGAAAAATTTTTAACAAATATTTGGAAACAAAAAAAGAATGAAATGAATAAACAGAACTCAAAATTACAAGAGAAACTTCAAAAGGGTGATGTTATTTAACTTTTATCTTTAAAAAAATTTAATATATATTTCTTGCATATTAAATTTAGTGTTTTTGCAATATCACATTTTATGTGATTTTTTTTTAAAAAAAAATTGTTTAATTTGTGTTAATAAATGATATTTTGTAGAAAATATCCTCTAAAAAATGAGGTATAATAATACTGCAGGATAATATTTTCTGACAGTGGTTTATATATTAAATAAAGTATATCAATAATAATTCAATCTAATTTTGATTTTATGTTAAAAAATTGTTCTAAAAATTTTATTTTTAAAAAATAAAATCTTGAATCTGAATTTATTAAAAAATATGTATAAATGCATAATAGGAAATAGAATTTAAAATCTGTTTCTAAACAAGTTTCTTTTTTTATATGTACTAAAATTTCATACTTATACGTTTTTCAAGGGCGAATTGTAAAAACCTACATATGATTTTCTTACAAAATTTAATGTATTTTACGATTTGTTTCTATACCTTTTTTTAATTTTTAGACCTACATATGATGGAGTCTCAATATTTAGGTGTAAAACATGATGACACAAAAACTGATAGCCCTTTGAAAAAAGGATTTAAAAATAAAATGATTAAATTGCAGTACAGCAAGGGAACAGAATACATGCTTTCAGACTATTATTTAAAAAATCCTACTGGTATGTATATATTTTATTTCTAGGTCATACACAAACTAAAGACAAGAATATTTAAAACCCTTCAATATGTGACCAAGGAAAAAAATCAATGGATAACCAAAATTTTTAAGGGAAAAAAAATCCATTTCAATCCTTATACTCTTTAATATTTATTTTTAATAATTATTAGCTTTTATGCACTGCATTTATTTAAGAACTTCCAGAATATTCTTAGTGATGAGTTTATAACTCTGTAAGAAATTATAAAAAATTAATATCTTTTAAAGCTCGGTTTTTATTTTATTAGCAGTTGTTACTTAATTTGAATATTCTTTGTTTTTCTTACTAATATATTTATGTTACTAAGTTAAGTTTGTTCCTACTAATATATTTTAACTGTTCTTCCTAATATATATTTTTTTTATAAAAATCTTTTTTCAATCCTTATAATCTTTAATATTTATTCTTTATAATTATTATCTTGTTGTGCACTGCATCTATTTAAAAACTCTCACAATATTCTAAGTTTATTACTTCTTATGTCATCTGTTTAATATAGCTCTAGAAAAGGCAATTAGAGACTGGTATACAAACTCGAAAAACATTTTTTGTTACATCCATACAATTGCTACCATTTGCAGATGAAATGAATATCATCAGAAGAACTAAGACAGCTACAGTAGAGGCTTTCAGTGCACTCGAGACAGCAGCAAAAAATGGGATTGATGATCAACAAATAAAAAACTAAATTCATGGCAATAACAAACTGAATCTCAATCTACAACCGCTGGAAATTAATAAATATGAGTTTGAACAAGTGACTCAATTTAAATACTTAAGCACAATTGTAAATACTGGTAATTACATAAAAATTGAAATGAGAATCAAGATGGCTAACATGTTATCACAGATTGCTTGATTTGATTTTTTCTTTCTTTTTTTATGGCACAAGGACCAATTTAGATCATAATGCGCCATATCACAGATTACAAAACCAGTTTAAATCTAAATGCATAAGTAACAAAACAAAAATACAGTTATACTGGACTCTAGTAAGACCTTTTGTTTTAAACGGCAGTGAATACAGGACAATTAACAAAGACGAAGTGAAACTGATGACTTGTGAGAAAAAAATCTTAAGAACAACTTTTGGTGCAATTAGAGAAAACAGGAGAAGGAGAATATGCTACAATCTTGAACTTCAATCAAAATGCAGAGAACCCAGCATAGTCAAAGTGATCAAGGCGTCTGGGACATGTATTTTGATATAGCAATGAAAATCCTGTTAAGAAAATAACTTTCTAGACTCCTGAAGACTGAGAACAAAGTGGATGGATAAAGTAGAAAAGTGGTTGTTGTCGGGAGTTAAGCGATGGAGGAATATAGCATTGAATAAATCAAGATGGTGTAAGCTGACTGAGAGCCTTGGCCGGTAATCGGCTGTAGTGCTTGGAAAGAAGATAACTCTTTAAGGGGGTTCACCAATGTGACAATCTGTTTTTTTAAGCATGTTTTGAAAATCTTTTTTGATGACCAGTAAAATGATAGAACTTTACGTTTTTTTTATCATTTATTTATATGTATCTTTAGAGTATGTATATACATTTTTAACCAAAAATATCCAATAGAAAGTGAGTTATAGGGCTCTGAAAACACCCCCCTTGAAAAAAATGGACGCTCACTTCCTCCACGATTTCGGCTGATTGGCTTATCTGAAATTAAAAAAATAACGACGTTTTAATCTATAAGCTTAAATGCACCAAATGAACTATACTCAACTGAAAATATCAAAAATTGGATTTTTGGTAGACTTCTGAAGAAAAAGTTTCGAATTTCATGTTTTTTGTTATGTTTTTATTATAAAAAAATAGAAATATTTTGAATTTTGGAATGATCGTTTTTCATTTGGTGCGTATTTTTGTGCTGAGTCTACCTATAAATTTGAAGTCATTCGCTTAAACCATTCTTTTGATATTGTGGAAGAAAGTTTGAAAAACACTGTTTTGAGAAAAACCCGTTTAAAGTTTCAAGTCCGATTAAAACAATGAAAATCTTAACCTAGCGCGCCGAACAGCTGCTCTTCTAACAACTGCTGCTTTATAACGACTTCGAATTTTAAAAAATCACTTTGCTACCGTATTCTAGACACATTAAGGAAGCATTTTATGAATTTTTTAATTTTTTTTGATTTTTTGAACCCATCACATGGGTGAACCCCCTTAAGAAATTAGGAAAAAATTAATATCCTTTAAAGTGCATTTTTATTTTATTGACAATTATTACTTAATTTGAATATTCTTCATTTTTTAAAATTCAACTGTTCTTACTAATATATTTAACATTTATAGGTTTATTAAGTGTGAAAAACTGGCTTGAGACAAAAACAGATGGATTGAAAACTGAGATTCCTCTATCTAGAATTTTTAAGCGAACACAAAGGGAAAAAGAAGCAGAAAAAGCATATCTAAGTATTTTAGGTAAATATTTAACGTATTAAATGTTTTTATTTTCATAGCTTTCAGAAAACATTTGTAAAAAAAAAGAACTAAAATTATGATAGAAACAAAATTTTTAAGGAATCAAAAAAGTGCTGGGAATTTCCGTATATATGATACCTTCTTATATCTATGAACTCATTATATCTATTCCAGGTATATGAACCCCATTATATCTGTGGACCAGTAAAAAAAAATAAATAAATTAAAAATACACTATAGCCAAAAGTTGGCTACATTCAATTTTGTTGAATATTGAAATTTCCTTGCATTTCATAATGTTTTTGTTGGAAAGAATCTTGGTGATAAAACACACTCTATTAATGAATTGTTCATTACTTTTTAACTACTATATTTATGTAACTGGTGAATTATTAATATTTATCATATATAAAAAATGAAGCATTCTGAAGTGGTACATACTAGGGTTTCTTCCTTGGGATCCCAAGTTCCCGGGAAATCATAAGATTTCTATACCTTTTCATTTCCCGGGAATTATATTTCGTTCCCGGGAATCGCTGGTACCAAAATACACTGGAATAGTTTGTTCACAATGCTCGAAAGATTTTTAGAAATAAAGTCAGCAATTTTAAAAACATTAATTGACATTGATGAAGAACAAATGATGGCCAATTTAGAGTTTGAAACTGTGACTGCAATTGTAGCAAGCTTAAGGCCAGTAAAAATTGGCTTAGAAAAATTATGCAGTCGAAATGGAACTTTGCTAATGGCAGAAGGTGTTTTTATTTTGTTATTGGAGAATTGAACGAAAAAAATTCAGAATTAGTGAAAATTATGAAATATTCTCTAATCCAAAGAATTAGTGGAGAAACGCCACATTAATTTAATAGGATTAATGCAATACGAATTTTGGGAGAAATATGAAGCAGCTGTAGTTATTGTCGATATTTCGGATTGCCTGGTAAAAATTGTTGGTAGACAGCCCAAATAAAAGGACAATTTTTTGGAAGAAGAGGAATAAATTCCAACCTTCCTGCTCAGAAAAGAGAGATGGGATTTTGGAAGAAAAACCTCTGACTTTGGGACGAAAATTGGGAGAAAGAATTTTTACACTAAAACAAAAGTTTTATTTGTTAAACCAAAAAAAAGCTAGTTTCAACAAAACCAGAAACAAGAGATGTGGTTGTTGACTGGCAAAAAATCCATCACCAACATTATAAAACTATGTGAGGTTTTGAAAAAAACCCCCAACATCAGTTGAAGCAAAGAGAGCTTTTTTCTGCTCCCGGTTGTTTTTTTCACAAAGCTTAGAATGTTTGGGGATAAAAGTATAAATTACTTTCTTTCTGAAATCCCATTTTAAAAATTAATTATCAATTTATTATATATCTTTTGTATTTTTTTAGCTCATTATACATAGATAAGTGTTAATTTTGGAATTTATATGTATCCTTATTTTATATAATTACTATCGATTTTATGTAAAATTACTTACTTTTAAATTTTTTGAAATTTTGATGTATACCCGGGAATCTCCTGAGAATGAAAAAACCTGGGAAATCAGAAACTCTTGTACATATGTTGTTACAGACTACAAGGATATTTTTACATTGTATGGAAACACACATTTGTATTTTTTGATTGAATACATTTCAATTTTAAATAATGTTCATCACTTTTTTTCTTTTGTTTATTTGTTCATATTTTCCTTGGAGAAAAAGTATTCAGAGTATTTGCAACCACTTTCACTTCAGAGATTTAAGGGTTGATATTTCACTTTCTTCTTGTGAGGATAAGGGATCATTATTGTTTTGTTTCACTTTGGATACAATGTCAACATCTCTAAGAATATCTAAAGTACATACCTCATTATCATATAACTCAAAGTGTTAAAGTTCATCTCTTGGGAGTAAAATTGATTCCACATTTTTCTAGCTACAAGCTTTTATAGGTTTTCATCTTCATCATCCGTAATGTTATCTCTTCGATGCTCTGATGCTTTTGTTTAAAGATTTTAATTAAATTAATTACTAATTGTTACAGTTGTGACATGTCTGTTTATAACTTTCCCAATAATATTGTTGCTTCTAAAAGATATATATTTTAATTGCTGTTCATTTCATAACATTCCAAAATATGCAGAACTAACTGCTATCCTGAATGAAATTTGAAGTTATGAGTAACATGTGGATTGATCAGTTACAGGACAGAAGTTGTATTGAGAGGCGAAGTATGAACTTGATACACTTAATATTTTTTACGTGAGGAGTGAGCTGTGCATTTTTTTATCAGGAGTACAAATTTGCACCTTGTTTTCACCAATTAGTTGTTCCATTAATGCAGCTCTTCTTCAAATAAATAAGTAATTATCCAAGTTTTTCAATTAGCTATGTATTTTACCAGTATCATTTTAACATTCTTAAAATATCTAGACTTTTAAGAGTTGGTTGGTTTGCCTTTTTCAATTCAATCAGATTTTTGCACTCTTTTTCATTAACTCTCAACAGATTCCTACATTCATTTTGTCCTTTAAATTTTGATTCTAAGTCATTTTCTTCACCTTCATCAATGTTAAAAGTGTCCTTCTGTTCATAACTCGGGGTTACATTGGGTCATATTTGAGTGTTCCAGTTCTATATATGTGCTGTATAAATGCTTACTCCTTATCCACAATCTTAGTACATGAAAAGTTTTTCATTTTTTTTTCAATCCGTCTAGCCAGCCATTAGAATTTATAAAGCCTTTTTCATGAAAAAGTTGAGCAAACTCATTTGCTTTGCTTTGCTTTGCAGCATACCTCCATCACAGGAAGATTTTGATTCCGCTTAATGCAAACTATTTTAAACAAGCTTTTGTTGCATTCCCCCCAAAGCTTCCAAGCTACATCCAGATTTTTTAGAACATCAGTGTGCACTCTGTCATTTTTTTCCAAATGTAAAAAAACATTAGATCTGGATAAAGAAAATTCTTAGTATATTGTTAATTGTTTGGTTCTATCTTCAATATATTTAAATTATTTTTATTTTAAACTCAATTGAAAGTGCTTCCCTCTGCATGAAATTTATCATTTTCCTTGCTCTGTTTCTTAGATCAAAAGCGAAGCAAGCTACCTCCTCAGACATATCGGGAAGATTATGAAAAAGAAGAGACCCCCGCACCGAGTGTCAAAGCTGAAGATGTTATTGAATTTTTCGATTTTCATGAGAAGAAAATAGATTTAGTTACGGTTTGGCAAAAAGCATTACGTGGCTTAGCTCAACAAAAGCAGGTAAATGAAGGGTTTGCATTTTAATTTGTGTTAAATTTAATTAATTGATTTTAGACTACAAAATTCTAATTTCATATTAAAAATTTATAGAAGATATTTTAAAAAAAATTTTATGTTTTTGGTCATTTGAATTAAAATATTTATTAATTATAAATATTCAAATTTTGATACATTAAAGTAAAGAAATTAATGATAAATATAAGGGAGATTAAGCCTATGTTATATACTAGTACCTAACTCTCTGCTTTTTTGTAAATTAATACCTCATCAAGTTTATTTTTTTATGTTATATTTAACAGCACACATAATAATTACAATTAGAGGCTATGGATTCTGTCTGGATCTTTTTGTAGGGATCCTTTTTTTTAAAAAAAATAATAATTTGATTATTCAAAATGTTAATGCTAGCTTCCTAAAAGTTATGCTCATTATTAGTAATTTTTAGCATCCTTTTCTTGTAAATGTATTGCAATATAATTTCATCTGTTGTAAATCATTTTGATGATATTTTATTTCTATTATTTTCAATGATATTTTTTTCCATTCATTATATTTTATAAAATTTTTATTTGTCTTACAAAGCAAAATATAGTTTACATTATGTATTTTTTCAGATGCTAGAATTAATTGAGAGACATAAAGAGGGACTTTCAAAGTTATTGACTCCTTTGTATCCTGAGATTGCTAACTCATGAGGTGCAGTATTTTATAACAGTTACTAAAATGTTAGTACTTTTGAACAATGTTTAATAGATATATTTTTGTTTTGGTAATAAATAGCATGCTAAATGCATATTTCTGACACATTTTAAAATTTATGCATGTTTTATTGCTTGAGTTTATTTAATGTTGTTTCTTGTTATCAAAATGTTTTTGTTTCATTTCCACTTTTAAGAGCTTGAAGTTAGAACAATTAATTTTATTTGATGCATTTTTAAATGATTGTTCAACTTTTTATTTTATTTCATTTATTTATGTTAAAAAATATATAGTATTTTTTGTTGGAAAATGCGTCCATTTAAATTTGTATAAAGTTTTGAATAAAAGATTCTTTTTTTTTTTGTTTCAATATAGTCTGTATATTTCTTGTAGCATTCTTCATATTTTAATTTTATTATCAAAATAAATAAATAAATAAAAATATTCAATAATTGTCAAAATATTTAATAATATTTATGCAATACAAAAAAATGCTACTTATTTCAGAAAGAATTTGTCCCATCAGGAATAGATACTTTGCAATGATTAGGAAAACTAGCTACATTGCATGGCATTGTGCGGGGTTTTCCGAGTGCAGGTTTCCCCTATTTTTCCCCCTAGGGAAATTTTCTTATTCCCTTTTAATGTCAGCACACACCCTGGTGGTTTAAATTAAAAATCTCTTGATGTATGGGGTGGGGTGGGGTGGGGTTTGAACATATAAGTCTCTCCCTCCCCTTTGTATACGCCACTGAATGGCTTTTACCCGAGGACAAATTAGTTTATCTTCTGTATAAGGTTCATTGTTTAACGGGAACTCTTTAGGACAAAAAACCGGCTCATTTAAAGCAAGCAAAACTAAATATCGCTCTAAAAATATGTAAGTTTTAATGATTTTGTATATATTATTCAAATTTGTTTTAAGTACAGTTCTGTTATTATTAAGTTAATAAAACTAAATTAGACTAGAGACAGAGTTGTAATTGTAATGAATGACTGTTTAATCAAGAAAAGCAAAAGTTCAAATAAATGGTAAAAATCCCTTTTAAAATCGTTAATATTTCCACTTTTCCAAACAACATAAAAAATAGATTTTTTTTTCTGCAATAGAAATCAACATAGATATTATACAAGGTAATTCGTTACCAGTCCGACAAACTTGCAAGGTATGTAGGACTCTGAACCACATAAGAATGCAGGGTTGCAAATGCTGTTGTTGCAAGCCAAGGGGCAAAGAAAGAGAACAGAAGCAGCAACATATTAATCAGCATAACTTCCGTGTGTGGTCTTTGGAAAACCTCATCGTACGCAACTTCGCGTAGCTCAGCAGCATTTCTCGGTCAATGCTTGGACCGGCATTCTTGGAGACTACCTCATTAGACCATACCTTTTGCCCAGTTTTTGGGACGGTAGGGCATATCTAATCTTCTTTTCAACAATCCTGCCCGAACTTCTTGACGCAGCACATGTTCCACCATCGTTTATGTCAGCATGACGGGGCTCCTCCACACTGCGGAATTCACGTCCGTGAAAAACATCTGCAACGTAACCTCTGGACAGCCGTGGAAAGATCGTGGTGCCCCGGTTCATTGGCTTGCCAGATCACCGAACCTATCATGCATGGACTTCTTCTGGGGTCACATGAGGAGTTTGGTATAGAGACGCCTTTTCCTTCACACACAGTTGAAGACCTCATCGCTCGAATATCTATAGCTGCTGGGCGGATAGGTCACTTGCCAGGAATCTTCCAGAATGTAATGAAATTCCATGCAGCTCCGCTATTAGACGATTTCTGCTCGTAATTTCGAATACCTGTTGTTGTTCAACTTGTCAATAAAATGTTTTCTGTCCCATTGATGTGTTGCTGTTTTTGCTTTTTCTCTCTTTGCACCATAACTCATAACTACGGCATTTGCGACCCTGCATTTCTAAATGATTCCGAGTCGTCTCTGTACACCCTGCAAGTTTGTCGGTCTGCTAGCAAATCACAATGTATGTATACTCCATAAACAACAATACTCTTAAATGATATATATATATATATATTTAATGGGGATATAAGAATTTTACATGTGATTAAAGAATTTTTTTTTCTTCTCTTTTTGCCTTTTCTTACATCGGTGATGTTTTTAGAATAAGATAAATACAACTAACTCAAAATCTACAGAGACCGATGGCTTTTCATATGGCATTTCATTCCATAGTTATTTACATTTCAAGAAAATGTCCTGGAAACTATCACGCGCGCGCGTTATGATTACCCTTCTACTACAATTAATTCTTCCGGAGACAAATCGCGGCTTACGCGGACTGATGCTGTTTTATACAAAACACCTACGGGCTGTCATTCCACTCATAACATGCAAGGTGTTCATCAACATAAGGAGAAAAGATGCTAGTTAGATTTAGATAAAGATCAAGTTGTTCTGGTTTGGCTTCCAGGACTGGCCACGGTAGCCTAGTGGTCAAGGTAACGGACTTGTGATCGACGTGTAATTAGTTCGAGCTTATTACCGCTGAAGACACGCCATGCGGTTGAAGCTAATGCACATTAAATATGTCGAGGCTCAAACGTCGTTCCTTTAGTGTAGTGAAGAAGTTAGGAGAGAAGGAGCCAGTTCAAGTGTCGTCCTCGTCACTTGACCGTAGTTCGAAATTACGCGGTCCGTCGCCAAAAGCCATCGAGTATCTGATCAGTGCGACGTTTATGTTTACTCACTCACTCGACGCCCATGAGCACCGATTTAAAAAGCGGTGCGTTTTGGTGGGTTGTTCACATGCAGCCTTTGGGAGTACTTATCGAAAATGGTATATGGATAGTGAAAGGACAAGTCGCAGGCTGATGATTTGTCAATCACCGCGCATTGATTTTATAAGAGAACGGGGAGTGTTACACATTGCTTACCGTGATCGAAGGACTACACTGGTCGATATCAGCAGCTACAAAAGTGATGACCAGCAATGTTCGCAACACATAATATAGGGTACAATCAGGGGCATAGCTACTGCCGTATCAATGATATGGGGCCCCCGAGCTTCAGGGACCCCGAAATTTCGTAAAATGTTAAGGGATCCCCAAAAGTGCCCCCAACGAATTTTGATACGGGGCCCACTCAGAACTAGCTACGCCAGTGGGTACACTGCTGCGTATGACCAGCACCCGAATTGCATTTTTGCCCTGACTACACGTCATCGTGAACAGTGCCCGCGATGATCCATGGAATATCGGCATTGGGCCATAAAAGAATGGTAGAAAGTCGTCTATTTCGACGAAGCCCATTTTCTGGTGAACCATATTGATATTCGAATACCTAGGAAGGAAGGAAACACTGACACCCTGGTTTGCAATTCTCCAGATACAAGGAAGTGATGGGGTTATTATGGTGAGAAAAATAATTTCATGGGGTATATTAGGAGCCATTATACCCATAGAGCAGTGCTTCTCAAACTCAATATTTGCGACCCAATTTTCAATCATCATTTTCATCGCGCCCCCTTCTATTTAATAACTATATGTTGAATTCAATAATAATATACTTTGACTCTAAGGTTACAATACGACTTTAATATCTTAAGTGCCACCGGCGTATATAAACGTCTTGCTCAGCCAAAGCGTTTATTGCCCGGGACGTATATATACCACTTTAAGAAGTACGATTTTTTTAATGCACTGCTATCCGTAAAATTATTCCGAAAGCTTTAGAAAGGAATAAAGTCATCTTGACAGTATTTGCGAAGGATTTACTTATTTCAGAGGGTTTGCTTTTATATATTTATGTTCCTTTTCTTCCCCTCCTCTAATACGTCACATGCGCGCGCCTACGGGAGAAACGGCATTGGAGAGCGTACCACGTAACTTTAAATCGGCAGTTAAGGGATTAATTATAAACCGTACAAATTATTCTGTTAATTTTTTTGTATATAAATTTATATACGACAACCCATGAAGTTACTGGTAATTATTAAACTTGTTCTTAATTTAGACTTGTTAAACTTATTATGAAATACATTGTGAGAAGTACTGATACATTTATAAGTATATTATATCAGTGTAAATGTGTATTTTATTTCTTATTATGTCATAATGTATTTTGTTTGTTTACTTTCAGTAAATAAATAATATTTTAAAATCTTTTGTTTTTGACTTTTCAATATGCTCGTTCCCCACGTAGGGTTATCGCGACCCCTAAGGGGGCACGTCCCACAGTTTGAGAAACGCTACCATAGAGCAATCCTGATGTCTGATAGGTATATCAACATCATTGCAGCAGACTAGGTGTATGGCAACAATGTTCCCTGTAGGGTGATAACGTTTATCGACAGGATAATGCACTATGTCACATATCTGTCTGTGTCTTTTATTCTTTATTTATTAATTATTATTATTTGTAGAACATTTGTGGAAAGATTGATTGGTTCGAGATTTGATCAAGGCGAAATAACTGTATACAATAAGGACAGCAGGAAGATATTGATAGCAATGCTATATAATGGCCTGCATTATTGTTACCCAGTCAAGATGAAATTCAGAAAGATATAACTTCTAAAACATCAACTAAAATTCAAAAACCTACAACTCTGACGTGAGAAATTTAATCGCGCTAGTACCAAGTATATTTGTAAAACTTCTGCTGCCGTCGTGTGGTTACCGGGATTTAAATTTGAGAAAATCCATTGTAAGCCAAATTGTTTGACAAAACCGCGTAGTAAACCATTTAGTAATTTGGAAAAAGTGTATTCTGATGAAACTAAAACTTTAATCTATCCCTAAAACTAACAAATCTGGGGTGAAAGTAGCTTACAAGGGAAGGGTAAGACTAAGGAAATTCATTTAAGGTCGAGACTTAGTGTAATAGTAGTACTCCTTTAAGGTGTTCAACCCTCAATGTAATTCCGCCGAATGGCCAGTCAGTTCGGAGAAAATAGCCTTCAAAATTCATGCTTAGCTTTTTGTACAATTAGGTTTTAATTTCCTCCAACGAGTCCACGCGCTTTCTATGCGCGTGGTTAGGGTTCGATTCACGCGTTCAGCTTTTTTTCAATTCATTTAATTATTTTTTTTAATTAAATAAGTTTATTTATGAAAGGTTTATTAAACATTAAATAATATTATATATAATTATTTTGTATTTTATGAAGTAAAAAAAATTACTATAATTATATAAATATTTATATTAAGTTTTATAAATATATTTTTGTATTAATAAAAAATATTTATAATAAAATGTATAACAAATATTAAATGGTATTTTACATAAAAATTAGTTACAAATAGTTTTATAATGTGAAATACAATATACTACAAATAAAATATTATACATAATGTAAAATAACTTAATTATTATTATTAAATTAATTACTTTATATAATTAATATAATAAAAATATGTCTTTTATATATTATTAATTTAATTATTTTATAAAATATTTAATGTCTTTTTTAAATAAATTTATTTAATTTTAATAAATTTATTTAAATAATTTTAATAATTAATAAAAATTTCAATAGTAAATAATAAATTTAATAATTTTAATAATAATTTAATAATAGTTTAAATAATTTTAATACTAAATTAATAATTTTAATAAAGATTAAAAATAGTTTTAATAATAAATTAATAATAATAATAATAGTAAAGCGATAAGCGATGAAAAAGATGGTAATTAACAAGTTGGAAACAGTTCATACAATAATATATTCTCTATACTGTAAATGCAAACGATTTCATTAATTTACTGTACTAATTTACAAAAAGGTGGATGGGTGGTCCATGATGCCATTGCGTAAGAATTGGACAAGATTTGCCAAACCATGTCACTATTCTTTCCTTACGGCTGCCGGTTGCCGGTCCAAGACATGGTGGGTCCATAGATGGTAGATAATGGAAAGACTCTCAAAGATCAAAAACAAAGAAATGGAAAATGCAGGAGTTAAGGAAAATCCTCCCCCCCCCGAAGAATAACTGGGTGGGTAAGAACCGAAGGAGGGTGTGTGTGGAAATGGGGGCGAAACAATTTCAAGTATCTAGTGGACGACGGTCATCACATGTAGCTAGTTGACGTATCGTCCAAAATTCCCAGTTTTTCGGAGAATACAACTAGAAATAACTCGAAATTATTCGAATTGTGATCGTATTAAGGCTGTGTCGAGAACGAGACGCAGCCCCAACCTTAAGACGTCCCTGGTCATATACAGTTAAAAATTAAAATTTGAAAGGTAAAGGAATAAGAAAGCATTTCGGGAGAAAATATCCGAAAATGATTTACCTATTTTTCATAACTTAGTTTTGATTGAAATAAATTTCCTAGGCCAGTAATGGATGAAGGGGAAAAAAGCAATTTGTGTAAAGATATTTTTGAGTCAGTTCTTACAGATAAAAAAAAAAGCACAAAATTAAGTACATTAAAGTAATTTTTTTCCCCTTAGAAATCAAAAGAAAATTCTGATTTCATTTCTTCATGATGTTTTCAGCGATTCTTAAGTTTTCGATCAACGCGGGCCCCCTTTATGTATCAGCTTGACACCCAAGACTTTGAACACCCCTCTTCGACTTAATATTCTTAAAAACAAAATACATGTTTTATAATAGAGTTTTTTCATTGGGGCAATTTGTGATCTAGTATAGTATGGCGCGTCTTTTAATTTCTCGACGAGGCTTTCAGATTTTGTAAAAAAGGGAAATCTTAATATTACACACATAAGAGATTCAGGTGACCCCTAGAAACCCCCTTTCCCAGGGGTCCGCGGATCCCAGTTTAAGAACTACTGGCATAAATGAACTGACACAATTCATATATTTTTCGTATTTAGTCTTCTTAGTAGTAAAAATCAGGGACGTCTTCAGGCATGGGCCAACTGAGCACGGGCCCATGGCCTCACCCTTGGTGGGAGCCTCGTTTTGTTTTCTCGACACTGTCTTAATAAGATCATGATTCGGATAATTTTACATATTTTCCGAAAAACAGGGAATTTCAAACTGCATGTCAATTGGCAAAAGTGGTAAGACTGTGAGTGAGTGAGTGAATATTAATGTCGCATTGTTCAGCTACACGAGGGCTTTAATGGTAAGAACTGTATTACTATGTGATGACCGTTGTGCATGTATAGGCCTAGGCCTAACACAACAAACAATCATTCAACTCATTTATTTGAAATTCGGCCATCGGTCGAGCCAGTTTGTACGTGCAAATTTATTTGTATAAAATTGCCTTTTGAGCGAGTAATTGTGTTGACACTGAATGCTATATACTGTCTACTTTTAAAGATCCCAGGTAGGGCCTACTTTTGAATAGGGACCCAGGGCCTCAAAAGAGTCTTAAGACTTCCCTGTAAAACATTATTTTGGTCTTTGAAAAAAAAAAAAGCATAAGCGCAAGTAAAATAAATCCATTTAGAGTTTTACCATTAAATTACATTTTTACTTGGCTTTGAAAATTTTACAGAATATTGATAAAGGAATTATACCTAAAAGTTAAATTATAATTCATTTGTTTCAATATAATATGTTGAGCGATGTATTGAATTATTTATAACTCAACACACATACTGTATACATTCACCTAGCAACAACAACAAAAAAATAAATAAATAAATAAAGTAAGCTATACTTGAGTTTATTTTGCATCTATTACTTATTTATCGATTACATTAACATCTATTTCTCTGAGGGAGTGTTTCCGATAAGAAGTTCAGTTAAACGAGATAAGTTAAAATTCAATTTTAAATTTTTTAAATACTTTCTATAATAAATAATACTTTATTATTTAATAGTACATTTTGAAACAACTTTCTTATTCAGAAATAATGTTCTTAAAATTTTCTTCGATAGAATTTAAGCAATCTAGTGTAAAAGACGATTATGTCAATATGAAATATCGAAAATCTATATAATCGATTAACCAAAAGCTTATCTAGTAAAAATATACTTAACATGAATAGTCTCACCCATTCCTTTTCAGGAATTTCCTCGGTTACTTGACTGATATTTTAGGTAGCAATGTGTTCTGAATGATTTCAAACATAGGAGTATATTTAATCAGTAACAATTTAAATTTGAGTTTTTGGAAAAGTCGATAATTAAAAATGACACGGAGGGTAAAACGAAAACACACACACACACACACACACACACACACACACACACACACACACACACACACACACACACACACACACACACACACACACACACACACACACACACACACACACACACACACACACACACACACACACACACACACACACACACACACACACACACACACACACACACACACACACACACACACACACACACACACACACACACACACACACACACACACACACACACACACACACACACACACACACACACACACACACACACACACACACACACACACACACACACACACACACACACACACACACACACACTTGTTCAAAAGGTATATAATTTTATACAAATAAATTTGTTCGACTCACAATCTCAAAAATCTAGGTACAAACCGGCTTGACCGATGGCCGCATTTCGAGTTGAATGATTGTTTATGGTATTAGGCCTAGGCCTAGACACGCACAACGATCATCACATAATAATGCAATCTTAACACTTTTGCCAGTTGACATACAGTTTGAAATTCCCTCTTATTCGGAGAATATGTACGGGAATAATATTTGACCATTAAAATTATCCGGATCAGGATCTTATTAAGCCAAAGTCGGGAACGAAACGTGGCCCCCACTTAGGGTGAGGCCCTGGGTCCAGTTGGACCATGCCTTAAGTCGTCCCTGCTCGATGCCTAACCAGGTTCCAGCCATTTTAGCTTGCAATGGCGGTAGCTGTGTGTACCGATTTCGGACCCTGCATAATTTACAAATTTAATCATGTCTTCTTCCTATTACGTTGTATGAATACTTAAAGTTAAGTCTTATTTGCTTTCCTTCCTGTTGCTGCAATTTTAATGGCCAGCAGTGTATATATGTGTGTGTAATTGTTTTGAAATGATATTTGCTTTTTAATTGGTACCAACATTTTATTAATGAAAAAATAATCGCTTTTCTTCAAATCATTTTCTAAAGAGGATTAACATAACAAAAAGTATAACAAAAGAAGAATTTTTATTCAGTCAAATTCAGTTTCTGATGACATTAAAGATAGTTATTTTTAGCATGCTAATATACTGCTTCTTATATAGATATCCAGCTTTTGAAACACATGTAATTTGTATTTAAATTATTTCTTTCAAATTTCTATTTAAAATTAATTTTTAAATGATAAAACTTTTTTTTCTTCAAATCTTATTTACATCCTATGACAGTAATAAATACATTTCCATTAATAAAATTTTTTTCAAGTAAACTACTTTGTTAGTTACTAGAGCCAAATAATTGTATTGATGCTTTACTTTTTCTTCCCTGGTTTGGGTACACCAATAGCAAAAACATAAAATGATAAGGATATCGTTTTATTGAAATAGAATAGAGAGAGAGAACCAGAAATTAGAATTATTTCTACTATGCTCTAATTTATTCTACATTTTATATCATGGATTAAAATTTTTCAAAAAAATCTTAAATGTGAACATGATTAATTTTATTCATATTCACACCAATTAAAAATATAAATATTTACGCACAATAGTTTTATTTCTATGATTCACTGAAAAAGAACACATAACTTTTATTATAACTTCCAAAATATTCAAATAGTTACACACAGAGATAATTAGAACAATTTCATATCTCCCTACCAAATAATCCGTTATTTAAGGAATCCGACTACGTTCGGAACCGTGATTTTAAAAAAGCGCATAAATGGATAATTTTATGATATTTAGCGTCGCTTAGATTAGAATACATGTATAAAATTATTTTAAGAACCTTTTGACAAAAAAAAAATTAAATACAATATTTTAGCAAAAAATTAAATTAGAATGACCTTTTTCCAGAATGTTTTCCTTTTATAAAAAATGCTTCTAAAATAATAATATTTGTGTGTGTGTGTGTGTGCTTATATAAAGTGTAAAGACTTCTCCAGAGAGTCTGAACTACTTTTTTGAAAAATTCACATTATTTTCAGAGTTACAACCCATCGAAATAATTATCGGCGTTTTTTTCTTAAAATGTCTCCCCTTTGTTGTAAAACATGGATAAACCCACTTCTAAGTTATATATTTCAAAAATTCTAGTGGAGCCTCTGTACAGAGGTCTGAGGAATATACAGGCAAAATATTATTTTAATAGAAGCATTTTTCAGTAAAGTAGAAGGTTTTGAAAATTTGGTCATTCTATGTTCATTTTTTGTCAAAATATTGTACTTAAATAAATTTTTATTGTAATACTATTCTTAAAACAATTTTACATACGTTTTCTAATCTAAGTGACACTAAAATATCATAAATATTATCCATTTATACGCTTTTGCAAAATCACGGTTCCGAACGTAGTCGGATACCTGTAAAAGGAGAAAATCATTAGAAGCCCTTTGGATTTTCGAAAATAAATTATATATTTCCTTAAAAACATTTCCTCTTTTTTGTTTAATGCTCATATAATTAAAAAATGTTTTCAAATGTACTTTTTTGTTTAAATTAAAATCAATAGCCATAGATTCATTTTTTTTCAATTAAATTGAGAAGAAATTTACAGCATTTCTTGTAATTGAAATGCTAATGTTTAATATCCATTATAAATATTTAATAGAGAAATGATTAATTAAAATATTTCTAAATTGGTTGATAAATAGTTTTTACAAAAAATAATTTTAAAAATCACTTCCCATCGAAATAAAAAAATGAACATGGTTTTTTTTGAAGAATTACTTTCTTCCCCTATTTTTCTTTTATTTTAACTAAACTGTTATTTTTAACTCATAAAATAAGCCGTGAAATCGAGAAGTTAATTATACATCTTTCCTCTATAATTATTTCGAATAATTGCGCGCAACACGGAAAACAAAAAGATAAAAAAATTCTAGAATAAAATTAACGCTTTCCGAAAAGCGCCACATTTTCTAAGAACCAAACTGATGAACGAACGGCAGCGTTAAGGCGTAGGTTTCGTTTTTTGCGGGTCACATTTTTCTTTTTTGATGGACGGCGTCCAAAGCGAGCGCAGAGGTTTCTTCATAGTCAACTTCGCGGTTAGATCCCTCCCTTTGTACAGCCGTTGGACGCAGCGGTAGATTTATTCTTGTCATGAGAGTATTTTATCCCATCCCACTACCACTTCACCGGTAAATAAGAGACGCCCACTGGTTTACGCGATAAGCCGAAAGATCGTATTTTTACGTAAAATTGTTTTCTCTAAACTTGGTCAAACAGAACATAAACCCTGTTGGGATTTGTAACCCGCGCAATTAGTGAAGTGTGCGACTGGGAGGAGCAACTGTCGCATACAAGCGACCACTCTATTCACACTACTCGGTGTCAGCAAAGCTGAGTGCCGTGGAGGACGACCCAAGGATGTAGCTGAGCTCCGCCTGGGGTAACTGTACTGCTCAACTCCCTCAAGGGATTAAACCATTTACAAATAAAAGGTAAGTTATAAAATCAAATTGTAAGGTTTCACATTTAAAATATATTAATTTAAAACATACTTGTTCTCTCAAAATTGAAATAAAAATTGTAAATTAGTTAAAATTGAATACTTTGAGTCTCGAAGACATGCACCCAGACGGAGCTCTTATGACGTCAGACGCGTCAATTCTGGGGTGGGCCATAGTCAGCGATAATTGACGCCGCCATTTTTGACGAAGACTGACACATAGGTAAGCTGCCACTCAAGTGGCTCAATCTATAGGCTCCTCGAGCTATCTTGTTAAATTTCGACATAGTTTACTGATATTAGCTGAACATGTGATTGATTTTGGTTTGCTGCGGATAAAAAGATTTGTTCCGTCAGTTTTTAAATTAATGACACAGAAGTAATCGATATGTATGTACAGATATTTGAAGCGGTCTTTCTTATGAGCTCTAGATGGAAGAAAAAATAAAATTAATAACTAAAAAATTCCTTTTTTTATGTGCGATTTACTGTCTAAAATAAATTATTCGATGCTGTTATTTTTAAAATTTGTATGAAGCACTCTGTTCTTACACGGAAGCTTTCAATATATTTGTTTTCTTTCAAAATAAGTTTTCTATTAAAAGCGGGAAAATGCGTCAACCTGCATGTTCAACTAATTCTTTGAAAATAATGACGGGTAAGAACAATGAAGATCTTTTCATTTTTTTTGGAATAAAAAATAAATAAAATGAGGTTTTGATGTATTTTAAACCTGAAAAAAAAAATACAAATAAATATGAGCTCATTGTTTTGTGTTTTAGATATTTTTATTGTACCACGTCGTATTATTTATTAAATTAAAAAATATTTTTATAAATTTGGATAATTTTGATTAAAATATTGATTCATTAATAAAACGAATCTCTTTGTAAAAGTACGTATTTGATTTTTAAAATGTTTACAAATTGTAAGTCATATTTATCTCTAAAGAGTTCCTCAAATCTTTTCTCAAAAAAGCAAGTAAATTTAAAAAAAAAAAATTGTCAGATTAAGTGGTTATTATATCACTTTAAATTAAAGAAAGCCTTTATATATTTTTGAATTTTATATAAAATTATTTATAGGAACCTTCAATGAATATTTGTTTCATGTATTGTACTGTATTTAATAAAATATATATGTAATTCACAATTTATTTTCATTTTCCTTATCTAATTGTAAAAAACAAAAAGTTTGATTTCATTTGAAATTAATTTTAAATTCTTAAAATGATCCTGAAAATTATCTATTTTATAACAAAGCTTTAAAAAATAATTGATGTGTAGTAATCTTTTCACACTAACTTAAATCACAATTCAAAAATAAATGAGTAATAAAAGCATACATCAAAATTAATAAAAATTCTAAATATCATTTAGGATGTTAGTTTTTCTTTTGTGATTGTCACCTTTACATTTTATTAGTAACATACAAATTACTTTGTAAAATTCTAATATCATTAGTATTTTTACTTGGTATTTTTTTTAAGTATAAAATTGTACTAAGGAATGTTCTGTTTCATTCAAGCATTTCAAGTAAGTTTTTAGGTAAATGCTTTTGATAATAATTCTTTTTATGTATAAACTATTCAGAAAAAATTCCTTATGCACAGCACTATTTATAATCAATTGCCGCTAAGATTAAAAATATGAAATAAAATGAATTGAAAAAGCAAAATATGAAAGTTGTATATCTATTATATTTTCATTTTCCCCCATTCTCCTCTCATATAACTGTCTTATGTATGAAAGAATTTAACTTTCATATATATATTTGGTACTTCGTAGCCAAATTTGTGCCAAGGGAATCAAGCCATGATATCAATGCAGCTAAAAAAAGCAAATAGAAAAAGATTCTTATGTGCTTTATTTGAAAAAAAAAGATTTTAATTGTGCTTTATTTGAAAAAAAAAAGATTTTAATGGAAAGTGGCATGTTTTGCTTAACACAAATTTGACTGTGGTGACATTAATACATAAGTACCATATATTCTTATGTTCAGATAAAAATTGAGAAAAAAAATTAGGTAAAAATTTTCATGGAGATTGAATTAAAAGTATTCTTCAAATTTATATGAATTTCCCTTACAGAATTACTTATAAATTTTATATATTGTACTAAATTTTTGTGATTTAGAAAAGCATAAAATATTATTGGATTTAATATACGAGTGCCATCTCAATGTAATCTTTCAAATTATAATCAAAAATATTTATGATTTTATTTTGTTTAATATTAAATTATTTTATATGATTTTAGGTTTCTTAGTTTGCTTCTGTCAAGTATGCAAGAACCTTCTCCTGGAGGGGCGAAAATTGTAACTGGACTTTCTTCAACTCTCCAAGATTTTCGCGACTCTGGCATCTCAATGATTGGTCAGTGTATGGATGTTTCTGAGGCGCTCTGGCAAGTGGTGGTCAGGGAATGGTTGTTCCTAATCAGAATGTACCCACAGATCCTCAAACTCAAGCACAGTTTGAGGCAGACAAACGAGCTATTTACAAGTATGAATATTTAATCATATTAAATTGTTTTAAATTTTTTTATTTTTGAAAAATTATTATTTTAAGTTTAGAAATTTAAATAGTTGAACTTTTAATAGTTGTATTTTTAATTAGTTTATTGTATTCATACTATAAATAGAGCATTTTTGTATTGCATGATTTTATATAACATAAGGAATGAATGATGCAGGTGTGAAATCTCTTTTATCATGGAATTGATGCATACCATTGGAGACATATCAATAAAAATTTATTATTGATTTAATATTTTGGTACTTATATATTAGTGTCACTAAGGCAAATTTGTATCAAGTTAATCATGCCATGATATAAACAACAACAAAAAATTCTCATGTGTTGAAAAACAAACAAACCAATCGGTCAGATTTTGGTGGAAAATGGCATGATTCATGAGGTGTGAATTTGGCTGTGGTGACACTACCAATGTTGTATTACATAGTAACTTTTTTATTGTTTAATGAAAATGACCAACTTGATTTTGCACATGTACTAAATATATAATATATAATACTCACACACATTGTACAAAGATTTTGTGAAGTTATTTATCTCGAGATCCTATTCGAATCTCAAATGAGTATTTTTTGTGTCAACTTGTTTATTTTAATTCAGAGTATTTTTATGTTTGGGACAAGATTACAATATATATTTTAATGCTTGGAAATTAAACACAACTGTATAATTCGTAATTTACTTCAGTGTCTTGAGCAAAATTTTTATGTGACTCTTCATATTTTTTGTAATGTCTGTTCCATGCCTTATAAAACATTAAATACTACTTGCATATTATATCATCAACCAGTTTCACTAAGTAAAAAGATCTCACCAAATCAAAAGACATTCTCAAATACTGTCATTGTTATTGTTTTGGAACATGCATGGGACCAGTTTTACACTATTGGCTGTATATTGCAGCATTTGGCAATGCCATTCAATTTGGAAAAATTGGTTGACAGTATAATATATCAGTACTCACTGAATATATGTCTGCTTAGAAAGATATGATTTATGAAGTTTTTCATTAGGAATTAATCATATTTTCTGGAAATAAAAAAGTGTATGAAAATATGGTATAAATTGCCACTGTTATTAATTTTTCTTTTTACAAAATATTTCTAAAGTACTATATTAGAAAATTTTATGTAATAAAATTTTAATAAACATATTCTTTATTGAATTAAAAATTGCTTGGTACTTGTGTATTATCGCAACCTATTGGTGACATTATATGTAATGGAGCACCTGGTTGCCAATTCAGCATACTACACATAAGAAATCAGGGTTGCCAACTTGGCGAGTTATTAATAAGAGCTAGTGATTGTTGCAATAATACGTTAGTACCGATTACTTTGTTTAGAGTATGTGTAGAACATATTTGGAATCAGTTTCTTTATTCAGAGTGCTATCATGGTTTTCAAAATGGTTGAGTGAAAAATAGAAAAAGCTCTTTGTGTTATTGAGTATAAAATTCATTAAATAAGGTGTAGATTTTTTTTAATCTTGCAAAATATGGAAAGTTAATGTAGTTTTTAAAACTGTTTCTTTTCTTAAATTAAATACAAAGATAGGCCAGACAGAGTTATTGCCTGAAAATGTTGTCTATTCTGATACTTTCATTAAATATTCCAAATTTCTGTTTTTGTTGCAGTTACATTGGATTTTTTCAGTTCTTCATATATTTATGGAATTCAAGTCTGAGGAAAGTTGGTGTAAAACATAAGGAAAAGAGCATTTTATTCAATGCAAATTGTTGTACTCAACAGGGCCTGAAATTTTTGGCAAGTGTTTTCCCTTCTATTTATAAAATAAGGTCTTTTATTGTATACTATAATTTCAGTTATGTACTTGCAGCAAAATGTAAAATTTGTTGATTGGAATATTCATTATTATTAAAAAATACTTAAAGTGTAAATACTGCATATTATTTTCCATGTGTTAGCTGAGAATCTATAGAGTATTTTTTTAAAGTTATAATATGGGGAGAGTCAGTTTATATACAGATTTGCTGAACTCTGAAGAAATATAGTTTAGGAATTCTTTTAAAAATAACATTTTTCATTACTGGACTAGTATTTTAATCTTTTAATTTAGCTTTTATTTAATCTTTCACTTTATCTGTAAGATGAGCATTGAATGAGTCGCAAATCAGCATGGCAGTTAGTGAAACACAATGCCTTTTCTTCAGCTCTATGTTGTGTCAGCTAGTTCAAGATGCCATACTCATCCATCTAGCTCTTTCTCATGAACTAAAATTCCACTAGGGAATTTTACTGTCATAAGCGAGCTTTTCTCTTAAAAATAATTGTAGAAGGTAAATGGGTTGTACTCATCTTACAGCACAAAAGAAAAGTAGGACACAATAAAACCCACTGGCTTGTTTTGAGCAAGTTAAAGTTGCTTCAACATGTCCAGCACTCTGATTTGGAATGCTGTACTGGTACAATAGAACCATTCCTTCTTGATTTTGGAATCTATGTGGCAAGTTTTTCTCCAAGGCAGGAAACATTGGCTAGACCACATGCTTCCTTTTTGATCTTTGCATCTCTGCAAATTCAAAATATTTTTTTGTCCATTCTTAAACTTGTTTCTCATTTTCAGAGAAATGCCAAGGAGCCATACTGTTATTAGAATTTTCTGCAAACATGATCGCTTGAAATATGCCATATATGAATTTGAGTATATGAATTTGCTTTTCCCAATCATAAGGGGAAAAAATTGACTCACAAAATAAAACTATCATTGACTGTGTACAAGTTAACAAATGAGTGAATACAATGTGCTCAAATAAGATTACCAAAAATAAAATTATTACCAGTACCATCCAGGGCCAATTCAAGCTCATTTTGGGCTCTGGGCATAGGAGATCCACAGGCCCCCTTGGCATTGTAGCATCAAAATTTATAACCAGAAATCTGTTTAAGTCCTTCTTATCCATCCCCTGCTGGACCACTGGGCATCCACCCCAAGTGCAATGGATAAACCGGCACTGGTACATCCTACATTTTACTTTACAATGATATGGTTTGAAAATATTACACCTCTTTTAGTTGCTTGATAACATTTTTGCTTTCATGGTGGCAGGATACAGGGATTATTATTCAATTTAGCTTGCATACAGATTCTTATTTCAAGTAAATTTTTGAAGAAAAAACACACTGTGTTCATTTTTGCATGGAGTCGCTTATGTTGGGAAATATACAGTAAATAAAAAGCAAATGTGGCATTTTTATTAGATTCAAAAGATAAGTAAAGTAAATAATCATACAGAATGTATTAAAAAGGAGTACAATAATCTAGTTTACTCTGTAATTCTATGTGTAAAAAATTAAAAATATAATTGAAAAGGAAGTTTTTTTGGTTCGGAATCAGATTAGAGAAAGTTGGACACTTAAATATTGAATGTCATACAGTTTAGTAGTTAAAATCAGATTCAGACTGAAATAATTATATAAGTTTCTTAGGTACTTTCCTGTAAGCCGGGTGCAAGCGAAAAATCGCCGATCACGTAGAATTCTGCCAAATTTCTTACAACAATAAGGGGAATGTTTGTTTGAGGCCATGTGCTCTATTCTCTGAATTCATTCAAAACAAAGCACGTTTTCCTTTCTTTCTTCCATCTTAATTTTTCTTAAAAATGATGAAAATTCTTTGTTGAATTTATGTAGAGATGAGGAAGTAAATGATCACTTGAACAAATTCTCTAGGATATCACTGTATTCTGTAAAACCAATAATTAAAAGCATTCTTTTTTGGGTAAAATTGTTTTGTTCACTATTCATTAATATTTGTTTATAGTTGAACTTGTTTTGCTTACCATGAGTTTAATACTTGTTTATAGTTGAATGATTTTGACTTTTATTCCGTTGACAGTTTTGTCATTGGCTTCTGGATTTGGCTTTGTTTGGTTTATGAATTGGTGACATTTGCACCTGGCTAACGGAAAAGTACCAGTTTATTAGTATTATTGTTGATCATTAACATGTTAATAGTAATAAATTTAATAAGAATTTGTCTTTTAGATAGTGAATGATATTCTTAAACATTAAAAATTTGTATTCTCAAAACAAATGTGTGAATGCCATTAATAGTTGAATTCCTCATGTATAAGTTACTGCTGTTAGTTAATGATAATGATCTTTTTTTCTCTTTTGAAGGCATCCACTATTTCCTCTACTTGCACTTTTGTTTGAAAAGTGTGAATTAGCTACACAAAGTGCTGAAGTTTCTTCTTCAGAAAGTTTTAATATGGACATTCAGGCATTTGTCCAGCATCAAGAGCGTGATAGAAAACCTTTTTTTAGTGATGATCCTGATGTAGATAGTTTGGTATGCTAATTTTTATTCAACTTTTTAAATACATTTTTGAATTTATGATGTTTTTTATTAATTTTATTATATGATGCATTTTCTTAAGGTATTTTTTTTTAAATGGAAGGTTCAAAACAAAGGGGGAAAAAGCGTAAAATTTTAAATTAAACAAAAAGTTTTTTTCATTTAATTCCTTTTTAAAAATTTGAAAAAGTGTTAAAGAAGGAGCTTTTTAGTTTTAAAAAGGTTTAAAAATAAAAAAAGGGGGAAAATTTTTTAAAAAAAAAAATGTTTTAAATTTTTGTGGAGTTTCCCAAGAGAATCTAAAACCTTCATTTAAAAAAAATTTTAAATTTAAAAAAAAAATGTTTTATTGTGTTGTTTTTTTGATTATCAAATTGTTTTTTTAAATTTTAATTTTTTATATTTTTAAATTTTAAATTTTATGTTTGCTATTTTAATTTAAGGGGGAGGAGGGGGGGGACTCTTTAAATGGTTTTTTTTTAATGCTTTCAAAAAAATTTTTTTTTTTGGATACAAAAATAGGCTCAGATCATGTTTCCGCTTTTTTTAAATTATTTTTTTAAAAATTTTTTTTTTTATTTTTTTTAAAAGATTTTTTGTTAAAAAGAATTTTAATACTAAATTTTTGGGATTAAAAAAAGCCATACTCAAATTTTGGGCTTTTTTTAAAAAAAATTTTATTTGGAAATTTTAAAAGTTTTCTTTTTTACTTTAAAAAAAAAAAATTTTTTTTTACCGGAAAAGATTTTTAAAAGGGAAAAAGGAAAAAGGGAAAAAAATTTTTTGTTTTAAATTTCGGGAAATTTTAAAGTTTATTTTTGGAAAAAAATTAAAAAATTTATGAAAAATTTTGAAATATTTTTTGAATTTTCAAAACTTTTTTCTTTTTTAAATAGAAATATGTTAGGTTTTTAATCAATTTTTAAAAACTTTTTTAAAATTTTTTGTTTAATAGTTTTATAAAATTTATTTGTTTATGAATTACATTTTAAATGTAACTTATAAATGTTACAATAAATGAAATTAAATTTGATTACTAATATAACTCTTATTTTAAGATTAAGTTTTTTTTTTAACTTAAGATTTGTTTTTATTAAAATAATGTATTTTTATTTTTAGATGGTTAAAGCTATTCAAGTGTTGAGAATTCATCTTCTTGAACTAGAAAAAGTTCAAGAACTTTGTAAAGACTTTTGCAATCGCTACATTGCTTGTTTGAAAAACAAAATGCAAAGTGAAATTTCAGACCTGTTATCCGGGGCTTGGAAAAATTTAGTTCGGGTAGTACACCTTCAATGGTGGGGGGTTCTAACCTTTATAAGATTATAAAGGTCAATTTATCTTTAAAATTGTTAAACTAAATATTTTCAAACTTCAATTATAAAAAAATTTGTTTTAAAAATTTCCATGTTTTTTAAATGTTATTTAGACATGTCATCACTTGAGTAAATCTAAAAAAATCATTAATGCTTATAATTGTAGTTCATGTAAAACACTGTTTGACAGGTTTTCTGTACTTAAATACTGTTTTCTTCAATTACTAAAAAAGCTTAACATGCTTACAGTAAGCATAAACCACTGTAAATATAAATTTGTGGCTTCAGCTGAAAAAAGTGGACATTCTTGCATGTTTCATGACACTTTTTTTTGAAAAGATTGTATTTAATGTGTTGGATGCTATATGACATTCCTATGTACTTTGAAAAGGAATACATATATATATATACACACTACAAGCAGTTAACGCATTGGCTGAGTGAGGCCTATTTATACATCATGACAGTTAAGGGATGAAAGATGAATAAATAAGGATAGAATTAATTAAGTATGGGTGATTTGAATGCCGAAATGGTCTTGGGTGGGAATTGATTGCATGGAATAACTCTTCTTAGAGCTTCCCAAATAATCTCTGCAGGACTGAGGCTCTGGGATTTCACAGGCCACACCACATGATGAATATTCTTTCTCCTGATAATAGGTAGGTGGAGCTCTGTTTGGGGACTACCATCCATAAAAATGAATTTGGTTTTGGCAGCTTTTTTGAAAAGCAGCATGTATGGTTTCAAGAATCTCATCCCTATAGAACGGTGTAGTTTGTACTGGCAGGCAAGAAGTACAATGGTGTATTTTTGTTTTATTTGATTCCCTTTCAATACAAGGATGTTGCTGCCACTAAATTGGTGGATTTCTTGGATGTTTTCAGGATAATAGCATTCATCAGGTTCATTGCGAATCTCGTTGTATGTTGAAGAGTACTTAAGTCTAAACTTGTTCTGTCAAAGGGTGGTGTTACTGGCTTTGTGACTGTCAGGCTCTCTTATGACATTTTCTAAGGTAAGCACACACTAATGGTCATCATAAAGGATCCTCTTAGCTAACTGTCTATTGGAACCTAAATAATTTTTATAGATAACACTCTATCTTGCATAGTTTTTCTTGGAGATGATTATCTAGAGGAAAAGGATACTTACCTATGAGGTATAGCTTGTGAGATTGCCAGATCTTAGTCCTGCAGGGATCATTTGGGATACTCTAGTAATAGACATTGTAAGCCATCGATGTCCTCTTAGGACACTACAGGTATTGGAATTATCACTTTTCAAAGAATAGCTATTGTTGCTACAATCCATGATCAAAACTTTCATTAACAGTATTATTCCAACCAATCATATGTTTTGATGTATCCTATTGTGATAAATATTGTTGTCATTTGTATAATGCTTTACTGTGAGCTGCTCTTTTTTCTATTGTCTGCTTTATAGTCTGACATATTTGTAAAAAATTCCTTTACATTAAACTAATTTTTTTGAGATGTTGCATTTTTATGATTTTACTTTTAATTCTGATTACCAGCATATTCAAAGGACTTAAGCTCTGCTTAATTACTATATATGTGCACATTTTATTTCTCTACATATCCAAGTGAAAATTATTGGTTGAATTTTTAAAAAAGTATCATTTTTATAAATTATATTAACACCAAGCAAAACAGTAGCTTTCTAATTTTATCAATAGGCAGAGAAAATGAATATCTCAATATTAGTATGTTAGGTAGACTTAGGGTGAGATTTAGCTTCATTGGCATTTTCTTATTTGAAAATTTAAAATGAGCAGTGTTGTAAAAAATTTGTTAAAGGAAATATGTATCTTTGTATTTACATAAAACTTAAAAAATATTAAAACAATGAATACATAATTGTATTAGGAAGAAAGTAATAGAAAGCCTGCTTTTGAGCTATAATACACATTGCATATGCAAGGTTTATTCTTGCTTATAAAACTTGTGAAATAATGTATGTATACATATTGTTTTTGACTTCTGTATCTACAAACATTAAATAATTTGTGAAAACTCTCATAAAAGGAATAAATAAAAAAATATATGTGAAGTATGTTAAATACATAAATTCTTATTTTATTTTTATATTTACTTTTCACTTACAAAATATGCTATGAAAAGAATCTCCTCCAAAAATCACTCTTAGATTTCATCAAATTTAAATTCATGGTCCTTGCAAATATTGTATCTTATGTATAAATTTGCTATAGCTAATTAATAATTTAGTAATATTATACTTATAAGCAACTGTTGGTGATGGATCACATAATTTTGAACTGTTGTCAAGTAATGGGGCTAATATCTAAAAATTAGCCAAAAGGAAATACTAGTAGATATTTGATTATTTGCAATACCTGTCACTTGAGCTTTTATCACATTCTCCTAACTTCCACACCATGCTGGTGTAAGAACATTAAATAGATTTAATGGGGATCAGTTCCTCTATACACAATAAACCTGTAAAACATCTTCAAGTGTAGTGATTTTAACAAAGTCTACCGTTGTCCAGTGTTTAAATGCAGTATTTAATATAAGAGAACAATTATTGTTCTGTGAAATAAAATCACTTTTATTGGGGAATTGATAAAAGCTATGAAAAAAGAAATTTAGAGATAATTAGAGTTGAGAGAAAAGAACATGCAACAAATGAAAAAGATACTTTTGATGCAATCCTAAGAATAATTGCTTAATATTTTTAGACAAAAGCAAAATTTGTCAAAGTCTGTCAAGTTGCCATTGACATGCCATTAATAAGAAACTACCTAAGTATTTTTTACTTAAAATTATTTATGGTATTATAATGAAAAGAAAAGCTATATCAATGCAATTTTGAATTCTTTAAATTGAAATGTCAAATGTTTGGTAAAGAAAATGATATTAATATTATCTCCTGTACATTTGATTAATTTTAAGGAGGAACAAGGGGATAATGAAGCTAGCTGTAGGTTTGTCTTTGATTAAGTGTTTGTGTTAATTTTCTAAAAGTGTAAATTATTTGCAAAAAAAAAAATGCTATATATCTATTTTTGCCAGATTAAATTGTACTGTAAATACATATTTTATTTTAATGAGCTTATTATTTCTTCTCAACTACATTTTTTGTGACTTGTATTTTTGTTTAATAATTTTTGAAAATGTTAAAAGATATGCATTTATTTAATTTTATCTTGAATTCACAAAATTTCTTAGTTATGACATGTTTCAATTAAGCAGAAACAACTATATATTAAAAATACTGAAACCTTTAAATTTTTAAATTGCATCACATATAATTGTACATTGTGATATTTTAATTATACTGTATATATATATATATATAATTACTTACTTTTTCCTTTTAGGTTCCTGGAACTAATGGTACTATCAATAACTATGTATTACAACCTGGCATTTCTCCTAATTCATTGCCTGTAAATAATATAAATCAAAACCAAATTGTTTCTGGAGGAAATTTGTATCAAATGGTACAGACACCACAAGGATTAATGGCTCAACCTATACAGGTTGATATTTATTTCTATTATATTAAAAAAATAAAACAAGTAATGTTTTTGTGTACTTTAAAATTTCCAATTACATACTTTTATCTTAGTGTCTTATAAACCTACTGCATTTCAAAATTGAATTTTATTTGCACAATTTGCAAATTAACGTTGTATAATTTTTCTATGTATAAAACAAAGATTAAAATTTTGTTAAAAATAATTGTTAATAATTATTCTGAGAGGAAAAAATATTTTAAATATTTTGCAGGTTAGTCCCAATTCTAGTGCTCATATAGTTCATGGAAGCACCCCATTATCACAAATAGGTGCCTCACCAATGTCACAAGACTCTAGGATACAAGCCATAGGTAGCTCACGTACGGATTTATTTTGTAATTGTTATGATTTTCATTTTAAATAATTTTTTAGATTTGTATTACTTATTATGAATATTATCATTAGCACCCAGGCCACTACTACACAGTGGGGATGATGATGACGATGACCTTATAAGTAAAAAAAAGCAAAAAAGAGGTGTATTGCCAAAGCATGCTACAAGTATTATGAGGTCATGGTTATTTCAGCACATAGTGGTAAGAATTTATATAATCCTGTTTTACTTTATTATAATCATGTGTGAAGATCTTTTAAAATAAATATACACATTTGCATGGAAGAGAAAAAAACTTTTAAAGTATTGCAATTTTTCTTGATATATTTTATTTATTTGATGACAAAATAATATTTGTTTTAAAATGCAAGTATTGAGTCAAATTAGGACAGAAAAATCGTTGTTTAGTTTTATCTAGTTTAATTTGTCTAATTGAAGTACCCTTTCCAAAATTTGTATGCATTTCAAAAAAGAAATTCAAACTTGAAATTAAAATTTTAAAATTCCATACAGTAAAATAATTTTGTTTTAAAATTTATAAATTTTTCTTAAGTTTTATTATTAATGGTAATTTTTTTTAAAAGAACAATAAAAAATTTCATTTAATTAGATAATTTTTATAAAAGAAATGCATGTAACATTACATTCATCAAAAATGAGAACAGATGTTGTAGATTTAGCATAATTTAAAAAATTGCACATCATGTGATCAGGTTGAGTTACTTTAAATTAATTGTCTTATGAGAATTATTTATCATTTTATTAAAATGGTTGTTAATATTTAATAGTAAAATAATGTTATAATCATTGTTTTTGTTATTGGGGAAAAAAAACATTGCTCAAAATGCCCTGTGAAAATAATGATGACTTATTGCTTCAAGTGTAAGGTTGGCAGTGGGTAAAATGGATGCTGTTTTTTCTTCTGACATAAAATGCTCTATATTCTTCCTAACTTTATGAGTTATTCATTATTCAGTCATACAAATGATTCTATATTATTTGTAAGTGTATTATACAGTTGTATGGGAATGAATGTTTTCATGCTTGAGTTTTTTAGTAGAGTATTAGTTTTCAATTTGTTCTTGTTACAGCCATCTAAGACGTTTTTTCTTTTTCAGTTTTTGACAGGCATTTTATTGGAAATTTTATTTATTGATTGATTATGTCTTTCAATTAATGAAATATATTTGATTAAATTTTTTTGTAATAACTGTTTTATTAGTCCAGAATGTTGTTACTTTTCAATACATCTTCACTGGAGAACTCTTGATAATCAGGGTTCTATATATTTTTAAAGGAAAACTCAAAATTTTTTGAGAATTTTATTATTGAAGTAGCTACTCTGTAAACAAAGAAAATATTAATTTGTTAAAACCCCTTATTCTTAAATGTTATGTTTCTTAAACCGAAGTCTATATTTTTAAGCAAAAAAATATATAGCTTCCATTGTACATCATTAAATTTTTCTTTTCCATTAAATATCAATTCTTAAGTTAGATTTTTGGTGCAATGAAAATGAATCTGTATTGTTAATTTAGAATGTGTGTAATTATCTTGTTGGGAGGAAAAAAAATACATTATTTTGTTCAAATTCAGTTATGATATACAGAAAGTAAAATTAACAAAATTCTTTTAAGCTGTAGCATGCTATTCATTTATTTTAAATTATTACAATCAAGAAATGTAGGTAATAAAAAAAAATGCTTCAATTCTGAAAGATTTTCAAATTCCTCTCACCCTCCCTATATAAATACTGAGTAAAGCCATAAGCTCTGATACAATATAAAGAAAAAAAAAATTGTAATCAAATTTAAAACTAAATCCTCTTAAAGTTGTATTTTATCTTAAATTTTTTAACATATTGCTCCTTTTATTCAAAATGATAACTTTTTGATATCATACAGCCAATCATCTATCAAGGCATGCACTACTTCCATGGGAATTTCCATTGCTGCTTTCTTCAAAGAACATTTAAGACAGTTCTAATTGATGTGCCATTTTTGCCTCCAATATTGGCCACAATTTATAGCCAAATAGATTTAAATCTGGACTGCTGGAAGGCCAATCTTTGTGTTCTATGCAGTTTGGAACATTCTCTTTCAACCATTGCTGGGTCATCTTTGCCTTATGAGCAGGAACAGTTTTATTAAATAGTCCAATAATTCTCATTGCACAGGTTTATTTAGAAGGATTTCACTATTTGTTCTATGATTGTGTCTTGATAAACTTTTGCTGTGGTTTTCATTCCTTTTTACCAAAAACGAATTTCTGAGATGCCTTCATTGTTCACACCACATTAGGGAAACCATTACTGAAGCCAGATGATGGTCTATTTGCACATAATTTTCTTGTTTTTAGTTTTTTGGGCACTCCTTGCATATACATGGTCCTTCTGGTGGTTGAGAGATTCTTCAATGTCAGAAATTTTCTTGTCTGTAAACAGAATTGATCTGTGGTCATTATGAGCATGTCACTGTTACAGAGCTTTTGCTTTAAGGCGACTCTGGTGCTTTAATTCCTTTGTTAGAAAATAGCTGGTTATTCTTTGATTACTTTTCATCTAAAACAAGGGTTCCTCTACTTTTCGAGGTGGAGACCCCATTTTTTGTGCAACCCCATAAACATTGTGCAAATTTACACACTCTTGGATACTTTTATATGTGTTTTATTTATAGTGCTTGTATATTATTGCTTTGCAGTAATAAACATCCAGAACAAATTTTTACTTTGAATATAACTCTATAGAAATTTTTGAATGATATACAGGGCCTTTTTTACGAACTAACAGCAATATGTGTGCAAATCAAAAATAATTGGTTTTATTATAATTTAAGTTAAAAAGTTCTTGGTTGTATGTTTTTTCTTATCTTGAAAACATTTCACATAAAATGTGTTAAATTATTTATTAATGGTGAATAAGTTATTTTATGCAAAAAGATATATAAAAATTCCTAAAATATTTTGTGACCCCAGCCGCAAGTCATACAATCTCATTTTTGAGGTCACAACCCTTAATTAAGATACACTGGTCTAAAGCCTTCATTTCTTATTCATCACATTTTTTTTTCTTCTTTGACATATGTTCATGTGTTTAGCAAGAAGAGGCTTCTTTTGACAAAACTTTTGACGAATTCTATATGATTACTTGGATGAAAGCTGGTGTTCTCTTTGAGTGCAGATGACATTTCTTGTACAGTTTGCAATGTTATTGGTATCAGAAAAATTCCTAAATGAACCTTTTGAAGTCTAAATGCTTAAGAGCTTTAAAAAACTCTGGTGGGCTGTTCTTTTTCTGGTACAGGGAAAAAAATGCTGCTCACTTTTGTTTGATGTTCATTCTACTGTGTTAAGGCTCTCGACTGATTAAGAACAATAGAACAACATGTATGAAGGACTAAAATCTTCAAAAAATATTGCAGATGGTCTCTGCAAAATCATCTGCTCTGTGTTTAAATCACTGCAGATCTGGTTAGCAATTAGACAATCTCAAATTTTTGTATCAGAACTTAAGACATCACTTAGCATAATAAAATTGTTTTGGTTTTTAAAAATGTTTTGATATATTTTTTTGAACATTTATAACTAATCCATTTTTTGTATCCTTGTTATATACTTAAACTATTTATCTTTTCATTTAAATCTCCTCTGTAAATTAAAATAATTTTTATTTATATTTGATTTGTTTTAAAAATAACTTCTTTATACTGTTAAATGTGTAATTTTATCTGAAATTGTTATTATTTATAGCATCCATACCCAACAGAAGATGAAAAGAAACAAATTGCTCATCAGACTAACTTAACACTTTTACAAGTAAATAATTGGTAAGATTTTTGTGATTTCTTTTC
Source organism: Trichonephila inaurata madagascariensis (assembly GCA_019973955.1). NCBI lineage: Eukaryota > Metazoa > Arthropoda > Arachnida > Araneae > Nephilidae > Trichonephila > Trichonephila inaurata. The sequence continues at coordinate 171,191 of BMAV01019023.1, forward strand.
AACAAACAAAGCTAATTGTATTAATGAAAACTTTGATGTATAGATAATTATTTTTTATATTACATAGGTTTATAAATGCAAGAAGACGAATTTTGCAACCCATGTTGGATGCAAGTAATCCAGAAACTAACCACAAATCCAAAAAAACTAAAACACAATCAAATCGACCTGTCCAAAGGTTTTGGCCAGAAAATATTGCCTCAATTCAACCTCAGGTTCAAAATTCAAATGAATCTGAACATAGTCCTTCTGGTGAAAACAATCAGGTTACAAGCCCTAGTGATGCACAAGCTGGTACATCAGGTACTGATTAATTTAATTCTTTGTTTTTTTCTTGTACTGTTATCTCATTTAATAAATATAATTAAGGTGTTGATTTTCATTAAAAATTTTTTGTAATTTATTTCTTACATTTTTGTTTATATCCTGTTGATGTAATTATGATGCTAGTTGCCAATAGCCCTTTATTTGTCTCTAAATGCAACATTAGCAAACTATTAATCTATCGTGTGTTGTGTACTGTATTTTATCTAGTTTAAAAATATTTGTTTAGAAAGTTGAATATGAATAAAACCCATTTATTTTTGTTGCTAATTACTTTTGTAGTGTTATGCTTAGTTTGTTTCTAGAAGAAATTAAGAAAATTTTCTAGTAAAGCTTTGAAATTAAATTTCTTTAAGTAATCTTTAGTATTTAGTCCATGGAAAAATTAATGTTATGTATTTTTCCCAATTCAATGACTTTTAAAGTATGCAGTTTATTAAATTAAAGCCTGTTGTGTGTGTGTGTGTAATATTTTGTGTTTTCCATATCTCGGATTAAGGGGGAATTTTTTATTGCAGAAAAAAAAAGAGAAAAGAGTAATATGTATTGGAAATTGAAGTATCTATTGAAAGTGTTTATTTCTAATGGAACAAAACAACATAACATTGATAAGATCATAACTTTCAGATTTATTGATCCCCCCTTTATAAGAATTCATTTTAAGTATTTTTGTTACAACACTAAGCTATGAATCTAAATTTTTATCTAATTATGAAAGTATATTTCTATGTGAAATTTATAAGAATACCAGTTTTAAAAACTTTTTTAGTAATTTTAATTTTTCTGAAAATTAATTTTAAACTGCTCCCATGGCAATAAATTCATATGAAATATACTATTTCAGTAGCCATGGAGACATTCTTTACAAATTTAATCTTTTGTAGAATTTTGTGAAAATAAAATATTCAGCTTAACCCAATGATTATAAATTTTTCAATTAAAATTGTGCTTGTGTGTGTTTTATATTTGAGTTGTTTGCCTTTGTTATTTGTAAGATTTATTTAAAATAATGTGTATTCATTTTATGTGTCGGCAATCTTTTCTTGTTTTTCAATTTCAGTTTTCATAATTTTCACAATAACCACCCTTACAGTAACAAACAGGTATTTTTGGGAAAAAATTTTTTTAGAAATGTCAATCTAAAAGTTTTAAAAAATTTTTTAAATATTTTTTTTTTCCCCCCTTCAAAATTATTTAAAGGGCTAAAATGTAATTTGAAGTTAAATTGTAAAATCAATTAAAAACTCAATAGCTTTTCTTAACTGATATTAATCTTAGTATAAAGTGGTTTGTTTTTGAAAAATTATTAAAATAAATTATTGTTCCCTACCAACTTTTTATTAAGATCTTATTACTTTTATACCTTTCAACCAATGGAAGTATAACTTAATTCGAGGATAAAAAATAAACTTGATTCTAAAACACAAGGTTGCTTTCTATAGTTTGGCAATTAAAACAAAATTTATTTTCCATAATTTTCATATTTCTTAAAATAATTCATATTTCTTAAATGTATCACTAAAATGTTTGATAATTACAGTTGTTTTGTATAGCCATATTAATTAATGAATATTTGATCTTGATTGGTTTGATTCCAAGATCTCTTTTTTCATTGGTATTTGAGAAAACTTAATATGTTTATTACTGATTGTGCAAATACAGTCGGACCTCCATTTTATGAATCTTTATTGTGCAAACTTTTTCTTGGAACAAAGGTTATTGTATATTGAAGGATGAATCTCTATTTAACAGATTTTTCACATAACAAACTTTTTTTTAGGAATTTAGCAACTTCGTCAAATAGAGGCCCGATTGTGGTATATTTTTTTGAATGAAAATGTGCATTGATTCGTTGTTTTTTGTATTCTTTCATTTTAATTACAATTTTATGCTGTAAATTATTAGTTTTTTTTTAAAAGTCTGATATTAAAATGTTTTATTGTTTTCAGGTATGAATCAACATTGCAATCACTATACAGCTGGCAGTAGTACAACTCCTGATACAGGACATTCCTCCCCTGATGGTAATATTAGTCAAAATTGTTCTGATGGAGAAATTAATAAGGTTCCTTCCATTGGAAGTTTGGATGACTTAAGTATGAGCTGTAACACCTCAACTGATGAAGAAATTGATGATGAAGAGAAACGATAGCCATTGTGTAACATAATACTTCTAGTAACATCTCTTTTATGTTTGATATTTGTTTAAAATGAACATAAACTGTTTGGGTTCATCGTTAATTGAATGTGATTTTGTACATTATATTTGTGATTATGTCAGCACTTACAAGAGCTTATTTAAAAATTCAATAGCCAGATTCTACAATTATGTTACAAAGCATCAATTTCGTTTCCCTTTTTGTCATTTTACTGTAAAATGTGTAAATTATGTCAAATGAATGCCGAATTTTTTGTTATGTTGAGTTTTAAAATCCTTTTTAACTTTGTCTTTATATATTGTAAAATTTTTTTAAATGTGTATATTTTAAATTTTTAGACTGACAGTAATAAAAAAGGGAAAGTTTATATATTTTTTGCTACTTTTTATTTAGTATTGTTGTTAATGTTTGCTTTATATAATTTTTGAATTTTTAATTGGTTATTACCATTATAACATCAGTTTGGGTACAGATTAATAATTACTTTTAATTTGTAATTTAAATTATTCTATCATCATAGATATTTAATTTTTTTTTTTAAAAATCGATGAAGGAAATTGCTATGGGAAAAAAAAATGACAATTCAAGAGGACTGATAGGAAATTAATAATTTGTATTATATTCCAAATTTGCAATTATTGCCTAAAAATTCAGAGAGGACTTTTAATGTTTGCATTATTTTAAACTAATGTTTAATATGTTTTATTAGTTACTGTTTGTTATTTTAATATTTTTATTTTTTTAACAGTATTTGAAAATTAAAAATTCATGTTTTATTATTACTAGGTCATATGAGATTAGTATCTTTTAAGTAGTAAACTAACAGTTATCCATTGTAACTGTTTCAAAAAAAGTACTTCCATTTGTGAAGTTTAAATTTGCAATATATGAATCTTTGGAGGAAATTTTGTTTTCTCTGAGGAAGAGGGGCTTTTTAAATTAAAATGCATAGATTAAATAAAAAAAAAATTTAAATGTTTTTTGGTGGAAAAATTTTTTTCTATTTAAATACAATTTTAATACTATTTAATGCAATCATGTTTTAGAATTTTTGTATTATTTCTTAACTATGTTCTAGACATATACATCTGTTGAATTTGTTTTATTGAATTTATACCTGTGTTATATTTTTTTGTTATCTTTATATGTTTTTGCATTTTCAAGTTTTTGTATCTGTATGATTTTTAGTGAATACCATATTTTAACAAAGATCTTAACAGGAAAATTTCCACCTGTTTAAAACTTTTAAAATTAGCGATTAATTTTCAAATGGTGATTCTAGCAAAAATTGTAAATCTCTGTAGTTTTCCTGTTTATAATATAAAATAATAATAGTAATCAGATATAAAAATTGCAGCTGTCAATTTTCATCTAAAATTATATAAAAACATTTAATACTTTGGAAATCTACTTTATCCTGGCAAATCTAAAATTTTTAAGATGTCATGTGCAAATATTTTGTCACTGAATTATACTATTGCATTCCTCAAATTTGTGATTTCTGACAATTTTACTTTACATTAAAAATAAGCTGAATTTACTAAAATTGAGCACCATGTATAAATTACATTTTCACATGAGTTTTATTTAAAATGTCAATGTTCTTGGTGATTTTCAATATATTTTAATTAAATAAATGTAATTTTTTTTGTATATATTTCTTTCCTAATATACTGTGAAATACTTGTAAACCTTTTTAGATTTTGGATTTGTTGAATTTATGTCTTAAAATCCTAAATAATTACCGAAATTTTATTCATATTTTTTCTATTGCTGGTTTCTTTTCAATTATTAATAAATGAGTATTTATATTATTTCTGGAGTTAAATGATGAATCTGGAACATATTAAGTTAAAAAGTTTTAAGTCAAAATTCTCATTAAAAAATCTAAAATTTCTAACATTTAATTGAAATTTATTTGTAAAAATTCTCCAAGACATATTTTTATTAGTCACAACCTGAGTACTTTCTGAGTTGAGTAGTTTATTTGCTATTTGAAAAAGCTATTATTGGAAATATTTTATTAAACAAATCGATATTTTTTTTTCTATTTTGTAAATTTATACTTTGATGTTACTAAGCAATATATAGTGTCTTAATTTTCATTATAATTATACTTCTAAAGAGTGAATTATATTCTATTTTTTGTAAAATGGGAATTTTATAGTTGTAAATTACTTTACTAAGAATACTTTATTGAAAATATTGATGTCTTTCCATTTGATAAGAGATTTTCATTTGTTTGATTTGACAAACTGATTGACTTAAAAAAAAAAATCTGTATTTTAAATTTTAATTTAAAACCTTAATTAATGTCATTTTGTCTGTTGATGTTACTGCCAGATTTTTTTAATGTTGCTTTATTGAATAGATTTGACAAATTGAATGATATATCTTAATTATAATTTTTTTGGTTAATAATTTGTCACCTGTATGGTGCTCAAAGCTACGGCTAACGACAGGCATCACTTAGCCCTTTGCCATGATGAATTTTGTGGGCCTTGATCTGGCCTTTGCCGATCAGGTGCATTAGTAACAACAACATAATTTGCTTAAAAACAGAAAATGTCTAGATAAATTAAAATGTAAGCACATTGAAAAAAAAAAATGACGGGTTTTAAATATGTTTTAGATGTCATTTTTATTTCATCCCACTTTGATTTGGGTGATATTCTGCTATATTACACATATAAGTTGCAAGAAAGTTACAGTTATTCATAGTGTATCAGAATATCTGTATTAGGAAGCATGTTTTACCTTTTGAGAGTTTATTTTTTATGCTCCAGTTGTGCATAAAATTTCATGAAACAGAAATATTAGGTCAGTACTTTAAGTAATAAGTTATGTATACATTTTTTTTGTAATTCTGCAAACTAAAATCTGCTAAAAAATTTTTTTGAACTTATAAACCATTTAGTTATATTGGCAACTAAACAACATTGATTGTTGACAATCAATGTCCTTTGATACATCTTATGTACCAAAGGACATTGATGTATGTCTTGAATGATGTATTAATGAGGATGTCTTATGTATCTCTTTTGTTTGCTAATTAACTTACTTTTATGATGCGACTTAAATTATTTTATGATTCAATGTTAATATTTTTAGAAATATTACAGACAATTCTTCCACACAAATAACACCATTAAGGGTGTGGCAGTATCTAAAATAAGCCAGTAACAGCCTCCGGACAGAAGTGATCACTTTTGTCTAGTGGTATGTTATGTGCTTATGAATCCATAGGTTGCGGGTTCTAATCTCCGACATTGGTGACCTGGACGTGATATGAACACACAATCTCCGACAAGGGATTTTATTAGAGTAAATGTTAATATTATTTTGTATTATACAAACATGTTATAAAGGACAGAATGGATTTTAACTGAACATTTTTTAATGCATCTCACAGACAAATGATGTCAATTAATTGATTACTTTGTATGTTGAATATGCATTTGTTTAGTTCTTTGTTTTTTAGCTTATTCATTTTGTTTCTGCAATTTCTATTGAGTTTTTAAAACAGGAAAGTAATTAAAGTTATTAATTTTTAAACTATTCTTTGTAAATATAGGTTTATTAACATAAACTATCAATATCAGTTTTAAATATGATCATATGATGCTTACATATCATGTTAAAATTTGTGTTGATGTTTGGGAAATATGTGTAAAAAGAATTTGTAGTATTGTTCTACATTTTACATCTTGTTTTGTTTGATTAATTAAAATTACAAATCAGCTTTATTTCAGATTTTTTTACATAAAAATAATTTTTGAAAATACCTTTTCTTGTAAGCAGTGTTAGAATAAGTACTTTTCCTTTGGTGATGTATAAATTAAAAACCTTTTCATATCGATTGCTGAAAAATATTTTTTCAGAAAACGAAAGAAATTAATAATTTTCAATCATTTTTAAGAAACTAAAGTTTGAATTAAATAGAATTTTTTAAATTTCATTTGCTATATTTATGGGACCTTCTAATGCATGTATTTTGTGCCTGTATGTATTAAAAATTTAAACATTTAAGTTTTATTCCTTCTGAAATTACTGCTGTGATTTTTTATGCATGTATTAATTGTGTAATTGTGTCTTAGAGTTTCAAGAATAGTTTTTGTCCTGACATTTTTAAAGACATATTTTAAAGAAAAGAATTTACTCACTTGTATTGTGAATGTAATGCATGAAAAAGCAATAAAAAATACTTTTAATAAATGTCTTTTAAGAATTTGTCATTCACTTGTAGTGAAAAAAACTAGTCTTGCTGCAACCCCATAATGTTTTATGCGGTTCTGACAATTGTATCTGCATGAATATTTTAATAGAAAGCATGAAAAGAGAAATTCATTTGAACTACTCCTATATTTTAATTGTTGATTTAGTAATAATTGTACTTCACTCATTTTACTGGGCTGCTACTTGTTAAAAGTTTGTGGCTAATGGTTGTTTTTATATTGCTACTCATTTCTTCAACATCTGTATCTGCTTTAATATCTAGTCTTACTGTTATGTTTAAAGGTATTCAGTATTCAAAACGGCATTTTTTATGTCATTTGTACTTTTTAATTCAACTTTCTTTCTTTCTTTTTTAAAAGTAGAATTTGTCTCTTCTCTGGTATTTTCTGATACTTCAGCATGAATCTGTGTGATTATTTCCAAACTTTTATAGCTGTTTGTACATAACCTAGCTTTGAGATTTGGAAGTTTGTCAATTAGGGAAAAAAAAAAGCTCGATTGTAACCTGTAATAAGTGATCAGAATGATCAAACTATTGTTATTGTAAAAAGTTTTAATGATCTTTGCATTTTGTTAATAAAATTAAATTTATTGATACGTTGCATTTGTGTTATAACAAAATTTGTTGTTCTCACACATTTTGAAATTTTTTTTAAAACAAAAGTATAAACATTATATGGAGAAAAGGGAATGGACATTACTATAATAGGTGATATATTATTTTAAAAAATGGTAATATATATATTAAAAATGCAAATACAATAAGCTGTGTTGTGAAATCTGATGCACTTATTTACAAATGTTAAAATTTTTTAGGGTTATAAAATAATAAAAGTTCAATTAAAATTTTGAATAAATAAATTTTTGGCAATAGATTTATATATTGAGTTTTATATATGTTATTTTATTTAATTTAAAAGCCAGATGATAATATATTTTTTTAAAAAATACATGTATTGTGTCACTGGCGTAGCTAGTTCTGAATGGGCCTCCGTATCAAATCTCCTTCAGGGCCCTCTTTTTAGAAATGAAAGCCCTGTTAGTGGTATTATAGTTACACATGTTGGGGCCCCTACATCTTGAGGGCCCCGTATCATTGATATGGTGGTAGCTATGCCCTATATTGTGTATTACAAGGTCTGTTCAAAAAGTATCTGACTTTGAATTTTCCCGTGCACAGTAGAGATTCTAAATCGCACCCCTGTGCACAGTGGGAGGTGTCAGCTCAATGCACATGCTTGAATTTTTTCCCTTCATTCCAGTGTACCAGTCGTTTCTTGCAGGCAGTCGAGTGTTCAAAATTGCTATTGAATTTTTCATTATGTTTAACACAATTGAAGTAGTTTGAAGTACAATTATTATTATCGTAGGCTCAGATAGGCTAAAATAAAGTTAAAGGGGAAAGGCATGAAATTGGGGAAAGTAATTTTAACTTTTGAGGTAAAACCAAAAGCCCTAATTTGAGAACATTGCTCAATGAAGGGGAAAAAGTTAATTTTTAAAATTTTCGAAGTTGAGATAAAGGAAACCTGTCAATCTAAGTTTGAGATTTGGTAATCCTGAGATCTTCGTAAGTGGGACCTACGAATGTTCAGATGTACAGATTTAGTATTTTTTAATTCTTTTTCTAAGAAATTGACAGTGGAATCTTTGATAGTTGAATGGAGATTACTTTTTCAATTCCTACTATTAACTCACACTCTCTATTTATTTATTTATCTTGGAGGAATTTTCAATCGTTAATAAAATACATTTTAAAGCGCTCAATTGTCCTGAAAATTTATATAAATGATTATTTTGGTTGACAATACAATAATTTAATTATAGTTAATAAAAATTAATTGATTAAAACTAATTATTTAAAAAATTACAAATACAGCCACGTTGGCTTAATTTGAGGCGACCTTTTAGCGACTTATGGCAAAACTTGAAAAGGTTTTTTCTCTCGTTTTAAAGCATTCAGTTGAACTGTCACGTTAAATCTGTCGAGGCTCCAACGTCCTCCTATTGGTGTAATGTGGAAGTTAGGAGACGGGGTGCCAGCTCACATGTTCCGTCCTTGTCACTTGACCATGGTTCAAAATTACGAGGTCCGTTGTCAATAGCCTACGAACAGCTTTATAGTGTGACGTTAACATTAACTCACATTCATTTATCTATATATACAAGGTATCCTGAAACTGACCGATAAGTGGACACGATGTGAAACGTTGGGTCAAATCTATTCTGAGAAAAATAACCAAGTGCTGGAGATTTTTTTTTTTTTAAGTGATGTCGAGCACATTTTTGAAAGCGTGGAAAATTAACATTCTCCATCAGATCATTAGTACAGTAACCACAAATTTCCCGATTTTACGATGATTTTTTTCACTAACGTCATCTTATACAGCCGTACTATTAACCACAGTCAGAAGTCGGACTAAAACATTTGCTGGTTTAATTAAAATTAACGTAGTTTGTGTGAGTAGGGCTTAAGAAAAAGATGCCATCTAACTTTGACTCTCCATAAACAGAAAACTATTACACCCGACCTCAGACAATTTTCTCAAAAGTTGGCTCATTTAGTTCACACAGTTCTTCAATTTGACACAGGACATCTTCATTTTAAAAACACTTCTGTTGATATCTTCCATCACATTCATTAGGTGATGTAATCTCAAATTCCCAATTTCACAGTGATTTTTTCACTAACGCGATTAATCACAGTCACCGTCGGAGCATAACAGAGGAATTGTCCACTCATGTAAAAATGTACTCATCGTAACTTTTCCAAGTGCCAGGGAATTTTTAAAAATTTTCCCAAAGAGATATGACTCTAACTTTTACCTCGTTCCCGCTTGTCGTTAAGTTTCGGAACACCCTGCATATATTAAGTGAGGAAACAAATTTGAGCATTTAGCACCCTTTATTTATTTGCATAATTTGTAGTACTTTTTAAATGTCCTTTTTTCATGAATTCTGATAAGAGATTAATACAGCGATTCTCAAATTTGTTTCAACGCGATCAATTTTTGTTCTGATTTCGGCTATCGCAAAAGTGCTAGCTTTGCCTAGAAGTTCGTGTGACCGTGATTTTTCAATGCGTGGCTAGTCCAACTGCAACTGTTGGAATCTTTCTCGAATTTCAGCAGTTTGTCTTTTGAAGAAAACATTGTTCGCCTCAAGTCATCTTCGTACAATAACTGAGCAACTTTACTTCCGTCGCCAAATATATGCTTCCTTCTGTTGGAGGTTCAAAAGAAATTTCAAGCTCTTCACATAAACTTTTAGCATATATTAAAGCGTCATCCCCGAATTCCTCTCGTTTTGCTTCTAATACGGTCTGTAAAGCACATATTTTTTGAGCACATTGACTTCACACAGTACCGGTTGCCAGAAGCCTAAGTAAAATAAAAACGAATGTGATTGTATAGCGACTAATAAACTTCGTGCATGTGTTAAAGCTTTCACTCGTTTCCGTCGGTTTAGTCGCGTGGGCGCGATTTGGAGTTTGAAATATTTTTTGAATTTAAATATATCACGGTGTTTGCCACCACCCCTTTTCGTATGCCACCCGGGGCCATGGCCCCCTCTGCACTGCCCACGTTACGCCATTGAGGCCGAGGTCACGAGAAGGTTTCACGATTTTAAGAAAATTGAGTTAAAATTCAATAGTTACTCTCTTTTTTCTCATTACTGCTAATCTTGATACAGTACATGAGGGGCTGAAGCTTGAACTTATTCACTTGCAACCAGATCACGATGTGAAGGAAATGTTTGATGTCATGACATTAATTATCTTTTCCCAAATCTTTTTTTTTTCTAAAAAATTTCCGTGTAGGAAGAAATTTGCTCGGAAAATAGTTTTTATCTTTGGGTCGACATATATTTCTCAGCGAAGTTTTTCTTGTATGAAGATCAACAAGCCAAAATATAGATGCAAACTGGCTGACTTAAACTTTTAGGCTGTGATGAGAAGTTCAAAAAGTGATCTTAATCTTGATTAAAAACAAGTATAATATACTTTTTTTAAAGCCAATTCCAACATAGGTAAAAAAAAAGAATTTTTTTTCGTTAATTAAATTTAATTAATGAAATAATGTTTGAAAAAACCGTATTAATATCAAAAATGTCATCCACTACAAGTTTAAAAAAGCTAAGAAAAAATTCGTTAGAAAAACGTACTGATGCCATCTGTTGCAGGTAATTCCTAACTGCGTTACAAATAACGCAGATTAAATTTAAAATTAAAAAAGTAAAATTTAAATAATGAATTAATATTTGAAAAAACTGTATTAACATCAAATGTCATCCCCTACAAGTTTTAAAAAATATATTTGAGCTTGGATGTATAAATAAAAATTTACTAACAAATGAAAATTTGAACAAGATATATATAGTATAATAAAATAAAAGTGAAGAAGTTCTAGAACCTACAGTGCTAAAGAAGGAAGAAATTGGAATTCACAAGACACAACAAAGGTAGATACAAAAAAGTCTTTGGACTAAACTGGAGACCTATTATGATTTCAAAAACTGTCATGAATTGGCCAGCGATTAAGGGTTAGAAATGCTTTATGGATCCAACCTTCCCCGGACAGCAGAAATTTTCGACATAATAGAAAAAAAATTAGAGCCATGTTGAAAAGTTAAGCCTGTTTCTACCTCGTGGATGATGAACCTGACAATATATATATATATATATAAATCAGGGGCGTAACGTACACCCCGCAACCCTGACATTGCTGGGAGGGAGGAGGGGGGGGAAGGACCTAGGGGCCCAAGTTGACTGGGAAAATATTTGGGCTTGGGGCCCAAAACGAGTTTGCAGGTGATGCCCTAATGTTCTCCGTTACGCCTCTGAAATAAATATATATAGGTAGAGAGCGAACCAATAGTACATGTTGAAAATATGTCAAATGAGTGTGATAGTGTACACTTGTTTCAGAAAACTGATTTTTAAATTACACGTGCTTCTATCTATAGATGATATGAAACTAGCGCATTCAATAAATTGCATAAAATTGCCACTTTTTTTATTTATATTTATTGATTTTTTATGGTACAATTTATATCTTTTCTGAGATGCAATGTTAACTATAAATGCAATCGTTTTCAAAAAGGTGGCGGCCCTTCGGTATCCTACACTCCTACAATGTGGCCCCAAGCCAAAACAATTGTCTAACCCTTCCTTGGAGTAACTTCAAAATGCGACGTTACGAAACATTCAATCAAAACAATTCTTATCAATCTAATACGATTTCATCATTTTCTTTATCAGATTCAAAACTTTTGAGAAATTTTGTATTGTGGTGCCATCTATGAAATGTTAGAATAATGAAAGTTCAAAAAAGATTGTTTCATAGTAAATACATATTTAAAATATCAACAATACTTTTTTTCCCTTATAAATTTTATATTTTCTATAAAGAAATATATCGTTTTATTTCATAATTTGTTCCAAAACAGTTATATTTTGCAAGATAGATTGTAATAACATAATAGAAACAATAAGCATAAGCAGCTGTAAACATATTATAACTATACATTATAGAAAATTAATGCAAAGTTTAGAATTTTTTTTAAATTCTAAAAAAAGAAGTTAAATGCTATAATTTATGATATAGGAGAATTTATAGAAGTAGAGAGTTGATCAGGTACCGATCAGGGTTTAATCCATCAATTTTAGGAGCCACTATATGAGTATAATTTCAAGCATTTTGTATATAAGATGTTATTTTCCTTTTCATTTGATCACGAAATTTTTTAAACTGACTTTTTGTTCTCAATATTGATCTGAGCATGAACAGTCTTTGATGTACAAAAATATCCCGTATTAAATTTATGCAATTAAAGTTTCAAATTATAGTTTACCAGTTCAAAGATTCAACAATGAATTTTTCTATAAAATTTTTAGAATAAGTCAAGAATGAAGAAATTTTCCCCAGGATTAATAACATGCCTGCTTTTAGAAATATTTAAGCTGTTTTTAAAATTGAAAAGAAAAAAAATGAACTTTTATATAAAATTTTACTTCAGATATTTCTTAAAAATAATATTTTCGCTGGATATATATTTATTATAAATAAAGAAATTAACACTTAATTGGTGGATTAATATTTATAAGTGATCCGAAATTCAAAAAATATAAATAAATAAATAAACGAGCCTTACAGTAGTCTCATTTGATGTGTAATATCTGACATGTTGTTGTGGTAAATACGCAATAGTAACTTATATCCTAAAAAAAATGAATCGGCTATGATTGAAAATAATTATCTATCGAATAACTATCTTTAATGAAAATTTTATTTAACTAACATAAGGAGTAATGCAATTTTTTATCAAAAATAACTATTCTTGTTCAATTTGGGGAAGAACGGAGATAATAGACTTATGATAACTAAAATATAACACATATACTTGTGATTTCAAAGTATTTAAAAACCATTGAAAAACAGCATCAATAACAATACCACTGTTAGTTGTCGAAACATTTCGATTTGTGTTCATTTCGAGCTTGAGTTCATCATTCAAAAAAGCTATGAGAGGCTCAGCTTTTGGCAAACTAATGTTAAAATTAAAATCACCACTCAAAATCATAGGAAACGAGTGATAGATTTTTTTTAAAAGAGCAGAACCATCTTCGTATATCCCTTTAAGACCCGAATTATTTTTATCTTTAAATAATAAATTCTTCTGGTTATTAATACTATATGGACCCCAATGACTTTGGAAAAATACTAAAAATCCCCCACCCGGAACCAAATTGTTACGTTGATCGGGTTTCGAGGATTTTATGCAAAACAGTCACAAAGAAAATAACAGTTCTTTAAGAGCAATGCGAATTTGCTATCGGAAATCCAATTCTTTAAATGCAGGCTTCCGCAGCAATATTCACAGAGTAATTCTCAGAAGGTCTTCACACTTTCAACAGCAATCAAACACGATTATCAGTGTTTAAAATACATGTATGTAAAAGATTATTCGCAAGAACGGCCGAGCTAATCGGTAATCAAAACAATGCTCACTAATCGCGGGTTGAATCAAAACTGACTCGTTGCGGCTAGCACCGTTCTATTTAGAGACCCGGCTTAAACTTCCAGAAAATCCGCACGCGTCACAGAGCGTGAAATTAGTAGAGAAATACACTAATTTCTAGAAGAATCCAGAGGGTCCTGAACTCGCCAACATGGTAGCCAATGTCGCCAAAATAGTCGCTAAATTGGGGGCAAACTTGGTCGCCAAATATGATTGTCAACTTGGCTCTATCACCAAGTTACCACTGACGTCACTTCCTGTTACCCATTTCCGTCCCTTTTTACGAAATCACTCCGACAAATATCCAGCAACCGAGAGGAAAGTGTTACATATATAAAAAAAATGGAAAATAAGAAGACACTAAGAACTTTTTATCAAACGTGGTTACTGCTGCGAATCCTTACATTTTATATACTGAAGGATACCATGAGAATATTTTTTTATTAATAAAATAAGCATAAAATAATTCAGTAATTCATTCGCAAGCGATATCCGTAGAAAAAGTAAAGCGATGTCGGGGAAATAAAAGTGTCAGCTTCTTTAGCGAAAACTGTGTCCGAAGGCAGGGTAATGCTACATGGACACAATAAAACCGTCAACTTTTTTAATGAAGACAGTGTCCGAAGACAGGGTAAAGCTATGTGGTCACGATAAAAACGTCAGCTTCCTAAATGAAGACGGTGTCTGTGTAGACAAGGTAAAGCTATGCGTCAGCATCCTATACAAGGACGGTTTCCTAAGACAGGTAAGGCAATGTGTCCGCATCCTAAGCGAGGTTGTTGTCCAAAGACAAGGTAAAGGTATATGGATACAGTAAAAACGTGAGCTTCCCAAGCGAAGACGGTTTCCGAAGATGAGGTAAAATTATGCTAATACTATAAAAGCATTAGATTCCAACGTTTTTGCTCAGAAAGGCTTCAATGGTATAATCCGTACGCAATCGTATAGTATTAGTGAGTTTGTACTTGTTTTTAGTTATTTCTAGATAGTTTCAAATGAATAAATAGTTTTTGATGTATCTCAGTAGTGGTATATTTTATGATTTCCTCAAAGTATTTTTAAGTAAAAGTGTGGTTGAGCTATTGAAGGCTATAAGTGCTGTGCTCTGTGTTAACTTGCTTTATTTAATTATATATAAATGGAAACGAAATATTTAAATCCATACAATCTGATGTCATTTCAAATCTTCAAGCTTTTAAGGATTCCAGGGCATAATCGAAATAGTAATTTACCAAAATTTAGACTTTGTTTCTGTGATATATATTTTTAATAGAGCTTTGATTTTTTGTTCACCTCTATAATAATGATACTTTAGTTACTCTCCAGAGCTACTAGAATAATCTTTTATATCTCAAAAGGTTTTTCTTTTTCCTTTTAGTTGCATATGGATATAAATTTTATGTATCTCGTAGAACATATTTTCATTTAGATACCATTTATTTTTTTAATAACATTACTTAAATACATAAGATATTTTTCACACACTTATATAAAGTGATGCACAAAAAATAGGAAATGAGTCATTTGATGAAAATCATTGGGTAGTTTCTTTGAAAAAAATTATAGTACGATTTTTAAAATTCTAATTTCTTTTTATAAGTAAAATTATTTTAAAAATATATGGTACTATTTAGAGTAAAGAGGTTTTGGTTCATTATATGCGCATAGGCATCTTTTACAGAAGTACAACAAATTTGGAAGAATATAATGCAATTGTGTATGTATAAGGTATTAATTTAATAATAGGTCGTTACCCGCCGAATTGTTTTGTATTTCCGCCAACATGGGGGATAACATTACAATATGGTTTTATTGATTTGTATCGTTTGGTATAATATATTTGCTATAATGTTTACGTATATGATCCTTACTTTTTGGGTTCATTTTTATTGTGGTAACCCTATTAATTTTAAGCAATTCGATTATTTTTTTAAAAATATTTAACCATTTTTATATAGGACGAGCATTTTGTTGTGTATTTATTTTGTAATTTCCTCCATAAGGGTTTTCCAAAATTACTGGTGAGTACCGGGATTATTTTTTAAAAAGAGTATGAGAGTTCCGTGTTTTTAAATTATTACGGATTAATAGGTTTTTACCGATTTCTTTCTTTTGGTCGGTTTCATTTTTTTAAGGGATTAAATTTCTTCTTTTTAAACTTAATTAAGATTTTGCTGATTTCGCCCAATTAGAAATCTGGTAAAGACGTAACAACTGTTTCTCAAAAAAGTAATAAATCTGGTGGTCGGATTTTTTACTGTGGATCTTATGGTGTGAATTACAACTGACATAACGATAAATCTGTCGGGCATTATTCTTTTTTTTTTAATGTTAGTAAATTATAAATTTCTACTGTTTTATTTTATAATAAATGTTTCCCTAATTTTTTATACTTATCATAATAAAGTCGTTTAGAGGTATTTAATTTTTTTAGCCTCAATTTATTTATTTATAATTTTTTTTACTGCTTTTGCGTCTTTTAATTTCTTTTTCTTTCTTCATTTTGAAATTCCTCACATTCAGTTTCTTTCTCCTGATGCTTACACTCTTCAGCGCCTTTTTACATGGAAAATGTAAGTAAATTTCTTATTATTCCACATTTTAAATCGTTTTTTAAATGGTTATAATTCTACAGTTCTCAGTTGCTTCACTAAGTTTCAATAATATTTTTTTTTCTTCACAACTCGGTTTTAGTGCGAAGCCCATCTTGAATAAAATATACATACATTCCGTCTGAAGCCTATTTGGCGTGATTTTCATCGTGCCTAATAGGCCTATAGCGGCATACAAATACATTTGCGTAGCTTTAGAAGAAATAAATATTGCATTTAAAAAAATTCATGTACACTTGAAGTAAACGAAAGATCTAATAAAACTAGAACATTTTAAGGCAAAGCGTAAAATTTTTTCAAAAAAGCATCAAATGAGTTTTTCTTATGTAACCGCCACATGAATTGAATATGTACGAAACTTTTTTTTGTGTTGGTGGTCCGTTCTTTCTTATTTTCCCAGGGGGGTCACCTTCTTTTGGTGGGTACGGGTGTAACAATCCCCCGGTACCTAGTATCTTTTTCCTTTTTCCAAGGGGGTTTTCTATGGTAAAAAACGGGTGTCATGCCCCCGGGTTTGGGTCCCTTTCTTTTGACCCTCCATCTTGTCATCCAATTTTTCCTTTTTTTCCCGTCCAGACCACAGACCTATGAATGTTTGGCGCAGTATAGCCAAAACTGGCTCTAGCGCCATAAAACACCAAACTCACTTATTTTGCCTAACTTCCTAGCCTTTCGGGTACTTACGTATAAGACCAGCGATACTCAACCTGCGGCTCACCGAGCCTTTTTAAGTGGCCCGGTCATGTGATCCATTGTTCTGAGAAATTCACTTATTCAAGAACATTGTATTAAAAATTTGGTGGGAAATTTTTCGTCAAAAAATGAAATATATAAATTTTGCTTTTGCTGTCGGTGTCGTACGGGTACGAACTGATATTCTTTTTCGATTTGGAATGGTTACGGTCAATGATAACAGACAACAGTGGAGTAGCGACAATTTTATAGGTGGAACTAATTTTTAGCTATCTTTCATGTCTTGCAAGCGAAAAATATTCGAAGAAAATAGATCGTCTCAAGACGATTGGGAGGTTGACTATTTTGTAGTGAAAAGCAAACATGGATCATTAATCGTTTGATTTGTCACGAAAGTGCTGTATTTAAAAAACACCAATAAACGGGAATCATTCAATGGCACTTTTCTCGAAGATCTCTTTCAAGAGGTGATAAATAGGCTTTCTTGAATAATCTTTGCTACAAAGTGTTTTTTCAGTGGTAATATCACAACGGTAACAAAGACATCCTATGAAGTTTGTTATACTCGTATTATTGTTAATCATTTTACTTAAGCAGAAATTGAGAAGGAGTATTTCTTAAATGCTTCTAATTTAGTGTTAGTGACAATATATATATATATATATATATATATATATATATATATATATATATATATATATATATATATATATATATATATATATATATATATATATAATTAAAAAAAGCAAAATATAGGAGATGATAATTTGATCAATTTTGCACATTTCAAGTTTCCAATGTTCTCTTGGTCTTAAAGCATTTCCCCCATTTATCCTCATATTGCGGCCCACGTGAAATAACTAACAAATGTATGCGGACCGCGTAAAGTAGCTGACATGCATATGCGGCCCAGCAGAAAAAAAGGTTGATTTAGAGGAAGAGTTTAGAAAAAAAGGTTGAGTATTAGACCGTATTTTTTGGAAATACATCACGGCGTTCACTTTTGTAGGAAATTGGTTCCCAATTTTAAACATTTTTCACAACAAAATAAGAGAAGAATAATATAGAAGATTAACCCATTGAAAACAATATTATCTTCGATCAAGGTTATAGTGTTTGAACATGTGCGAGAACAGTACAAACTATATATATATAAAAAGAGTAATTTTTGAGCATGCACTTGCAAAATTATTTCGGTTGAACAAGCGTAGGAATGGTATTCCGTTATTGGATGCAGATGGAGGGAAGCATTTGGTAACGTTTTCGATTAGACGTTATAATAAGTATTTACCCATATTTTATACGTATTGTACTATCCAGATATGACATATATCTCAATCATCAAAAAATATTTTATACTTATATTAATACACTTGCTGGTTCTTTGCATCAAAATTGCAATTATTTTTGAGAAAAATATTTTTAAAAAGGTATTGTTTTAAAAAAATAAATTATTTTTTTTTTATCTACACGGTTTGCGTTATTTTTTACAGTATGTCGTTAATCATAGCTTAACTCAATATAGGCCTTTTTTTAACTGCTTTGGATATTTTGCTGATTCTGTTGTTGTTTCTAATGCCACCTGTCTGACGCTGTCAAATATAGACTCACAAAATTCATCGCTTTATAGGGCTAAGATGTACACCTGTAACGAAAATTATGATTGAATATTGGGTGGCAAACATTGAAAGTTTGAGTAGCACTGCTTTATATGATCAGATCACTTACGTCTAGGCTATAGCTTCTAATTCTTAGCTACCTAATCTATTTTGATTCCTAGTTGACAAATCGTCAACTTTAATATTGGAATAATCGGCTACGAAATATCCACGCCTCTCTGCACGTTTAATTAATCACTGCTCGCCGTTAGCAGTCTAACCTATCTCTCCTCTAACCTGAAGGTTTAAACATTATATACAAGTCTTAATTTGCATGGTCACATCTTCTTATTCGGGAGGAATCTTTATAATATAAATTTTAAGGACCCAATATTTCTCAAGAGGATTAGGTTTTTAAGGAAACGCGGATAGATCCGTCACAACTTGACCGTGGTTCAAAATGACGAGGTCCGTCGCCAAAATTCCTCGTTAAGCTGAACAGTGCGACGTTCGTATTCACTCACTCACTCACTAGTAAATTAAAGACCCTCATCCGGTTTCTCTAATTTAAAAAATTTGATTGTAACTTGGCCTCTGGGTAGTGTAGAAACGGAACAAAGTGCTTTTTGTAAAGCCAAAAGGTAGCTCTATTGATTAAAATAAGCAGCAACAACAAAAAATATGTGTTTTGACCGAATTAGGTCATTTCAACGTGTTCGGATACCTTAAGCAATTTTCACTGTGTATTAAGCCTTTGTATACATATTTCATTGGGATAATTGTGCATTTAAGACTATAAAGCTTTAATAAATGGCTGTAAGCGATTCAGAAACTTTCCTTTAAAAACGTTATGTTGGATTTATTAAAAACTTTGTTATCACAAGACGATCTAACTCAAGGTGGTGCATCATTCGAGATCCTTCGAAAAAGCTTAACTTAAAAATGGATCATTTTTTTTTAAAACTCCCTCGTATATGTAAAAAATCAAAATAAGAAAGAAAGTTTCTCCGTTGATGTTTGGATATTAAACTTTTTTCCATAATCTTTCAAAGAGAAATATAAAAAATGCAAACAAAAAATAATTTTACAAAGTTCAACTACTCTGCCAAAATAGATTGTATGTACCTACAAAGGCAGGAGTGTAAGATTTATAGCTTTTTCAAAGTGAGCCAGAGCAGGGTATTTCCAGTAAGCGAATAAAGTACTTTATCTTAGAAATTAATATTTTTTTTTTTGCTATGCTTTTTACCGTTTTTTATCGGCATAGATCGATCAGGAAGTGTTTATCTGTAAGGTGTTTTTCTTCATTCTCTTATTATTTTATTTACTTTAAAAAAAGGTGCCTCGAAGGAAGACAAACAGACTGAGAAAAAATCCTTTTCTTCTTCTTTCAAATAATGAATTTTTCTCCTTTCTCTTATCATTAGAATATTTTGTTAAAAATTGATTTCAGTTTAAATTTTTAGATATTTTTTACTTGATATTGCATGGGGGAACTAGAAATCGGTTCTAGAACTCATTCTTTTTGACAAAAAGAGTATATTTATATGAATAGAATTTGGATATTTGCCTAAGAGAAGGATTTTCTATATTACTTGAGATAAAAGATAAATATATTTCCGTTGTAAAAACATACTAAATCGAATAAAAATGGTTCCATGATAAGAAAGCTAAGCGTCAGTTGGAGAATAATTACATGGACAAAATGCAATTTGTCTTGTCTAATACAGACATGAAGCTCTATCTTAATTTAATCTACTCATTTTGTATGATACTATTCACTTCTATCGATTTCACTTCTGATAAATCCAAGAAGAATTTTTAAATTTGTTTTTCAATTTGTACTGTTAGTTCACTCTCTCCCTATATATATATATATATATATATGAGTCGCTCAGAAGCCAATGTGGTTAAGCCAATTTTTTAATATTTTTGATTCTTGTAAATTTTGATAAAATAAATAATATTCTTCTAAGTTATTGAAGGATTTAATCATAGTTTCCTTTTTTTCTATGACCTAGAAAAAACGGACTTAACCCGTTGGTTTCTAACCGACTCATATATATCTTTTTCAACTTTTCAATCGTTTACAAAATGCTTTCTACTCATCCATTCAAGTTTAAATACATTTTTTAAACTTGTAGTGGATGGCACTTGATGTTAATACAGTTTTTTCAAATATTAATTTAATAATTAAATTTTATTTTTTAATTTTAAATTTATTCTGCGTTAGTTCTGTCGTAGCTACAAATAGTTGCAACAGATGGCGCCAGTACGTCTTTCTAACGAAGAAGGAATTGACGTTAAAAAATTTATAGAACTTGTTTCTGATATTAACAGAGTGGAAGTGAACTGCATTTTGTTTGAGTATAAAACGACTTTATTTTACAAAATATGTAGGATATTTGATGTAGTGAGTGAAAGGCATTGAAACCATGAATTGCACTTATTTCAGTAGCGAAATTATCACTATCCACACCGTTACGTCAATATGGAGAACATAGAACCTATACTAGGAGTAACATTCCTGTGTTAGAATTGATTTAAAGCTGTGGGGGGGGGGGCAGTTGTTTTGTCTTTAGAGGAGGGGTGACCAACACGCGTTACTGTGTGGCACGGCGTTGTTGTAACAGCGGCGCGCGACTTATAAAAAAAATTAAAAAAAATTGAAAAGGTAATAAATAACAATGTTTTTTTTTCAATTTTATTGAAGCCCCAAAATCTATTTTATAATTACATTTAATCAGTTGATTTACAATAGAAAACTACATCATTATGTTGAGCTCTGGCTATTCAAAGGAAGTGAACTCGCGAGATTTTGGAATTGGAGGGAATTTAAAATATCTGGAAGAAAACATTGTACAGTTCAGTGAGTGTTTGCTACTCGAGAAGCAGGACTGGCAACGGGATTCAACTTTTCTTACCGATATTATGGGACGATTAAATAATTTAAATTTAAGATTACAGGACATATGTTTTACTTTTTCTATTCCAATTCTTTAAAATTTCTCTGCGAGACGTTTACTGTTGCTCACCTGAAATCCAAATTAAAGCTATTGATCTACACCACTATTCTAAACTGAAACAAATATTAGGAACTTATTTCATTTGCAAGCGTTGCGAATTTATATTGAATTTCAAAAATTTGTAGCAAAAAGAAATTTTCCAAATTTACACGATTTAACTGTCATATAATGGAGTGAGTTTGGATTAAGATACGTTTGCGAACAAATAATTTACATTATTATAGTAAAATCAGAATATCACTCACAATTAATATACAGTCGAACATCATTTATCCGAATCAATTTGGACCGGACACCGTTTGGATATGCGATTGTTCGGATAACAGAAAACCGAATGCGATCCATGCAGTTTATGAAACCGGAAACTACGAATATTGAAAATCATCACATGCGCTAAACGTGCTTGAAGAAAAAGTAAAAAAGGTGCAAAATGTCGCAATTTTACCTTTATTGTGGAAAATAATCACTTATTTTTCGCTGTACCAATGTATTCCTTCATTTTTTTGCTGCAAGGTCTCTGATTATCTTGAGCAGCAGTAGGTCATAATATTTGACGCTCCGGATAATAAACGTTCGGATAAATGACGTTCTACTGTGCAATAGAAAACATATGTTCACAAACACACACATATGGACAGAAAAATTAGCGCACCAAGAAGGAGTCGTTAAAATAAAACGAAATTTTACATACGTAATGACTACTTTGATATAAATAAATGATTAGAAAATCAAAGAAAAAGGATAATTTATTTCAGAGAAAAAGGCAAAAAACGGAGGATTTAATACCCTGTTGGACCCCCTCTAGCGCGAGTGCACGATGTGATACAATAGGGCATTGAGGCATACAAGTTCTGTATGATGTCTTGAGACATTTCGTTCCATATTTGCTATAACCTTGCCTCTAGTTCGTTCAAACTTGTGGGATGCCCAACTCGCTATTCCAAGTGATCCCAGATATGCTCAATTGGAGACAAATCTGAGGATCGGGCAGGCCAAGGAAGGGTAGTAATAGTGAGGAGACAGTCTTGTGACACCCTTGCCGTGTGAGGCCGAGGATTGTCTTGTTCAAAAAGGGTTCCTATAAGCCATTGCATGAGTGGAAACACATGTGGGGCAGGATGTCATGGACATACCACTGGGCTGTCATGGTGCCCCGGATCAATACTAGGTCGGACAGACCAGTCGTCGAGAAAATCGCCACATCGTAAGAAATGCATGCGTACAGCCAACTGCTTCATCGGCTGCCATCCAGGCACATGTAGCACCTTCACTAGGGATTCCTGTGTCTTCTCGAACCATACGAAGGCGCTTGGCTGAAGGACATTTGGGTTCGCAGGGCCTATTACGTGTGCTGCCCTTGACGCCCCCCCATCGACGTCTCCGTTTGGAGTGGTGCCTCGCACGAGAAAATTGGACTGCAGCGGAATGGAGCCCGGTCGTCTTTAGAGACAAATCCAGATTCAATCTCGAGCATTGATGACAATCGTGTTCGTGTGTGGAGACCCCGTGGTGAACGCCTCAGCCTGCCTTTAGCTTTACAGCGACACACCACTCCCACAGCTGGTGTGATGGTATGGGGTGCCATTGTCTATAATACACGGTCACCCTAGTATTGATCCGGGGCACTATGACAGCCCAGTGGTATGTCCATGACATCCTGCCCCACATGTGTTGCCACTCATGAAATGGCTTATAGGAACCCTTTTTGAACAAGACAATGCTCAGCCTCACACGGCAAGGGTGTCACAAGACTGTCTCCGCACGGTTACTACCCTTCCTTGGCCTGCCCGATCCCCAGATTTGTCTTCAATCGAGTATATCTGGGATCACTTGGGATGGCGAGTTGGGCATCCCACGAGTTTGAACGAACTAGAGGCAAGGTTAC
Organism: Trichonephila inaurata madagascariensis; assembly: GCA_019973955.1. NCBI lineage: Eukaryota > Metazoa > Arthropoda > Arachnida > Araneae > Nephilidae > Trichonephila > Trichonephila inaurata. The sequence goes on from BMAV01019023.1 coordinate 194,747, forward strand.
AGCAAATATGGAACGAAATGTCTCAAGACATCATACAGAACTTGTATGCCTAATGCCCGATTGTATCACATCGTGCACTCGCGCTAGAGGGGGTCCAACAGGATATTAAATTCTCCGTTCTTTTGCCTTTTTCTCTGAAATAAATGATCCTTTTTTTGATTTTCTAATCATTTATTCATATCAAAGTAGTCATTACGTAAGTAAAAGTTCGTTTCATTTTGACAACTCCTTCTTGGTGCGCTAATTTTTTTGTCCATGAGTGTCTGTTTGTGAATATATGTTTTCTATTGTATATACAGTAGAACGTCGCCCATCTTGGCGAAAACAAGCAATAACTCGGCACGCAGCACTTGGATATCAAATTAGCACCCCAGATGGAGCTACGCATTCTGATAATTATCCCGACGATTTTCGATATATGAAATGAATTACAAAATGGACGACATTGAGCAATATTTTGAAAATTTGATGTTAAAAATGACAATACACACAAAAACAACAGATTAGTTTCCAAAAACTCAATAAATGTTTTGTTTTTCAAAAAACCGAAACATTTTGTATTAAATTTATTAAGTTTATTGATCTTTATTAAATGCATGCATATATGCGTATATATACGAAAAACGTACTCTAATAAACTTAACACGAAAAAACTCTAATCCTTTAACATGAAAAAATATTTCAGTTCCCTCAGTTTCATGTTAAACCATTTTCATTGTATTTTGATAATTGTCTTCCATTGTTGTTTTCTGAATTCAGAACTCATTTAGAGCATTTTCTGAAAAAGAATGCTAAAAAAGAAGGGGTATCAAATTAAATTTAACTTCTTAATTTCTTTCACATTAATCAGAAAATCAGTGGTTAGATATTCAATATGAATAATGGGACAGCCATTTTTTAAGTGACTTCAACGACTAGCGTGCTCTCCCTCTCCCTCTCACACACACACACACACACACACACACACACACACACACACACACACACACACACACACACACACACACACACACACACACACACACACACACACACACACACACACACACACACACACACACACACACACACACACACACACACACACACACACACACACACACACACACACACACACACACACACACACACACACACACACACACACACACACACACACACACACACACACACACACACACACACACACACACACACACACACACACACACACACACACACACACACACACACACACACACACACACACAACACACACACACACACACACACACACACACACACACACACACACACACACACACACACACACACACACACACAGTTAGCTTATACTAGAAACAGCTTCATTTGAAAGAAAAGTATTTTTCAAGAAAATTCCCGTTTTCACGCTCAATTAATTTTTGAATTGATGTCAGATCATTTTACCATCAATTTCGAAAGCACTCAACTCACATTTCTTGCGACATAAAATACATTTTACTGTAACATTAACAAAATCGAAATAAAATGAAGAATTTTATACTTCATTTATTATTTTTGAAAATGGAACCAAAGAACATTTTCTTGATGTTAAGAATTAATATTAAGGGAGAATATAAGCCGAAACTATATCTGCGACAAAATTTATGGAACTAATATTTCTAATTCATAAGAAATAGGAAAGAGAATAAAAAATATTGTTAATTCATGAAGTAGTTAAAAAGTGAAAAGATTGATCCGAATAAATAACGGACATTTACCAATACAGATGTCAGTTTTATTTAAATTTTTCTTTTTGGAATACCCATAAAAAGTTTTTATCTATGTTTTTTTTATCTACGAAAGAGACAAAATCGAAAAAATAGGAGGTTAAATAAAAAAATTTTTTTTAAGCTAGAGTTTTTAAGAAAAAAAAATTATATTTAAAAAAATTCTTTATAGATGGAATATTTAAAACATAGAGTAATAATCATAATACTGAATTTATTCATGTATATATATATATATATATATATAGAATCCTTTTTATGAGATTCTACTACTTTCTTTCTTAAAGTTTTGATTTAAATAGAAGATCATTGAATCTTCTTTTTAGTAGCGTAAATATTTATAATGTCGTACTGTCATTGCTGCTATTTTTAAAAGTTGAATTTTTTTACCTTCTTATGGTCTTCAAATATCATTGATGCAATTTCTTTATTTCATCCAAATAAAATTTAGAAAATTCCTTTTATTTACAAACAGTTTTTATAGGCTATTCAAAATAGGCATTTGTTTTCATAACCTTTTTACATGAAATATAAATCAGCATGTAATATAATAGTGTATCACATACGCAAAACTAAATAGTTTAGTAATTATAGTAAAATACTGATAAATTAAATACAAATCTGTTAAGCATCAATTAATCATTAATCATGACATATTTAAATCTTTTCTAAAATACTCTGTTGTGGAGTTAAAAAAATGATTTTTGATTTGTTGTACTTTTTTCTTACAATATTCATTAATGGCTCATATTTCCTCTCTTAATCTGGTAACAGTTAACTGAATTTTTAATTGGAGGATATCCTAAAATTTCGAGTAAAATTTTAGTATGCATTTGTTAGCTTTAGTAAGTTTTATTTTTTTAAATATAATTTGATATGTGCATCTAATATATAAAAATCTAAAATAAACGACATTCTAAGAAAAATTTGATATTTTAAGTAATATATCTTTTATGTAGTAACACAAAACAATTAAATTTAAAGTATTTCACATTTTTAGAATAATTTATATCAATTGGATTGTTTAATATTTATTATATTTCGAAAATTTATTTTTAAATAACTCTCAATAATAAGGAGAGATGAATCATACGTAAATTAATATTATCTTATTAACAAAAAACTTTTCAAATTGTTTCTTGTAATTTCTCTTTCTTTCTAATAACTCAAAGTACTAAAACAAACTACTCTAAAATTTTATACTCCCTTTAAATTTAAACTGTTGTAAAGTTTTCATAAAATAATTTTATCATTTGAAAGAAAAGAAGACATTTAATTTGATATGATATAACAATAATTTAATTTGAATATGAATGTGATATGCATTTTGATGCATAAGTAATCATTAAAAAAAGAGTTGTGGGTTTCAAAACAGGAGGTAACTTTTGAAAAATAAATTGATTTTCTGAAAGTTTTCCAATTCATTAAAATTATATTTTAGAGGAAAAAAAAGTATCATGAGTAAATTAATCAAAAACTTTTTAAATAAATATGTTCAAAAAGTTAACAGCGAATTAGACTCCCGAAGAAATAATTCAACCCGAAAATAGTTAATTTAAATGGGTCTAAGAAAGATAGTTAAGTGATAGATGAACACAGGAAAAATTAAATAGTAATACTTTTGTTATTTGCTTTTTTTCTATTTTAAATTAGAGAATTCTAGAAATTTCTTTAAAAAAAATTTGTTAATCTCTTAGATACTTATTTGAGAAAAATATTTTAATGTTATTCAAAATGAAATGCAAAACTAAAATAACAACAAAACAAAACTATTGAACTTTAGAAGAAAGAATCACTCATTCATTTAATATTTTTCTTTTATGAATAGAGTTTGAATCAATAGATAATCTAATTGATTTAACGGAAAAAAATCTAAATTTAACTGAGTATTTAAATGAAATATATATATATATATATATATACAACCAACCCTCTTATTACACGGTAGATACGTTTCTTAGAAAACCGTGCAATAAAATTCACGTAAAAAACTACTTGCGACTTATGGCAAATTTGTAGATATGTTCCACAACTTTAAAAAAATCGTGTATGATAAAAAAAACTCCATAAATATTTTCTCAAAAGACCGTGTAAAAAAAGTAATAAGGAAATTCATGTTACATATTTATAAAACAAAAACAAAATTAATTTTTATTACAAAAAAATTGTGACGGGCTCACGCGTCTTTTCTTTAACATAACCTCTGGGTTCTTTGGTGGCCAAGATTAATGGCAATCTTTTCCAAACCCAAAACCCAAGAAGCGAAATGTGAACAAGAAATGAAAAAATAAGATAGTTTTAAAAGAACAGAAGTTTCAGTAAGCAGGATGGCAATTTGGGGAAAGTTATGTTTGAAGATATACCATCGTGAATTGACAGCCATGTAAAGATACCTGGAAAGTAAACCAGTAATACAAGGTGCATACCATTGCACGCTGCCCAGACGTCTCCATATAGAAATCTAATCTTAGTTGGATTAAGGTAGGATTGATTATTTGATATTAGGACTTGTAATATTATTAAAAGTGAGAGTAGGCGGATTGAATAATTATTTAGAGAAAGTGGTCTAAGTTACGCGATTTGGTTTAATTATCGTTGTGTGTGTTTGTTTATTCTAGATTCTCGCTATTTAAATTTATCTAATTTGTTAGACATTTAAGTTCTATTCTTAATAAAGTCATATTAAGAATTTAAAATGTCTATTCCTTTCGTAAACACCACACCTCTAACTTACGTTGACAATCAAAGATAGTTACCAAAGGGGGCTGTATCACAAAATAACATTTGTCAGTGAAAATTATTTCTCAAGTTACTAATGAAATTCTTGATATCTTGTTACACAAAACTTAAGATTATGTTGAAATTTTAATGCACGCTCTATGTGAGTAAGAAAATTTTGTTCCACATACATGTAGCAAATGTCAAGCCCTCACGAATTTCATCAGCTGTTAATAGTTGAACTTCACCTTTGATTGCATCATTAATGACTTTTTATTATTATAAATTGCCATAAATTTGATCAAATCTTCCTCATATAAAAGGCTTTAACACAAAATACAATTATACTGAAGAGTGAAATGCTGTGTTCAAGTTAAAACACAACAAAATAAAGGAAAAAAGTTATTATAAAATTCGAGTATTCCAACTCCATAATACAAAGTAAACAAGCCATGAAGTAGATCAAATCACTCACACAAGTGCGGACCTAAGCCAGTCATCTACTGAAGGGATGTCGAACTCGTGGCCCCACAACGAACATTTTTTTGCGGCCCGGTCGGTGTATCGGCACACAATAATATGTAATAAAATATAAAAATTTCTCTCGAAATAGGAAAGATAGTAGCAGAGAAGAGATGTTAAGTGTCAGGACGTAAACATTAAATTTTCTTGTTCTTTTATTTATGTTTATTATAATGTAATACTCGAAATAAAAACTTACGTTTCTATGAATACTGTGTTTTTCTGCAGCCACCTAAAGTTAAGCCTTATTTATTTGACCCAAGTTAGCTTTTGTGAGTTTGACACCCTAGATCTACTGTCAAAATTAAAATTAAAAAAAAAATGGGGGTAGGGGATTCGGGCTAAAACAAAAAATTCGTGAAAAAGCATATTGGCAAACCGTGTTATTTCAAAATCGTGTAGAAAAAGAGTTGGGTGTGTATGTGTAAAAGCACAGTGTTTCCCCCCCAAAAAAAGATGCTCTTTTTTACTTGTTTTAACATTAAAATACTTGATTAATATTTTTGAAATAAACAATTGAAAACATTTTCTTGTAGATATATATATATATATACATATATATATGTTTGTAATATATGCACATGAAATATTTAGGACGTTAACATTTAAAAAGACATTTTTATAGAATTAAGAGTTTTAATTTTTATCAAATTAAATGCATTGTTTATGCAGTATAGGTCAAAGCTTGGGAAACATAAGCAAATAAGATGGTTTTCCCATTATTCTATTAGAATGTCATTATTTTCATATACGTATTGTGCTTCATGAAATTTTACAAACACTTTAGTAAATTAGTACATCGAAGAGCTGTTATTGATTCTACAAAATAATAACTGCATATTGTGATTAATAAAATTATTTTTTGGAAATTAGAGAACAATTTATTAACACTTACCGATTACCATTATAAATATTCTTAAAAAGTTTGATACTGAAAATTATCGTTCGTTGTAAGCGTTTCTCTCATATAAAGTAATTAAAAGAATTGTGCTGAGAGAAAGGAGGTGGATAAAGATCGGTCTTTTTTCACCCATCATAGTCATGAAAATTCAAAGTATTTATTGGGGAGCTATATTATATTTATGTGAACTTTAGGTATTGATCTTTACTTTTTTTTCTAAAATATAAAAAAAAAAAAAGAAGTCACATAAAAAAAACAAAAAGTTGGAAAGTTGAATTTTTTTTATTATAAAATTTTTTCTAACTCATTAAAAAAAAATGTTAAGGGCTTTAAGCGTCACTATATTTTTTGGTCTCTCAAATACTACAATAATAAGACTTTTAAACTGTCATTCATTTGTTTTGGTGCATCGAACGCGTTGATGTGATACGAAACAAAATATATAGCTTGTCCTTAAATCGGTAAGACTTTTTGGAGCTTTTAGAAGAAATGGACCTAGAACCTAAAACGCCTACATTCCTGGACAAACAAGCACATTTGTCTATAGAAGATGCTAACGAGACACGTTTGGTAATATCGATTCGTCGGGTAGTTGAAGCATAAGAAGTGGAGAGCTTTAAACAATATTATCCCAAATGTCCAAATAGCATATATTGGAAATTATGTTAAAATCGTCTCTGCAATTCTTAATGCTTTCCACTCAGCAAGACTTAACAATTTTCATGACGACAATATAATTGTCCAACGAATGCTAGGTTTAGTGAAGAAGCCTAATTACTTACAACAAACAGTTGAAGAAAATAGCTGGGCAAGAGAAAGGGCGATATGGATTTTGTTAAGAGACTTTGATCTTCTAGATTTTCCACGAGCTACGATATTTAACTCTTGGGATATATAAGCTTAAACAAAGCCGGTCATACACTCACGAACACCTAAATCAATCGGGTCTGTACTCTCCGTAAATCGAGAAGATTCCTCAGTTGTTCAACTCCAGTTGAGATAACGACACACAAGTTCAAAAGTGCATAACATATGGATAAGAACAGGTATAGGTTATAATCCAAACATTGAATTGTATTGGCAGTGCAAAGTTGATGCTAGAGTTGTTGACTGCTGTGCACATGTTGCATCTTTATTTTGGTACTTTGGATACTGGCGCCATAATCACAGACAAAAAGACCAAGTCTTGGAGAGGCTGATACATTTCAAGACGCTGCTAATGGATGATCCAGTGATGATTCAGCTAGTGAAAGCCAGAAGGAAATATAATCGAAGACATTTGTTGCAAATAGTTTAACATGTTATTTTTTTCCTGTTTTCTCTATTTAATAAAAGATTTTTTTGAAAAAAGACCAAAACATTTTCATTTTGAATGAGTATCAGTGTTAAAAATATATATATATATAATACGAATTTGCCGATGGGCAAAAAAAAAAAAAAGGATTGATCTTTACCCACCTCTTTTATATGATGAGATGTGAAAAAATTATATTTAACTTATAATTATGATAATATAATTAAACATTATACGTATTGTTTTTGACGAGACACTTAATTTTTATGCTGGGGTGATCAATAGAATTTTATTAAAATAAGATTAAAAGAAAAAAGAATCTAAAATTAAATTTGGTTTGAATTTTTCCTCTCAAGGTTTCCTTTGAAATTAGGAAAAGTAAAAACCAAAGAATGATATGTGTTAAAGAAGATGTTTATTAGTTATTTCTTTTTCCTTTATTTATTTTATACAATTCTTATAAAAATTGAATGCAATAGAAATTAAAAGATTTTATTTTAAAAGATTTTTTTTTCATTTCGTAAAGATTCTTTTTTTTTAAAAAGAATTATTTTAAGGCAATTAGTCTTGATGTAACTAATTTTGTAAATAACTTTCAAATACTCTAAATAGTATTTAGTTTTGGGGTTGGGAAAAAAGGGTTTTAAAAAAATTGCTCGACCTGTTCAACCCCAAAGATCAAAAAGATATTTTTCAGTTTAAAAAAATGTCAAAAGTTATATATTTATTTTTTAAACCTACATGGATATTTTTAAGAGGTTTCTTTTAAAGGAAATTTGTTTTTTTACAATATCCCTTAAAACGATTTGTATTTCTTCTATGCAAAATATTTTAATTACAACAACATTTTCTCTTTAAAAAATAATAATTGCTTTTTTGAAGAATCTTTTAGCCATTTTAACGGGAATATTCCCTTTTTTAAATTTTTTTATCCCGAATTTTTTTTTTTTTTTTCAAAATTATTTTTTTTCGGTATTTTTAATTTTTAAAAAATTAGTTTGTTAAGGGGTTAACCAATACATTGTGAAACACATTTAGATATTTTCAATGCGGCACTTCAATTCAATATTTTTATAAAAAAAAAATTAAATGATTTCAAATAATATTAATAACGAAGAAAAGGGTTATTTTTTGAAAATATATGTAGTTAAACTCTCTGAGTTTGTCTTTTTCAATTGTGCTAAATTAGAAGTCGCGTTGATCTGAAACGTGTTCTTCCTTCCGATACTATACTCCATTCATACTGTACACCCTCCTAACTTCCATTTCTTTTTAAAACATGGGAACTCTCAATCAAACCGCAAGGATACAGAGATATTGAAAGAATAAAGGATAAATATATGGAGAGAAGGGGGGAAAAAAGACGAACTTATGAGTATAAGGATTCAATTTAAGTATTGAATTCTGTGCAGAGCCCAACTGCCAAAAAAACACCCAACGTTTTCCATCAGATCCCAAATCCTCCTTTATGAAAAGAAAAAGATGAAGAACGTGACGTTTCAGATTCCATCAAAGATAATGCAAGAAATGGACTTACATCTTTATTTCTGGTGGGGAGAAAGAGATATACTTCCTAAAAAAGAAAGAGGCCACTTTTTCTATCCCAAATACTTTTTTTTCGAAACCCAAAGTGCATCCATTCTCGAGCTATATATACAGAACATTTTCTTCATTGTCTTCGAATCCAGATTGCCTTTACTGTACCGACAGACGGTGGTAATAATAGGGACGTCCCTCAACCATTTAAAAACTTTTTTTCCGGCAAGAATTCGATTTTTTTAAAGTGCTCTTTGCTCATATTTTTTCCTGTTCCGGTGAATCCAAAGAACGTCACTCAGCCAGATGGGGAAAAGGGTAAACAAAAAGAGACTTGAGAAATGGATACCATAAATCATAATAAAAAAAAAAAAAAAATGTATGACGATTTTAATTTTTCTCCCCAACTGAGCAAACGATTTTTTTTCTATTTTGGGGCCTTTTTTGGGGAAAAGGGAAAAAAACAATGACTAACACGTGCCAAGTGAAGTGCAAGAAAGAAGGTAATATATCGTCCTTTTTTTTTCTGAAGAAAAGTTGAAATGTTTTCCAGACTGCATTCATTTTCAAAGTCGAAATAAAAGTTGGTTGACAATGCAATAAGTTCATTCGGAAAATTTCGAAAACTTTTATTTAGTTCGGAAAATGGCAAAATACTTTTATCGTTCCTATTTTGAAAAAGGGATGTGTTTTCAATACATATACATGTATTTCTCAAACTATACGGAGTATGAGGGCGGTATGAATCAATGTCCAATATCTATCGCTCTGCCAAATGACAAAAAACTCCTTTGATTTATTGCTTTTGTTGACAACGAAAGCTTATAGCTTACTGGATCAGAACAAAAAATGTTCTATCTGACCAGCTCTAGCTCTAAAAATGACACAGGTTTAATATTTCAGAATTTAAACTGAAAGTCAGCAATTCATTTTTGATAAAAACGTGGCAGTTGAAAGGGGAAAAAGTATTTTTTCAGAGTTAGACACATTTTTAAGAATATATGAAAAATTTCATATTGATGTGGTGTATTATTATAGTCAAAAGAAAATATTATTTATATCTTTAAATAACATTAATTTTCTCTACTTCTTGAATGGCATAGTTTAATGTTTAATCAATTACTGATATATTTTGAAGAAGTATATATGTTTTAATTAAATAATAATAATAATAATAAAAATTCTCTTACATTTTAAATGGTTTACCTCTGAATCTAAAATTACAGAAGGCATATTTTGTTCCAAGTAAAAATGTGCTTATTTAGAATCCAAAAGTGATTGGAAATCACCTTGAAAATTTAAGTACTCAAACAGAAAAATGATTGATTACAAATGCCACGGTAATACAGGGGGAGTTCAAATGATGGACCCGATTTTAAAAAATAATATTTTCAAAACTATTGCCTATATAACAATAAGTGTTACATGAATTTAAAGAAAAATACACCAAGTTTTCTTCCCCCTCAATGATCAACAATACATTCAAGATGGCTGTGATTGAAATCTAAAACATGGCGACAATGACACAGAAGAGTGTTTTTCAATTCCTAGTATTAGCTCCCTCTCTCTATATATTTATATATGTATTTATCTTGTTCAAATTTTCAATCACTTATAAATACTTTCTATTTATCCAATCAAGTTCAAATAATTTTTTTTAAACTTCTAGTGGATGACACTTGATATTAATACAGTTTTTTAAAATATTAATTAATTAAATTAATTACTGGTTTTTGACTTTAACTTAGTGTAGTTAACATCTTTATTGTTGAAACAATGTAAATGTTAAAACAAAGACAAAAGTTGGTGTCGAAAACCTGTTTTCAGCCAAACTAGCCAAACCGGGTTTGCATTGTTACAACAATGCAGACAAATCATGCTCTTTTTTCAATTCCTACTATTAAATCACTCTCTGACCGCTTAGATTACCCCAAAGCACCATTGGTATCAGTGTTCTCGTCCTGGAGGCTCTCTGGCTCATTGTTTTACAAGACAGGATCCAACTCTTTTAGCCCACTTTCGAAGTGGCCATATCAAAACAATGAAATTTTCCGAAGGATGCAAGAGCTTTCAGATGTGTACGAACTGTTCTTCTGAGCCGGCCTCGCCTGCTCACATCCTCGAATGCCTAGGGCTCACCAAGCAGGATCTAGAAGACGATTCCCTTGCTGGTGTTAGACTTTCTAAAAGTGTACGACTTCATGGACCTGGTCTAGCACTGCTGACCAATGGGGGCGTGCAACAACAACAACAATAACAAATCACTCTCTTCCTATATATATATATTTATATAAGTATATTGTATTCAAATTTTCAATCGTTAACAAAATACTTTTTATTCATCCATTCAAAGTAGGAATTGTAGTTTTTTTATATTATTTGTTTTTATTTGAATATTCACGGTATTTTTCAGTTATTTAGGTGCAACGTGCATTAAGAAATTGCTACAGAAAAGAAGCACCAACCACAACAAGGGCATTCTGGAATGGTATCATCAATTTTAGAAAACAGTTGATTGTGTAAAAAGAAAAGTAGTGGCCGGCCAAGCGACTGGGAAAAATCAGTCGATAGGGCGAGGCAGAGTTTTGTTCGAAGTCCTACGAGAGTTGCCACCCGTGAACTTCGAATGCTCCAGAAAAAGGTACTTAAATTTTAAGAAAAAAAATTAAATTTCAAGCCGTATCATTTGCAATTGACACAATAAGTAACAGAGGACGACAAGTAAGCCTTTGTGCAGCATTTCGAACCATTGATAGAGTGATGCTACAAAATGTATGGAACGAACTGGATGACAGAGATTGGACGTATGCCGTGTAACAAGAGAGTCCCAAATCGAACATTAGTAACATAAAAAGCTTGATATAGTTCTCTTTGTATTCATGTATCACTTATTGAAATATGTGTAGTACTTTTGATAATATGGCTACGTAGATCCGGGTTCGGGGATTTTATGCAAAGCAATCACAAAAAAATAAACAGTTCTTCAAGAGCGATGCGAATTTATTGACGATAATCCAATCCTTTAAATACAGGATTCCGTAGCAATATTCACAAAGAAAATCTCCGAAGGTCTTCCATCTTCAGCAGCAATCAAACACAGTTATCCGTGTTTAAAATACATGTATGTAAAAGATTGTTCACAAGCACAGCCGAGCTAATCGCTAGTCAAAACAATGTTTACTACTCGCTGGTTTAATAGATGTTGACAGATTTGATGGAGTGCCCGATCTCTGAAAGAAGGTTTAATAAGACTGACTTGTTGCGGCTGGCACTCCTATTTATAGGCGCGGTAGAAACTTCCAGAAATATAACCGATCGCGTCATCGAGCGTGACGTTAATGGAGAGATCCACTACTTTCTAGAAGAATCCAGAGGGTTCCGAACTCCCCAAAATGGTCGCCAATGACGCCAAAATGATCGCCAAAGTTGCCAAACTGGCCACCAACTTGGTCGCCAAAAATGATGCCAACTTGGCTCTACCGCCAAGATTTCGCCAAGTTCTCATTGAATCGCCATTATAACATAAGGGGCGGCATTGCTTGTGAATAGTACAATTTTAACATGAAATAAATATAACATAGAGTAATATAAATGCATTAAACACCCAAACACAAGTTATTTACACTATTTACACAAAATTCGTAACAATATGATGTTTTAAAGCGGGTTCATCATTAGTACTCTTTAGAATCCAAAAGTGGTTAGAAATTAGCTTGAAAATTTAGGCACTCAAATAGAAAAAATTAATTGATAACAAATGCCACGGTAATATAATGTGATGTTAGTTTACTTTTAAATTTTACGTTGACTAAGTGTAACAAATATTAATCTCAGAATTAAATATGGTGGTGTCAGACAGCAGTACCATTTAAACTTAACCTTTATATTGGGAATTTTCATTAACCTGTTTGTGGATTTTATTGTTGTGTTGTGGCTAATGCCACCTGTCTGACGTAGTCAGAACAAGGCTCACGTTATTCATCGTGGCAAGGGGCTAGAAGTACGCCTATCGTTGGTCTAGGCCTTTGAGCACCATACAGGTGACAGTACGAATTAGCTCGGCGAAATTTCCCGAAGGGACGATAGATGGCGCCACCACCTATCTCCACCTCCACAATTTTGCCATGGGACTGGAGGGGAGGGAAATATTTTTCAGTCCCCTGCACTCGTGATTCAGCCCACAAGACTTTCGGACCCACTGATTTAACGAGCACGTACTCCGTGTGTACTCGGAGGGTAGGTTTGGGGGCATCGGGCATCGAACCCAGGCCTTCCGGTCTAGAGTCCGATGATCTAACCATCAGGCTAGCCACGGCCCTGGATTTTGTTACTTATTAACAGTCGGCTCCGGTGGCTTAGAAGTAACGTGTCCACTTCATAAGCCCAAGGATGCTGTCTCGACCCCGGCTGGAGTCAATAGATTTTCTGGATGCTAAAATCGTAGACACGCATCGCATATGATTATGTGGTATGTGAAAGATCTCTTGAGTATCAATGTAGCTTTGATACTCTTGACAACATTAAATCACTGCAATATTTAGCAACCGACAGCAGCTCGAATTAAAAAATTAATTTAAGTGTCTAAATTTGGTAACGAGGTGGTCAGTAGATGGAGCCACTACGAAATGGTTATCATATGTTTGGATACATGCCGTGTCTGAAAAGGCTAAGTTGTTAAAATGCAGCACGATCGGGGAAAAAATTATTTATTGACATCCATTACGAAGCAACACGAAAGTTGTTTGCAACGGACCCCGGATAAGTGACAGGAACCCCCCTGAGCTGGACTCCTCTCTCCAAACTATCACACCTCACCTACGGGAGGACTTTGAGCCTCGACGGATTTAACATGCATCAGTTCTTCTAAGCGGGGGTCTTTAATGGTACTTAGGCTCGAACACGTGACTCGATCCATATTCCAATTAAAAATTTTTTTACTTTAGTTGAGTATTTTATCTAACAATCAACATAAATATCAATAATTTCAGTGATCATTTTAAAACATTCCAATTTAAACCTAAAGTTATGGAAAGTTAAGAAAAAATGGGTGTAATTTTTACATAATGAACTCAAAATTGGCTTACTAAATATTAACACAAATCCTAAAAATCTAGATTCATATTCCATTAATTTTGTATTTAGAAAAAGTTTTAGGAAAACCACTTTAAACTAACGCAAAAATTAATGTGATTTGAGTTAAATATATCCAGCTACTATGACACATTAATTTTTATATGCTAATTTAACAAAAATTTTAATTTTAGTATGGTCTTTTCCAGAAACTCTCAAGTGCTCCCTGGAATAAAACAACTTCATTGATAATAATTTAAAATTAAAATTTTTGTGTAATATAACCATTAATAGATGATATCAACATTTCAGGATTACTTTGACGCTCGCGTGCTGTCTTTTACTCTCGGATGCTCTTAGTTCTGAATTTTTAATCATTAGTTAGGTTTCAATTATTAATTTTTGTAGTAACTTAGTGCAATTAACAAATAATGGCGATTAGATTTTATGAACTTTGGGTTTAAAATACTTTGCTCATGCTATTCACAAAATAATTTAGTTGTTTAATGTATGCATTTGAAATCTTTATAACGAAACATGATTATGTTAAATAAACTACAATGCCTTTAATTATGCACTGTTTATTAAACCATCTTGCATTGAAAGATTTATCATTTGAGGTATGGTTACTGCAAATTTACGAGTTTATTTTTAACTATTATTGTGCAAAACATTAACTGAATTATAAATTGTTTATTTTTTCAAAAGGATATGTACAGTGGCGTAACGTACACCGCAGACTCACGGAGGGGGGGCAGGATTCTTGGGGGCCCAAATCCTGACTGCCGCCAAATACGTACCCTTTGAAAAATTCGATTTGGGACTTAAGACCTGACATTTCAGGGGAGCCCTAATGTTCTTCGTTACGCCATTGAACATGTATGCTTCTACATCTGTGAGAACTTCAGCATATTTTGGTAGTAGTATCGTGTTTCCACGCCACGGGTCCAGAGTACAAACCTCAGACTAGACAAGGTCGACTCAGCCCTTCCTCCTTTCAAAGGGTGTGGTCGTGGTAGCCGAGTGGTATAGGTATCGGATCGTGGCTTGCCTTGTCACGAGTTCGATGTACGTTAAACCTGTCGAGAGCTGAAACGTCCTCCCGTTGGTGTGGTGTGGTAGTTAGGAGAGGGGGGTGTCAGCTCAGCCACATCACTTGACTACGGTTCAAAATTACGTGGCCCGTCGCCAAAAGCCCTCGTGTAGCTGAACAGTGCGACGTTAATATTCAATCAATCAATCTCAATCATCCCTTCAAAGGGTTGATAAATGAGTACCAAGCTTACTTGGGAACAAAACACAGGGGTTTCGCGTCAGTGTCCCTGACCGGAACACCTGTTCATGCACCTCAGTGTCCAAGGTCACGAAAATTGAGACAGGCATAGTAAGCCTTGGATCGCAATGGCTGTTGCACATTGAGTTTAGTTTAGATTTTAATAGTTATATAATTTTATAAATTAAATACTCCTTAAGTATCCGAACACGTTCGGAGTACATTTTGACAAAATAACATATTTAAACGTTTTAAACGCTTTTTTAGGACTCAATAGCAATAAATACTAATATTTACCTGACAATATTTAAAATAAATTGCCTAAATTTCACAAAAATCACAAGTGTAAGTGAAATTTTAGCAATATTTTTGTAAAACTTCAAAGCAATTAGGGAAAAAAGTAGTAAACTTATATTAGTAAAAGTATTACCCAAACAAATTAGATACATTTATCTAGAGAATGTACTAAAATTTTAATGTTTTATTAAAATTTGAAATTTTTAGAGCTGATTGAGTAAACATTATAAGAAAAGGCACTTTCTTTATAAGACCATTATATAAATAACAGGCCCTAACTCAAAAAATATCCGTACAATAAGAAATATTTTAGTATATTCTCTAGAAAATAGCATAAATATCAGGGTGAAAAAATTTAATAGAAATGCATTTGTGATATTTTGAGTTATCAGACTCGCGCCATGATAGAATTTAAATAATTTAAATACCCACTTCTGGTAGATCAAAGACCCACTTCCGGTTTTTCTAACTTTATAAAACTGATTGTAGCTTGGCCTCTAGTAGCGTAGAATCAAAACAAAGTATGTTTTGTAAAGCCAAAAGATAGCCCTATTCAATAAAATAAAAAACAAAAATATCTATCTTGACCAAATTTGGTCATTTTCAACGTGTTCGGATACCTTAATACCTTTTTGATTATCTTGAAATGAATCCCATATCAAATAGGTCAAGTTGAAATTCTATTTAATTTTGAACAAAAAATGCGTCATATTTTTTTCATTTGCATAAAATTTTGAATTGCTACTGTTTTTTTTTCTTTTTAAAGTCTTGACAAAATTTCAAAAATTGAAAGATTTCATCTAAGTAAATGCTTTTGAACATTTAACAATGACGATCTAGTTTGAAAGCGCACAACTATGTGTGTCACGGAAAGCGAGAGATGACGCGTATAATCATCAATCACAGAGTAAGAATCGCTGTTAAAATATTGGATAAAAAAAGATGGGTTTATTTTATAAAATTGCAATTTTATTATTAATAATTATTTAATTGGTTAACATAAACATATATTACATTTATATATTACTCGAAAAAACAACCGACCGTAGGTTTTTATGGATATCTGTGGATTTTTTGATCGTCAAAATTTCCGGACTGAGGGACCTAAACACGCACTGATTTACTTCCTTCTTTACTGACAAAATATTTCGTACGTGTCTTGACAATAAGGAAATTCTGGAGAGTTCTGTAGGCATACCAGAAAGCATCCTTGCTTTTCCGACCCCAATGAATAAACTGTTCTTTAGGCCAGCGCTTCTCAAACTGTGGGCGCGCCTCCCTAGGGGCTTGATGACCGTAGGAGGGGCCGCGAGCCTATTGAGAAGTCGAAAACAAAAGTATATTTAAAAAATTATTAATTTATTGAAAGTGAACAAACAAAATACATTCAGACATAATAAAAAAATAAAAGAACATTTACACTGATATAATATACATATAAATGTATCAGTACTGCTCAACGTATTTTATCATTAATTTATCAATACTAGGTTAAGAACAAATTTAATAATTACTAGTGACCCAAAGGGCTTGTCATATATAAAATTATATGCAAAAATTAACACTTATATTGATAATTTGTACGGTTTATAATTAATCCCTTAATTGCCGTTTAAAAGTTACGTGATTCGTTTCCCAATGCCAACGTTTTGTACATATGCAAGCATATGTGGTGTATTAGGGGGATTAGAAAGGGAATAAATAAACAAATCCTCTGAGATAAGTACATCCTTCGCAAAGACTGTCAGGATCATTTTATTGCATTCTTAAGCCTTCGGAATAATTTTATGGATAGGAGTAATAAGAAAAGATCGTATTTTGGAAATACGTATATATACGTGCGGGTAATTTACGTACTGGTTGAGCAAGACGTTTATATAGCCAGTGACACATAAGAGGTTAAAATCGTATGGTAGCTTTAGCATCAAATTATCGTATTTTCAAATTCAATACATTGTTATTGAATGGAGGGGGGAGGGCGATGAAAATAATGATTGAATATTGGGTCGTAAGTATTGAAAGTTTGAGAAGCACTGCTTTAGGCGATACGTCACTGTGCCATTGATCTAATGTCAGCACATGGTTCTAACATAACAATTGGCACTTACACTATTTGATAGAAAGGTAACTCGGGAACAGCATTTGTCCATAGATCAGTGACTGTTCGGCGTCACGCATTTGTTCCATGGCTGACCATATCTGAAGGAACCCTGTTATGAATCAACTTTTAGACTTTTGTCTTTGCCCTTTTGGGTAGCATCTAAAAAACATTATCATCGAATATAAATAAATTCGTTATGCGAACTTATACGCTGTTTCAGCCGGTGCTTATGGAGGCGCATGAGTTCTTAAGGTATCCGACTACGTTCGGAACCGTGATTTTGAAAAAGCTCATAAATGGATAATTTTCATGATATTTAGTGTCACTTAGATTGGAAAACATGTATAAAAGTGTTTTAAGGACATTATGATAAAAAAATTTATTTCAATACAATATTTTGGCAAAAAATTAACTTAGAATAATCTATTTTCAAAATGTTCTCCTTTTATACAAAAATGCTTCTATAATAATAATATTTTGTGAGTGTGTGTGTGCATATATAAAGCAAAGACTTCTCCAGTAAGTCTGCACTAGGGTTTTTGAAAAATTCACATTATTTTCATATTTACTGAAAAGTGAAATATATATATATATATAATTACCGGTATTTTCCCCTTAAAATTTCTCCCTTCTGTTGCAATAAAATATGGATAAATCCACTTCTAAGTTATATATTTCAAAAATTCTAGTTGAGCCTCTGTACAGAGGTCTGAGCTATATACAGGCAAAATATTATTATAATGGAAGCATTTTTCACAAAAGGAGAATATTTTGAAAATGGGTCATTCTATGTTCATTTTTTATCAAAATATTGTGCTTAAATAATTTTTTATTGTAATACTATTCTTAAAACAATTTTATATACATTTTCTAATCTAAGTGTCACTAAATATCATAAATATTACCCATTTATACGCTTTTGTAAAATCACTTTTCCGAACGTATTCGGATACTTTAAATTTTTCATATTTTTTTATTTGTTTTACTCCGGCTTGGCCTCTAAGTATTTGCTGCGGTGTGTTATCTATATGAACTAGTACCAAAATCACGCGAAGGCGATCATTTTGGAATGATCGGTTAAGTACTCGCGTTCGAAACGGAAGGTACCCAGAACGAACCTTTCTCCTTCATTGGTGACCCTGGCCATGCAAAGGAACCGCACCCTTCACGCGCCGCAGCCGTGGCGCCATCTATCCACCACAAAAGCAACCAAGCCGTCAAACATTGACGCAAATAAGCCGTTAATTCTCAAAGTCGTCTCACACTAATGACGCAATCAAACCGTCACACAAATGACGCAATTCTCAAAGCCGTCTCACACGAATGACACAACCCACCAAGTGACGCTACTGCTTACATGCTCGCCACGAATATGGTATCGTTTGTTCGCCTATTCGCCGAAACACTGGCAGGGGAGTATGCGGCGGTGTAATATCTATATGAACTATATAGTACCAAAATCCCGCGAAGACGATTGTTTTGGCGTGATCGATTAAGTACTCGCGTTCGGAACGGAAGGTACCCAGAACAAATCACACACAAAGAGAGTTAACTGTTTAATAATAACTAAATAAATAATTTATTTCCTCAGACAGACTTATGCTACTTTAAGCCTTGTAAATTCTGACGTATGTTTTGTTTTTCTCAAAAATTACAATTTAAATAGCCAATGGTCAGTACTCTTTACGCATGACATGTATACTCGTCATCACTGAGAGAGAGAGAGTTAACTGGCTAATGATAAATAAATAAATTATTGATTTCCTTAAACAGATTTATGCTATTTTAAGTTTTGTAAATTCTGCATACCTAAGCCTTCTTAATATTTTGAAATGTGGATGTGCGTAGATTGAGGTAATTTCTAAAACGCTCTCTAAAGTAATAACGATTCCTTCATTTTAAAACGACTAAGTCTAAAAAATGTACTTTTTCTTCCGATTGAAAGAACAGCTTTAAAACTAATCGAATAACATGGCTAGATTATCCAGTGGCCCCCAAATTAAAGTCTCCAGCTTATAACTTGAGCAACATAACTTTCCTCTTTATTACAAGAATTTACTATGATTTTTGGAGAGTAAATAAAACATTATTTAAACATAAATAACCCCAATAGAGCTGTTACAAACAATTTTCTCTACTATAGTGATGCATTATGCCATGCTTAGGGATGAAGAAAGAAAAATTCGGAGAGAAAACGTGATTCTAAAACACTTATTTTGAAGAAACAGAATAATAAATCGGGACACCACATGGGCATTTTTGTGTTTTTACATCCCATGTGACCAATAGGCTACAAAGAAGACGTACATATAGATGGTTTAGAGCTCTTTCAGTAGATTTAAAGTTCTCCAAGGACTACTCAGATGTCTCACTATAAACATTCATGCTTTAAGAGTTTTCTAGTATCAGTTTCGATGACTTGTTTTAACCCAAATCTCTTTTTTGCCAACGGTGGGAAAAAGAATGGAAATAAAGTCCATCTTTTGTTAATTTTTGATAAACTTTCTGGATAAAAGAAAGAATGTAAAATAAATTTCAGCTCATAAGATTTTACTATCTTTAATTTTAAGAAAATAGTAAAGAATTCCAAATGCATAATTTGAGTTAATTGTAGATATATCAGTTAAAATAAATGCATTATTTAATGTAGAATAATTTTTTGGTGAGTAATTAAATAACTGAAATGTTCAATTTTCTTTTAGATATCTTTGTAATCAAATATTTTTAAAATATAAAAATTTGGAAGTAAACTTTCCTATTCTGTATATACCTTGCCCAGTTATTAAAATCCAAGAAATGGCATGAAAAAGGTGCAAATCACTGAGTTATGTAAATTATCTGGAATGTGTAGTTATCTACATATGGTAAGGACGTTTTAAGGGAAGAATCATCAGATTACGCATAATCGTGTTTCCTTATTGCTGGGAAAACCGGTGCATCCGGTGGATAGAACCCGGACTTAGGATTCGTAAGCACGTAACATACCACTAGACAAAAGTTATCACTTCTGTCCGGAGGCTGTATGGCTTATGTAGATACCACCTCTACAGTACTCCTTCCCAGTAAGTCGGTGGATAGGTGAACGAACAATATATTTGCTATGTGAGAGTGTGAGTTGTTGCTGTTAATTGGTGGTGTTGCTGTCAAGTGGGTCTGGCGACTTTTGGTTAGCGCGTCAAATGTGTCTGACGACTTTTTGGTTGCTGCGTGAAGTGGGTCTGAGGAATTTGGTTGCTTGCGTCGAGTGGATCTGACGAATTTTCAATTGCTCTTACGGCGGGTAGATGGCATCGACAGCTGACTGAAGGTTGCGTTTTTCTTAGTTCAGTGTCAAGGTCACCAATGTGCAAATGGTATACGGTGGATAGAACCCGTGACCTACGGATTCGTAAGCACGTAACATACCATTAGACAAAAGGATCTCCACAGTCCAGAAGCTGTTTCTGGCTTATGTACACTGCTGTTTGTAAAAAATGCAACACTTTGCAGCAAATTTCAATTATAGGATGTTATGTAAAATAGTAAACACGTAATATAGTAAACACGTACAAGGAGAGATTCCAACAACTTACGGAGTTTGAATGGGGAGGATTATAGGCCTTTGAGAAGGAGGATTTTCCTATTCCAATAAGAGCTCGTGTGCAGCCGAACAGTTCCACAGTGATGCGAATTTGGAAGCAGTGGCGTCAGCGCGCGACGATCGACACCTGCTCCGCATGGCGGTGAATGACCGTACAGCTTTCTCCAGGCAATTGGCAGCACGTTGGTCTACTGCTACAGGTGTACTAATGTCGGCTTCGTCAATTTGTCGGTGTCTGATGCACCGTGGATTGCATGCAACGGTGCCTTTATACAGGATGCCTCTCACGGCAAACCATCGACGGCTGCGTCTGTAATGGGCTCATGAATACAGAGCCTGGCAAGTTGATTAGCACCAAGTTGTCTTTTCAGATGAATCACGCTTTATTTTGTGGGACCATGATGATCTCATTCGTATTTGACGCTATTCCGGTGAACGCTGCATTCCAGAGTGCGTTATTGAACGACATAGTGGCCTAACACTCGGAGTTATGGTTTGGGGTGCGATTTCGTACATGGACGATCCAATTTGCTACGAATTGAGGGTAATCTCAATATAAACTAGTACGTCCTTGAAGTGCTACAGCCCGAATTCGGCATCCCTGGAGATATCTTTCAGCAGGATAATGCATGCCCACTTGTTGCAAAGACTGTTCGAGACTTCTGTTCAGACCAACACATGCAACTTCTTCCTTGGCCTGCTTATTCGACGTATATGTCGCTTATTGAACACGATGTGGGTATTTGGTTGGGCTGCGTCTCACTCGTGATCCGCGTCCTGCAGCTTCAAAAGGCGAACTTTTGGTGCGCATACAAGCAATATCGAATTCTTTTCCACAAGCAGACATACAAAATCTGTTTGACTCCATGCCATGTCGTATAGCAGCACTTATTGCAGCGCGTGGTGGCAACACCAAATACTGATTTCGGACACTTAATATTGTTTTTTTGCTTTGAAAATTTTGTCATTTATTTGTACTAACACAAGTCGTTTGTGCATTAAATTTCATTTAATTCTGATGATTCCTTCTTGGTGTTGCATTTTTCACAAACAGCAGTTTAGATACCACCGCTACAAACCCATAATTGAAGCTTTTTATCTTCACAAACGAAAGATGTTGCAGCACTTAAACAAGTCACCACAAACGAAAAAGTTTCCAATTTACGAATTAATTTGCGAGGGGTTATGTAATCGGACTCAGAAGAGCAGATTATTCCATCCATCATATCGCAATGGACAACTTACATTCATCCATAGTGAACTGATTATAGTGAAGATAGTTTTCGAATAAAATATTGCGAAAAATTCGAGGGGGAGGGGCAGCGTGGTCAAGAAAATTTCAGTATGCGAAAACCCAAAATACAGTCTGAACACGCTGTTCCAATTCGGTGATATATTGAAGAATTTGCAGGACATCCGAAGCTCCCTATCGACCAAAACAACTATTCATCAACTGACTACCAGGGATTTGCATTCATACGGTCCCCCATTAACAAAACTGCCATTGACCTAAAAGTACTGATTTCGTTGTTATATCTTCGGGCAAGACGGAATGGCACACAGCCGTGCTGTGTGACAATTAACGTTTTTGTTTTAATTTGGATAGTTTTTACGTACAAATCTGGTTAACAAATCAAATCCGACCATAACTTTGGAACGCCATGTGTGACAAAACTGTATAAGGGTTTTAGGTGCCATAGTGTTTGACTGTTGGTCTCCTGTGGTTGATACTGATGACACTATGACTGCCTAACAATATGTGGATGGGTACTATGGCCGATAGCGTCATTATCCATTTAAAGTGTATCTAGTTATATTTACCAATCAAGATAATGCACTACCATACCTGAATGTATAAACCAACAAGTCTAGCTGGGTATCCATATGTTTCTCTGATCATCGGTGTTCACCGAACTTTCATCCTTTGAGCATATATGAAACTTGATTTGGATGTCATTTGCACGCACTGTCATCTCTACGCTTGTGAAACCGCCCCCCTAGGGTGACCGTTTCTTTGATTATCCAAGTGAGCTAGAGGTGTACGGTTTACAAAAGGAACAGACATTTTTAAATTCTTAATATGACTTTATTAAGAATGTAACTTAAACCTCGAACAATTTAGATAATAATATTTATGAGACCACTATCAATATCTAACCCACCTAATCTCACTTCTAATAATATTACAAGTCCTAATATCAAATAGTCAATCCTACCTTAATCTGATCGTAGCTTCAATACTATGAAGAGGCGTCTGGGCGCACGTGCAATGGTATGCACCTTGACCTAATGGCTTAATCTTCAAGGTAACTTCTACTAGCTGTCAATTCACGCTTGTATCAATCTCTCACATAACATCCCCCAAATTGCCATACGACTTACTGAAACTTCTGTTATTTAAAAGCTATCTCATTTGCATTTCATCTTCACGTTTCACTTCTTGGGTTTTGGTTGGAAAAGAGTTGCCATTAATCTTGGCCCCAAAAGAACCCAGAGGACATGTTAAAGAAAAGACGCGTGAGCCCGTCACACGCTCAATGGTTAAATTTCAGTAAATGGCTGAGAATGAATGATTGTCCATCCGTCGGCCATATTACTTTATCTCATAAAATGTTACTGTCTATCTCGCCACCCACGTTGCTGCTAATCACTGATCGCATCGCATGCTCACTGATTGTTTTATCGTATTGAAGTAAACACCATTTATTGTTCAATGCTCTCTCTCTAAATGTCTGTTTTTTATCACTTTCAACGTACGCTTTGAAATGCTGTATTTTCTATGTCAAGCAGTGTATTAATTATGTATAAAAGAAATAAAAGATACGTAAGGTTCTATATTGACTAAAATGTTATTTCTTTTATACTTTTACAAACTTATTTGCTTTTTTTTACAGATGGGCTGGCGTGTATGTTTGTGCTGTATTGGCAAAGTAAAATGCCAAAAATTAGCAAGAGGGTTATATAATTATTATAAGGGATATTGATTTACTTATACTTTTGACTCATTTTTCTTAGTAAGTAGAAATAAAGCTTATGTCTTCTGTGCAAGTAAATTGCTGGAAATATTATTTAAGTAATTTTTGTAGAATTCACTCTATACAGGGTAATTCAGAAGGATGTATACAGTTTCAATGTACTATAAATCAAGAACAATGTAAGATATTGCATGTTACTTGTAACAGAGTTGTGTGGTATTGTTTTAAGTCCTGTTAGAGACAGTTATAAATGTTCTATGTGCAAACCCTTAATCACAGGACACGAACTGGTAATCCATTTCCGTCCAAACGTGTATTAAGGTATCTAAATCAAGTCCATCGTTAGTGGTTGTGATACGCTATTTCAGCTCTGCTAGATCACCAGGAAGGGGAGGGACGAAAATCTTATTCTCCACAGGAAGAAATTACAAAGTGCTAAGTCAAGACTTCTTGGTGTCCATTGGGTAAGTGACATGTTGTAGTCCCTGGTTTGTCAAATCCATCAATGAGGGAAATGTTCATCGAGGTAATATCGCCCGTTGATCGACCAATGTGGTGATGCTCTATCACAGTGTTTCTCAAACTGTGGGGCGCGCCCCCTAGGGGGGCGTGATAACCCTACAAGGGGGGCGCGAGCATATTGAAAAGTCGAAAATAAAACATTATTTAAAAAACTTATCAATTTACTAAAAGGAAGCAAAACAAAATATATTCTGACATATCAAAGAACAAAATACACATTTACTCTGATATACTATACTTATAAATGTATGAGGAAGGCACAATATATTTGATATTAAGTATCAATACTAAGTTAAGAACAAGTTTAATATTTACTATTGATTTTTCCATTGGCTTATTATGTACAAAATTGTATACAAAATTTAATACTTGTATTGAAAATTTGCATAGTTTATAATTAAGATCGTATTGTAGCTTTAGCGTCAAAGTATTATACATTATTACTGCATTCAATACATTGTTATTGTATGGGGAAGGCGCGATGAAATTTATGATTGAAAATTGGGTCGCGAATATCCGAAGTTTGAGAAAGACTGCTCTATCCAATTTGAGAATGAAGTTGTCAATGTTGTCCTGTATCTATTGCATCAACCAAAAAGTTAACAAATCCCAAAAGGGGCTTTATGACAGTTTGCTAAATTTAAGACCCCTTTTCCACTGCAGATGCCGCCATTTAAACTGACTAATCACATGACACTCATGCTATGGCCTACGTCACTTCCGTCAGGGACGAGATACAAACTTTTAAGAGAGCATCACCTCACGGTCACTGAGGTGATGTGGGGGGTTGACTGTTACTGTTTCATAGCATCTGGAAAGTGTATACTTCTGTATAAATCATCCTGTATATTACATCGAAAATATATTTTTTTACTTTCAATATAATTGTAAAACACTGATTATACAAGAATTATTGAAAATTAAATAATAAACTGATTTCTAAATCTAATAATTGGATTTGTATATGAAGAAAAAAATACTTCGAATCGAAAACTTTATAGCAATATTTCCTGGAGTTTTTAAATGAGAACAATAGGCTACTATTGATAGCAATGTGGAAGGAGAAAAAGATTTACTTTTTCTATCATAGTAAAAATTAAAGCATTTGAATTACTCATGAAAACTAATATGAATAGAATTTGTTGCCAAAATTCGATTTTATAGAGGTAATAATATGAAACAATTAAGTAAAAAAATATTTTATGATTAGGAATAAATTCCTTGCTTTGGAATTGCGCATTTTTCAGGAGTATTCATGTATTTCTTTTCACTATCATTTTCTGGTACCTTCAGCTAAAAAATATTTTAATTCTGAAAAAAATAATGTCATAAATTCCTTTTTACCTATTTCAGTGAACGTGTTAAAGGTAAAAAGGCATGAAAAGTCGTTTCAAGGGCAGATAAAAAAATCCCATTTAGTTATGTAGTACGATAAGGTTTTTTTCTTTCAATTTATAACCATATTTCTCATGAAAAATGTAACTGATATCTTATCAGCTTAAATATACAGACATCAGCAAGGAATAGTATCTCCTGAAATGTGAAATTCATTCTATAGGACTGACATAAAATCTTCGAAAAATCTTTATTTAAAAGCAATTATTTCAAAACGGAAATATTAATTTGATGTGATGATATGATAATAAAACAAAGTTTAAGCATCAACACAATTTCGTAAAAACTCATGAGTAATTATGACACCTATAATCTGATAGAAAATAGAACCAGCATTACAAAAAAGATTTTTAAGTTTAAGCAGACAATTATGAAAGAAAAATGTGTTTGAAAACTGATAACAGATCCATTAATTAAACAGGATTCCAACATAAAAAAATGATAAATTATTTTTTTAAAGGAACCTATTATAAGTGATTTTTTTGCCAAGTTATTTATCACCTTTGCATAATAATTTTGAAAGAATGGTAGAAAAGGAAAACCAGAATTTTTTGTTAAAATGACTGTATTAAGATTTTTAAGGTAAAAACTTCTTGTATATACTTTTTTTTCACTGATATATTTATTATCTTTGTTCTGCATTATTTTTAATGTGTCTGTTTGATATTTTGACAGTAACATAATCGTTATTTAAATCGATACATACTTTAAAGCATTAACTTTTGACTTTTCAATATGCTCCCCCCCACACAGGGATATCCCATGCCCCAGGGAGGTGCGTCCCACAGTTTGAAAACGCTGGCGTAATCTCAAGATATAAATTGTAATTGCAAAAATTTAGTTTTTCGCATAATAATGCAAGGGATTTTCTGTAATCTGGTGAATTTGACGAATTCAGCACGGCACGGATTTTACACAATAGCTTGCTTCCAAAGAAAAGTTGGATCATGACATCCAGATCATCACTTAGTTGCTGGATTTTAATAAGTATAAAATATTGTGAACAAATTAGAGGTTTAATTTAATCCCGTGTTTTGAAATATGGGTAATTTTGATGAATATATTGAATAGAAATATGTCATCAGTATTAGCCTGAATGTTCAGATCAAATAAAATATGAGTACTTCTAGCCCGATAATTCAGCATATTTTCTTTCTAAGAGTTTCAATACTGTTTAATACTATAAAGAACAGCACTGCGAGTGAATAGCTTAGAAGATATAAAAAGAAGTTTTAAATTAGTTTAAGAAATTAGAGACATTTTACGCAAAATAAAATATATCCTTTATTTGCGCATACAATTTGTTTGTAGCAATAAGAAATCATAGCATTCCCTTATAAATGAAATAACAGATAACTTTGTGAGACTACATTAACCTCCTAAGCGTTCATTTTTTTTAACCCCAAATCCTTAAAAACAAGTAATATAAATTTTTTTTTTAAGTCAATTCCTACTTAGATCAACAAATTTTATTTTAGCTACTTTTTATTAAATAGTTACATACATATATATATATATATATATATATATATATATATATATATATATATATATATATATATATATATATATATATATATATATATATAATATGACAGAATCACAACGTTAAGTGGTAATTAATTTTCATTAATTATCAAACAATTGTGCATATAAAATTTCAGTTCAACTCAATGCTTTAAAACGTGAGAAAAAACCTTTTCGAGTTTTGACACAAGTCACCAAAATGGTCACTTAAGTCGCCAAAAAGGATGGCGACGTGAATGTATTTACAATTCTTTAAATAATTAGTTTTAATCAATTAATTTTTATTAATTATAAATTACTCTATTGTCATCCAAAATAATCATGTATATAAAATTTAAGCTCAGTTGAGCGCTTTAAAATGTATTTTATATTAACGATTAAAAATTCCACGAAGATAAATGAATAAATAAATAAATATATATAGAGAGAGTGTGAGCTAATAGTAGGGATTGAGAAAAAGGCAATTTTTTTACTGTTCACAACTAAACACTACACAAATTCTCGCCTTCACCACAAGAAAATTCCCGATCAAAGCCTTTCAGCATTCAGTCAGACAAACTATATAAACTTTTTAAAATTCTAGCATTAAATAATATACCATAAGAATTAATAAGTTCAAATCAAAGAAAGAAAGAAAATATCCGTCAGTGCAGTTTATCCATTAAGCGCTTGGGGGTGAGTGTGCTGGGACCCGGATAATCTGGACTTAACCAGATTTTCCTTGGATCCTTCAGTGCCGAGAGGGTCTGGAGATCTGCACCAATTGCCC
This sequence comes from Trichonephila inaurata madagascariensis, assembly GCA_019973955.1. Lineage (NCBI taxonomy): Eukaryota > Metazoa > Arthropoda > Arachnida > Araneae > Nephilidae > Trichonephila > Trichonephila inaurata. Next base: position 222,978 of record BMAV01019023.1, read on the forward strand.
GAAATGAGCTTAAACCGGCAATAGGGGTACGGGCGAATCAGGGTACGGGCAAACCAGCTGCGGTCAATTTTCGGAACTTGGAAAAGAAAGGATATCATAGTCACACAACAATTTATTCCTTTCGAAGATCTTCTAAAAATCATGATTAAAACATTTTATTTTAAATAAAAAAAGGAAAACTTAAAAAGTTCTTAAATTTTCTAATTTAGGATTTATACTTTTAAAAAATCTCGGAAATCTTGAGATTTTAAAGATATTTTAAATTAATACATCAAGCACAAAACTTTAACTATTAACTTTTACTTTATTCTTATAATTATCGAAAAAATATCACTGGGAATCCCATTAAAATTACGCAGAAGCACCAACAAAAAAAAAAGATATATTTTTTTTATTATATCGTATTAAGTGCTAGATGGAATTAATATATATTTTGCATCAAGGTTAATATTTATGTAGAAAGAACAGTAATTCTTTGCATCAAATTCTAATTCAATAATATACCATTTGTGATTCTAATGGCATTAGAAATAAAACCTCATCTATACTTTCAGAAATCAATCAGAAAAACATATCAACCCAGGCTTTTATACGAGCAATAATATGAAGAAGAAAATAATTTCTGTCAGCAATCGTTCTTTTATTCTCAGGATGTGATACACACGTAGGAAGACGTCGTAAATAAATGTCCAATCCATGGCGAAATAAATCCTCATAATGTCTAAAGCAAGCTTTCTGCGCTTTTGACAATTTGCGGTTGCATTCTTCATTGACTTCTCCGTCTCCCAATCTTCTTTACCCGGACACAATTCCTGTGAGGAAAATCAACTCTGGTATTGGTAATAACTCATTCATTTGACATAAAAAATATCAAGTAACCGAGGTATTTGTGCCTTCTTCTTATCGGTGTTTCTGTTATATGCCAGACTGAAAATTAATCGAAGCAAATACTGAAACATAAAAATTTGTTTCGGTAAGGGGTAGATTTAGTAGAATAAACGGATTGCCGCGTTTAACAAACTTCTCCACAGAATTGCTATCCATATGACACAAAAAATGACACCAAGAGATGAGATTTTTTTTTATATATTTATCTGTGTTTCATTATATTGTTTTTTCTTTCGTAATCTTCATTTTTTCCCCTCTCGTGGATTCGCTTAAATACCATTTTGCCGAGCAACTGAAAAAAAGTAGTTGGCTGACAGAAGGTAAATTATTGATGGAAGTTTAAGGATGTGTGCTTATTAAGAAGATAATATTTTTTTTGATGCACAAAAATTCAAGAAAATAATTTGTTATCCTATTAATGCATTCATAATGATAAATTAGAATGCAAGCGAAAGATATGATTGTATTGTTCAGGATACATGAAAACAAGTAACACCCACACACAAAAATTTAAGTCAATTCCTACTTAGGTCAACAAAGAAAATTTTTCATTTTAGTTACTTTTTATTAAATAGTTACAGTTATTATAAACATGTATATACATATGAGAGAATCACTATATTAAGTGACAAAATAGAAAGCGATTTTTCTTGCAGTTTTACATTTTTCTTTCTATATAGGGTGTTGGACTATATATAAATTTTTTTCCTACTATTTATTCATTCGTTAAATTTAATTATTATAATAAAATAGAATAGTAAGAAAGAAATCACGCTCTCAGAAATTAGCCCATCTCAGGTGGAGTTCAAACCCATGACTGGATTAAAAGTCGAACGCGCTATCCATTGTACTTCAGGGATGATACGAACGTTTTTTTTTCTATATATACTGCTGGACTATTATTTTTGGTTGTTATTGTTTATTCATTTTTTATTTTAATCAATGAATTAATCTTTGAAAAAACTATATCGACATCAAATGTCATCCACTACAAGTTTTAAAAAATATATTTGAACTTGAATGGATGAATAGAAAGTATTTTATTAACAATTAAAAATTTGACCAAGACATACATACATACATACAAATAAAAGTGAAGAAGTACTAAAACCTACAGTGCTAAAGCAGGAAGAAATTGGAATTCACCAGACACAACAAATGTAGATACAAAAAAGTCTTTGGACTAAACTGGAGACCTATTATGATTTCTAAAGCTGTCGCTGAATTAGGCCTCGAATTAGGGTTAGCAATGCTTTATGGATCCAACCTTCCCCTTACAGCAGAATATATATATATATATATATATATATATATATGGGAGAGTGAACTAATAGTATAGGATTAGTATAAGAATGAAATATTTTAAAAACATTCTCCTTTTATGAAAAATGCTTCTATAATAATAATATTTTGCCTATATATAGTTAGGACTTCTCTACAGAGCCTGAACAAGAATTTTTTTTAAAAAAAAGCTTACATTATTTTTAGAGTTTCGATGGAAGGAAACACACAACAACGGGTGTTTTGTTAAAATTTCTCTATTCTGATAAAATAAATATGAATAAACTCATTTCTAAATTATATTCTTCAATACTTTAGTTCAATTTAGGTAAGAGGTTCTAACTATGCGCAGGAAAAGTATTTTTCATATGAGGATAGAGTTTTGAAAATATCTCCATTTTTGCCAAAAAATTGCGTTTAAACAATTTTATATGTATATTATAATTTAAACTAAACTAAACCCAGTAGCGCCACAGCCCATAAGGGCAAAGTTCTACTGTGTCCATCTCAATTTTCGTGACCTTGAGCGTTGAGGTGCATGAGCACATGTCCCGGTCAGACTCATTTATCAACCCTTTGAAGGGATGAAAGACTGAGTAGGGCTTGCCCAGCCCAGGGTTTGAATCTCAGACCTGCGTCGTGGAAGCTCGATGCGCTACCACTCGGCCACTGTGGGCTTCATAATCTAGTTTAATTAACACAAAATATAAAAAAAAAAATTTATTTATATACTTTTCTAATTCATGGTTTCAAAGGTAGTCTCAGTCACTTTAAGTAATTTTATTTTTCGAATTTATGCAAATTAAATAGAAAATTATGAATAAATATGATATAATAATATTTAGAATGCATTAAATGTTAGTTAATTTTTGTAACATTAAATTATAATTTATAAAATTAATTTATAACTGTTCAAAAGTTATGACATAATTTTAATCAGTTTCTTTTTTAATATTTTGTTCAAAAAAGCTTTTTAGCTGTAATTAATACATGGTATTATATTGAAAATGAATATTTTTTACATGTAAAAAATTAATTATTATTTCCAATTAGCACTTCCTTTAAATATTTATATATTGAAAGGAAAGCTTTTATCTTATTTCACTAATGAGCTTAATGAATATGAACTAAGAGAAAAATTTATTTTTATTTTAAAATTACAGTTTTTTAAACAGAGAATGAGTTAATTTCGGAAAAATTAAAATTGATAAAATGATCTGCTTGAGGATTAAAGATATTTTCATATAAAAATAATTTTAATAAACATTAAAATTATCTTAATGGTATAAAAATCTTTATACAGAAACATCAATAAATAACATTAGTTAGATATTGCATGAATACTTTCATGTTTGCGTCTGAATTAAGCTTCTGAAAATTTTCTTTTTTCAGGAGTTTCTATATATTCCACATCAACCAAATTAGTTTTTCAAAAAATTATAAATAAAATACTTTTTTAAACAGTTTTTTTCTCAAAAGTAATTTTTTGTGTTCTTTCTATTTAGTAGAAAGAATTAGCTTTGTAAAATAAGGATTACATAAAATATTTTAATTAGGGAATATTTATAAAGGTACTTTACAGACAAATTAAAAACATTTTAAAAACATTACTTTCTGGAAGCGTCTTCGTTTTTAGAAGTTTAAAATGTATTATTTTTTTTAAATATTATCATTTATAATTAAATTTGGTTTTGTTTTAGTTTATTGCGTATTTTAGTAAGTAGTTTGAAATATAAAGAGAATAACTATTATTCATAAAATTTGTAAGGGAATTTATTATATCTATTTGTTATTTTTTCCTTTTTAAATAATAATGTACAAAAAATTATTAATGCACTTTCTGAAAGTAAATATTTTTTAATCGCATTATGAGTAATTGTTTAAATAACAAAAGCAAGTAATACAAACATTTTTTAAAGCCAATTCCTACTTTTGAAAAACATACTGGCGTCACCTGATACTACTAGTTGTAACTTCTACAGAAATAACTCAGAATAAACTTAAGATTAAAAAATAAAATTTAATTCATGAATTAATATTTAAAAAACTATATTAATGCTGAATGCTGAAAATTAATATTTCTCTTTCATTTACATTTTGAATTATCTTTCACTGAATCGGAACAATAAACACTGCTGAATTTTTTAAAGTGGGACACTACGTCTTTCTCAAATAAAAATATTTAAAACAAGCAATATAATTTTTTAAAGTCAATTCCTACTTAGGTTAACAAAGAAAATTTTTATTTTACTTACTTTTTATTAAATAGTTACAATTGATAGAAATATCTTTATACATCCCAATATTATGATGTATGACTCATTGTCATATTGGGATATATGACTCATCGTCATATTGGGATATAAGACTATATCCCAATATGACGCCTTTTGTATTATGCATCGTCAAGAATCTTCGAAGACAAATTCGTAATAAATTATACTTTTTTGTAACGAACATATCAAGAAAAAAATATTCCCAAGGTAAATTAAAAAAGAAAAGCGTTTTATAGTAAAACCTTTTGTATATATATGTACATATATTTTATGCAATATTTAGATTATTTGCATAAGTTTTTCAAGTAAACAAAAGATGATGTATTTTGTGCCTCTTTTGTGTGTTCTAATATTATCAACGTATTGCTTTTGATATGTTTAAAGTATCCGACTACGTTCGGAACCGTGATTTTGCAAAAGCGCATAAATGAATAATATTTATAATATTTAGTGTCACTTAGATTAGAAAATGTATATAAAATTGTTTAAGAATAGTATTACATTAAAAAATTATTTAAGTACAATATTTTGACAAAAAATGAACATAGAATGACCCATTTTCAAAATACTCTCCTTTTGTGAAAAATGCTTCTATTACCATAATATTTTGCCTGTATATACCTCAGACCTCTGTACAGAGGCTCAATTAGAATTTTTGAAATATATAACTTAGAAGTGGGTTTATCCATGTTTTACGACAACAGAGGGGAGAAATTTTAAGAAAAAAACTTCGATAATTATTGCAATGGGTTGTAACTCTGAAAATAATGTGAATTTTTCAAAATCATAGTTGAGCTTCTGTACAGAGGTCTGAGCTATATACAGGCAAAATATTATTATAATAGAAGCATTTTTCACAAAAAGGAGAACACTTTGAAAAAAGGTTATTCTAAGTTAATTTTTTGCCGAAATATTTTATTTAAATAATTTTTTTTTGTCAAAATGTCCTTAAAACAATTTTATTCATGTATTCTAATCTAAGTGACACTAAATATGATGAAAATTATCCATTTATGCCCCTTTTTTAAAATCACGGTTCCGAACGTAGTCGGGTACCTTAAACTCTTTATTTCAGTACTCCGTTTATTTGAAGATTACTATACGAATATGCACACACTGTATATTATAGTACGTGACATTCAAGATGCAATACAAAGAAATGATAATAAAAAAAAAGATGAAGAAACTGTGCAAACAGAGAGAGAGAGAGAGAGAGACAGCAATAAGCAATAAGAAATTTTTTTTAAATGATACTTGCAATATTGATCAAGTTTAGCGTTAGAAGTTGAGTTTAGCAGGTTGTGTGTGTGAGAACTACTGCAGACGGTAATACGCGAAGAATCATGCCTAGGCATATAATCGATGAGAGTATGGATGGTGTCCTCAGGGATAGCTCTTAATTCCATGTAAACCACGTCACAGTTCGTCTTCTGAAAGCGGTGGTAACAAGGCAGGCCAGTTTTATATGTTCTATTGGTGAAAAATCACAGGAGAGTGATGACTAGAAAAACATTGCAGGACACGTTGACTGAAGGATACAATGGGAATGTTAACAACTATAGCGCATTTTCCCCACATCGTTAAGGCATCATAGTGCCCTGAATACGAACCAGATGCAACTTGCTACCGTGTGCGATGGAGTCCAAACTATGATGCAGAGTTGTTGAGTGCTGGAATATTCCACAGATGCAGCCAGATTATATCCGTCACGGGATAGACTCTACTGTCCTACACGGTGGCTATCCTTTCAGAAACAAAAGCATAACTCGTCTGAGAACACAACCCTATGTTATTCCGTCGTCCACATTGCTTTAGTCGAGTATCTTTTCAAATAAAGTCGTTTAAGTTGGGACGGATGCCACATGAAGGCAAGGGATTAGTTCATAAATGACTGTTAAGGTTCTAGTATTTATGAGAACATCAATGGTATCCTGCACATGCTGATGAATGCCCGAAAGCGATCATTGCCGTTTTTTCTGTGGATGCATTGGATGTGAGGATCCCAGAGAGATTATGTCGCTCTGGCGGCTTCCCTCTCAAACTTGCCACACTTTCTTGTTCTAACAATCTTTGACACGGCCGGTGCAAAATGGACTCGTTTAGGAAACCTGTCAGTTGAAATGGCTTTGGGAAACGGATTTGCTTTTCCCAGCCCAACCCAAACCCTGTCATCTGAAAAAGTCCGCCCGGGGAAAACTTTTCCTTTTGGTGGGAGGTTTTTTTTTTGTTTTTTTTGGTTTTTCCCTTTTTCCCTTTTTCTATTTTATCCTTTTTCCTTCCGAGAAAAAGAAAATTTTTTAAAGAAATAATGGTCCGTTCAATAGATCCCTTCCTTTATATCTGAATCGAAGTATGTAGTAAAGTTGAGCATTTCATATCTTTTTCCAAACAATCAGGTGCATTTACTCTGAAATTTACATAATTTTCTGGTCATTCCTTCTTAGTGTTGCAATTTCAATGCCGCTTAGTATTTTTGTTTCATTTTTATGCAGTACATATGCATACATACTATTTCGATAATTTGCATATCAATTATGTGGTTTATTTTGGCATATGTTCCTTTTTAAATGTTTTTATTAAATATTTGTTTATTTTCGGTTATTTTAAGTCGGGTTTAGTGCTTTGGGACATCAAATTTTCCCTTTCCTTTCTTGAAATAGTATTTTTGATTGATTGGGGTTTGTTTTCCCTTATTTTTCCTCTTCAATTGACATTCTTATTTCTATTGACAATGTTATTTTTTCATTTTTTTGGAAAAATCTTCTCCAAAGCTAACTAATTTTATAAAACACTGGTGTGAAAAAATTTAAAACAACAATGTAAAAATTTAGCAGATACCCGGTTGGGGAAAGGAAGGTCTGAAAGATCAGTAGGGGAACAGGTAAGTCGGTAAAACGTCATGCGTATGCAAATACCAGGAAAAACGTCGGGAAGCGATGTGAGCGTACGAAAAACGCGTGATGTCGGCGCACGCTGTAACAAAAGAATGAAATGAAGGACGGAGACGAAACCCCCATAATTCCTGAAAGGTCCCGGGGTGAGTCAGTTCGGAAATATGGCTGAAAAATCATCTGGATGATTTCCGTGGAAGAATGATCGGAAAGCTGGAGGGGGGGGGGCGTACCGTCCCCAAATTAGGGTGCAGAGTTTTGGGAAACAACAAAAAATTTTTGGCGGGGGCGGAAAGCGTTCCCCAAAACCCCAGGTACCGAAAGTTAGAAAGGTTGGTGTGGCCCCCTTCCCAGGGAAAATGCAGGGGGTAAGGGAAAAATATCATTCCCGGGCGAAAAAGGTTCGGGCAGTCAGCAAGCGCCATTGCTCAGAAACCTGTACAGCAACAGGTCGACAAATGTAGCGGCTTTTCTGTGGCCAGACGCCCCCTTTACAAGGGGCCTGTTCACCCGCCGTCCCGAACGCTGTCTCCCCCCTTTAAAAAATGGCCACCCAAGCCACCGGTTTTACAGTGGGACAGGGAAAAAAACTGGACCCCGGGTCAATGGGGGTGGGGTTCTTTTTTTACGGATGAGAGTCGGTTCAGTACCAGGGAAACGATTCTCAACGCGTTTTTTATTTGGAGAGATCGGGACCCGGTTTTATCCCAGTAACATCAAGGAAAAAACATCGTTACGGTGGTCCTGGAGTTCTTTTTTGGGTTGGCATTATGCTGGGAAAGGCGGAACTGAGCTTCACATTTTTTGACAGAGGGGCTGTAACCGGGGGTCGCTATTGTGAGGGGGTCTTTTCCCCCCATATCTTTTTCCCAGGTGCCATTGGCCCAGACTTCATCTTTATGGATGACAATGCCCCCCCCATCGCACCTTCTTGCTGTTGAGGAGCTGCGGAAAGGGAAAATATCACTCGAATGGATTGGCCAGCGTGTTTCCCAGATTTAAATCCCCTCAACATGTTGGGGGTGCTTTGGGGGGGACGTATTGCCCACACGCTCACATCATCCCGGGGTACAACCAACAACTCAAACAGATGTTGATTGAGGGAAAGGGGGCCCTACCCCAAAAAAATGTTGCACCAGCTGGTTCTGAGGTATGCGGAGACGGTGCAAAGCAACCATTGTAGTAAGAGGGAGGGCATATTCCCTATTAAAGGGAAAATCTGCTTGTTGTTCTTCATTTGGATAGACAATCGCAGGGCACATTTCTATGCGTTTCAAAAAAAAACTTGTTTTTTTTTAATTCCATAAACCATGCGTTTTTATTTTTTTAGCGCCGATCTTTCCGTAAAACCTTTCGTACATAAACCCCCTCGCTCATTTCAGAATTTCCCCTGTCTCTCAGATGATTTTTGTTAAATTAAAGGAAAAAAAACCCACCTGTTGCTTTGGATTTGAACCGGGTAATATATATAACACCTTTTTCTTTGTAATGGATTTAGAACTTTTGTTAATTATTTTCAATAGAGTTTTGCTCAGTATTATAAACAGAAAGGGAAGATGCTTTACTAGTCGCAAAACTGGTCAAACCCCATTTTTATATAAATTAATAAAATATGTCTTAAGCCAGCATTGTGTATATAATACGGCAGCAGCATTTCTATTTTTAAGTTACAATATTTGTTTCCTTTATTTCTGGTATTCAAATAATTTCTGTGTTCTTAGTAGAGATTAATAAAACTCTATATATTTACATGTAAGCCAGTGAATATTACATGAGTTGATATATATATATATGTGTATATATAATTCACAGAAATACCCAATTAATTTTATTAATAGTTATTTGAATAAAGATATTCTAAATAGTAAGGATTAAAATTCCTTAGAATAATAATAGTTTATTACTATAAATTTATCATATATTTCCTAGTTATAGCTACCTCCATATTCTAATATTAGATAAAATTACTTATTATTATTTAATTCATATATAACTCTAGTGTCACCAAAGTTATGATAGTTTGTAAACTCTCTTTTTAATTTTTATTTCTATTCTTTTCATACATTTGTTAAGTGCTACAATTCAGCCATTCTCATGCCTTGCATTTGCATTTGGGTCTAGAATCTAGCAATAACGTATTTATTGTACTCAGATTTAGTGCGGGCTCTGCATTTTTGAGTGCAATTTTTAGGTAAGTTACCTTTTTATTGTAATGGATTTAGATATTTTATCCATTATGCTCAATAGGTTTTTTTTCAGTATTATTAACATAAAGGGGGAAGGTTGGCTGGCCACAAAACATATTCAACCCCACTTTTATTATAAAATTTTATATATAAGCTGTCCTAAGTCAGCAATGTATATAAGGCTGCAGCATCCCTTTTTTAAATTTTAATTTATCATATATTCTTCAATGTACGGTCTTCTTACATTCTCAGTATTTTTCGATCTTGATTAATAATTGTTCTTCTCTCATTTGTAGAGAATTCAGACTGTATATGTATATGTTTACACATTACTTTATAAATAATAGCACCGCCAATTTTAATCACACCTTTTGTATTTATGTACCATAAAATTTTTTTGTCCCGGAAAAAAAAACCTTAATAAAAAAATTGAGTACCAGTAGATATTATGTTGGGGGGAAACCATTATTTTTTTTTGAAACCGGGTTTTAAATTTTAAAATGTTTCGGTTTTTTCTGATTTGGGAAAAAATATACATCGTTTTTTTAGAAAAGTTTATTCCATTTTTTAAAAGGGAGCTTCATTTTTGACTCTCCCCCATAGAAAAATTGGGGCCCTTTTGGGAAAAAATCCAGTAATAGATTTTCACAACCCTTTTTTTTGATCTCAATTTTTTACCACTCCAAAAAGTTTTTAAAAGCGGGAAAAAAAAGGGGGTCATTTCTTGGTGCTTGGGTACGGGGCTATATTGTGGGGTTTTAGGGTTCCCAAACACACCATTCCAAAAATTTCGCCCCGGCCTGCATTTTTTGCCTTTATCAAAAAAAAACTAAAAAAATACCGAATTTTCTCTTTTTTTTGACTTTCCCTTTTTTTAAAATCCTGTAACTCACAACTGAATGGACCAAACAAAAAAAGCAAAAAAATTTTTTAGTGTGAAATGTCACCTTTACAATGAGCAAAATTTTGGGGAATTTTTTGATCGATACTTCTACAAGATATCCCCTTTATTTTGACATCTACCGAAAAAAAAATGGATTTCTTTTCCCCCAACCTAATATTTGTTTTGATTCTTTTTATTACTATTCACTTCCTTGAAAAATCTATTTCAAAATGAATAAAAGATATTATTTATTTAATGTATAATTTTGATAAGTCTTTTACGTTTTATTTTACATTTCATTTTTCCTTTTCACCAATTTGAATTTATAAGTTATTATATCTCTCTCTTAATACTAAGCAAAATTCTACCAAAAACTCCGATTTATCTTTTTTTGTTTGTTTACTCTCTTTGTGACCTTACCAATGTCAACTAAATAGAAATGAAATCCAGTGAAATGAAAATGTAATTCTCAGCATGTAAAATGCGAAGGAAAACTGCTATACCTTTATTTTTTTGGGAATTCTCCTGTTTTTCTCACCTTTTGAATTCATTTTGATTCTATCTTTCTTTTTTACTTTTCGCAAGAACCTGATATTAAACATGTTTCAGAGAAATAAACAAGTAAACATTCTAGGAAACATTCGAAATATTAATACTGAGAGAAAGAATGCTCTGAGTGTGTTTTCGAAATGAGAAATTTTTCAGGAGAATAGAATAACAAAAATAAAGAAACAGCGTTGATTCAGTGCTTGAAATTTCTTGAACTTCTCCAGAAGTCTTGAGTATGCATTGTGCTTTAATATTTTTGGACTTTTTTGTACAAATATTTACTGCTTTGAGGGGCGAATATATATATTTTTAATGGTTGCAGCCGGGAATTATTCAAAATATTTAAGAATAAGAAAAGAATTTACAAATGAAAATATTACAATAAAAGGACTATTTACCCCGGGAGGAGGGGGGACTCGAGAAAAGCTTTTTCCAGACCAGGGGGGTCCAACCCAAATGGCCTTTGTGCCACTTTGAAAACGAAAACTCGCGGGCCCACATAAAAAATTACCCTTTTTATCAGATTTAGAAACAAAAAAAAAATTTATTGAGGGGGAAAAATTAAAAAAAAAATACAGAATGAATTATTGTTTTTGTTTTTATTATTTTTTATGCATAAGACATGATAATATAAAAAAGTTTATATAATATAGCAATGCAATAATCAAATAATGTTTTAAAAAATTAATTGCTATTTTCTTGAAAAATTACAGTATTCCTTTAAAAGACTTTTGTTACCATTGTTGAAATTTTATTTCTGTCATTCTCAAGCGATTAAATCCCCGTTCCCTTTATCTTAACCGTCCCGAATATATTTTTAAACTTTAAAAAAAATCTTTTTACTCCCTTTTTTTTTGGGCACCGAAACAAAAAGGAGGAGGGGAAATGAAAGTCCACACAAGAGAATCATGACATTCCTAGGGGATATTAAATTAAATTCGGGAAATTTTTTAACAAGGTAATTTATTACAGAAAAACAAATGCAACTGTTTGATAAAAATATGAATCTATTTTTTCTATAGGACATTTCTGTTCTCAAAAAGGATTTATTTTAAAACAAGAACAAGTAACAGGCAAATACATTGTAGATTTATATATATATGAATTTCCTCTCAAATAAATTTCAAAATGAAAAAAACTTTAAAAACCTGAAATTTTAAAAATTTTTTAAAAAGAGTCGCCGGGCCGCGTGTTGGATACCCCTGTCCTAGACTATCCCAAATATGTTCAATAAGATTTGGATCTGGAGATCTCGAGAGCTAATTCATGTGTGTTCTGTGTGGTCGCTCATTTTCGTCCATAAAAATGTAGTCCTGGCCCACAGTACCCAGAAAAACTTCACATAGGCTTCAAGGATCTCATTCCTATAGAGCTGTGAGTTGACAGTATTCGCATCGAAAATGTACAGGGGTGTACAACTGCCCAACACTATGCCACCACGCGCAAGTATTCCTTTGCCACGAAATCTGTCGATTTTTGTTACATAGGAAGGATGCAAGCAAGCTCCACTTTCTCTCCAGATCAAGACTCGACGAGAATCCCTTTGTCTAGGGAATTTCGACACATCTTTGAAAAGAACACCCGCTACCGAATTCTTGGGGTGTCCACGACTGATATTTTCAGTTCCCCAAACATCCTGTTTTTTTGTTTGCAGTAAAAACAAAAGACTGACCCGGGGATAAGGACAGCTGCAAGATTGCTTTAAACCCCAGCCCCAGTTTTTTAACACAGCAGCAAGATCTGAACAAACTGAGGGGGCCAAGTCGGGGAGCTTAAAGCCAATTCGCTATCCTGTGCAGATGTTGATGCTGTGTGGCGACCTTCCTGGTGATCGTACCACTTGTTTGGAATTTATTCCACAGCTGGGAGATCACTTGCGGGCTACTTGTAACTATCTAGCCATCTTCACTTGAGACAGGCCAACTTCAAGCCTGCCTACGGCTCTCCATCTCATGGAATCATCTAAAAGATTATAAGAAATCATTCTCACTGCTAACTGGGTAACTTGTTTGTTTTAATGCAATATTCACAAAACTGCAGTAAAAAATCTCATATGCTTAAACGGTCTCAATCAAGTAATTCTGCAAGAACTAACGCTAAACAACGTTTTTTCCAAAACTAAAGGTTGATATTGTATTACCCGTTCTTCAAGATATATGAAACACAAATTCTTCAAGACTTTCCTTTGGCAATTTAAAATTATGACGAAAAATGTTCTTGTGAGCTTAATTTTGGACATGAGTGTAATTAATCTTTTATTTTGCGTTAATACATGTCTTCTCACGGATATTGTAACGTCCTAAGCATATAAGTGATGACACTTGTTTGGTATTTTGAAGTTTTATTTTCACGCACACAGGACAATTCACAGATATTAAATAATTTACATTATATACACGTTTTAAGAAAAAATCATTAATATTCCTAGCGTTGACATTTGTAGAGAAATAATTCCTTACGTTCGCTGTGTGATGGAGCTAAAAATATAATCTCTCTTGTAGAGAGGAAATCACACACTTTCAAAAGCTCTACACGCGCTCTGAGATTAAGGTACCTACACAAAATCTTTTCTCTCTAGGTAAAGGGAATTGGTCACTCCCAATTTCCACACTGCGCTCACTGGCTGAGCCACCGAAAAACCGCTCGTCGAGGGTAAAATACCGACTGCCTCTGGCAGCTCGTGCGTACTTGCCAGTGCTTCGGATCAGTCCACGTTGCCACCTAGAGTTTTAGAAGAGGTCACAGAGTTCGTTACAATAGCTAACTGGAAATAGATGAAGAGTGATGATCGGGATGGGAAAACTTGCATGCTGCATCGAAGGATAATTTTTAAAGCATTTTGTTACTTTAATTACAAAAATCTCTCAAAACATTAATATATTTAACCAAGTGAAACGCACATTATATTTCTTAGTACCTCTTCATGATTTTTTTTAATAATACATAAACTGATTTTCGTAAAAATGTCTAAACTAGTAACGTAAAAATATTCTATAAAGATTCAGTACTACACAGAGAATTCAGAGTTCCCACTAATTTAGAAACTCTGAAACAATAAGATACAAATATTTTGCTTTTTATTCATATAAAAATACTTCTGTACGGTGGAACACAATAACTTCTCCATTTTCGTTATTATTATTTTTTTTTTTTGCTGTCATTATAAAATTCCAGAAATGTTAAAGGCCTATGTGTTTCTTTTATATTGCGCTAGCTTAAAAAAATTCATGCTTTTAGAAGTGAAAAATATTTGAAGTTCCGAGAAAAAGAGAAATACATTTGTATGAAGGAAAAAAGATTTGAGGGAAAAATATTTACATTGATGAAAATATGGAAAATGCAAAACTTTGTTTCCTGTTTTTGACAGAATAACACATTTCATCGACTGGGAGATCTTTCATTGTGTTTAGTGCATTAAGTTGGGTAATTTTTTAAATCATTGTTAGAAAATATTGAAAGCAAAGAAGCAAGTGAATTCAGAAATTATTCCCACGAAACTGTGGTAAAAAAATCATCCCCCATATTTGCAGCAAATGCATTTCTCTACATGAGATTCATTTTAATACGAGATTTACGGAATTTCTTTAACACTTCCAAAGTATCAGGAATTTTATAATTAAAGATTTGATGTACAATTTGAGTTTAGACTATTAATAAAAAAAAAGAGCTGCTTTAAAAATATATTAAAAAAAAATTAAAATTTAAAATTATATTAACATAAATAAAAATAATTTTCATGAGACAAAAATTAATCAATAAATACACTTGGCGACATTGAAAATGCAACACCAAGAAGACGAGAAAATTATGTGAATTTTTAGGTTAAAATTAACTGCTTCAAAGCTCTCCATGTCCGGTGAGTTTAGAGGAATATATGCAGGGGCCAAGGTATTCGTGTTATTATATTTCTTGTCTCAAAGAACACGTGTAAATAACAAAGATTGCTAGACCACCACCAATGGAGCCGTTACAGAAGGCAGCTGACTTTACCAGAGATCATGAGGGTAGGTTTGGGGCTGGGAAACAGGATGATTTCGCGCAAAATCTTGGCTGGCACCCACACTGGCATCAGTTGGCAGGAACAGATGGAACAAAGAAATGTGACACATTTGAGAAGTGCTAGCGTGGTCGAAGAAACTGTGAGGCACCTACACTTGGGTGCCCCATTTCTACATTATCTACGCGACTTGTATCTGTAGGAAGAGCGAGAAGAATCACCCAAAGCTGTCATCATATTTGTTTATTAAGGATCTCAGCAATCAATATATACAATATATTAATAATCAATTCAAGCGAATCTGGGTGAGAGACACAATTCGTATTACCAAATAATCACGTAATTGACCACTATATCCTAACTTTACAGATTACCTCTATTCTCATTAATACACACCAGTTTCCTTATATCTTGAATTTAAGACGCAGCTTACCATATATCCTAGGTAACAGCTATTCTCTTGGTTTTATGACGTGGCTTTACTCCTTGTAGAATGGTATCACTCGCTTTAGCTGGAATATGCAGATAATAGGGTAGGTTAATTTACCACAGACTTGGAGATTTCCTCTAGCTGAAAGCATAAAAGCTTCTAATCATAAACATAGACCTCATATAGCAACACCACGCGGCCACCCAGCGAACGCTAAGCTTCTACTGTATATAAGATTCCTAATTTGCATTCTCACATTCTTCTTCTCGAGTTGGTTGGAAAGAATTGCCGTTCTGGCCCCAAAGAACCCCAAGAGGACATCAATGGAAATCGCGATGAAAGCCCGTTACAAAACGTCCGGACGTTGGATTGAAGCATCCATTGATAAGTGGTGGTGACCTTACAAACCAATCTTTTTGTAGCATGTGTAGAACACTCCTGATATTCCCTCATCGACCAGAACCATTGACAGCTAATTGGTTGCTTATTACTTGTACTCATGGCGTTCGTTATGAAGAAAAAAAAAATTATCTTCTTTTTCAGACCTTTTTTTGCATATAATATTTCCTCAGTTTTTAATTTTTCAAAATTAAACTATCTACAAACGTTGTGATTGAGTAATATCTAAATCAAATAAAAATAAATAAGGGGATTAGAATGAAGATTTTTAGAAAATTTTATATAATCAGATAGCTTGGCTAAGTAAGAGACAAACTCCAGAAATATAGATTCAAACATTACTAAAAAATCGTGAAAATACCTTAACTACGAGGTATTTCTTTATAAAAAACGTTGTTAAATACTGTAAGGAAAATATCCTCTTCTCACAGAAAAATAATAAAAAACTTTAGGTTACTTAAAGAATTAGTTCATTGTCTTAATTATGAGTTGCTTCCCGCTGCTCAGTAATAATTAGTTCGAAAGAAAGTTTCTCGAGCTATGCATTATTTAGAAGTTCATCTGAATAATCAGAGGAGTTAAATGAATCTTGGGCTGCCAGAAATATTAAAAAGCAATTTACTCTGTGGAAAACAAATACGAAGGCTGCTTATCCTATATGAGATTACCTCTAACTAATAACTAAGACTAGAACATCTCGTTTAAGCGTTAGGTCCCGAAAGGCATTCATCCTTGTAATTGAGTTAACGCCTCGGCGTAGGCTGCCAATAAAACGCACCATAAGGAAGGTTTATTTTTGGAAAATGAGAAAGGTCGAGTAATAGAATTTGGCCTGTAATTTAGTCGTGAATTATGGGGTTTGCTTTCTGTAATTGTTTTGGGAATCGGAGAAGCAAAAAAGGAAAAACTTTAAGTGGTTGAAGAGGAGATATCGAACATGTTTTCAGATTACACAGTTCAGTATAAAATCTTCCCCAACACCCTTCCTACGAATTCTTAAGTAAAATGACCTCTTGAATCTAAATTTAACCCCCTTTTTGTACCCCTTCATTTTCTCTTTTTCAATTCCTATTATCAGTTGACTCTCTCCCCCCAGTCCCGACAGACGTTGTCCTGTACACACGTCTTAAATCTGAAAATTACAAACTTTTTTTGATAAGTTGTAACAATATGGACCGTTTTGATGAAATTTTTTTATAAAGAAAGTTATTACAATACCTGACATCGTCACATGCACAATTACCACAATTCGACCTATCGATTGCGTGTGAGTATGTATTTATTATAAACTAAGTTGAATATAGAACCTATATTCTGAATAGAAACTTAAACTTGTTTTGATTAAAGGGTAAAAAAGATAAGACTCGAGCTTTTTTCATAACAGGTATATTTTTTTAATGTACAAAAAAAATTTATCGTAATGCTATTGAATATTCAATGTTTTGGGTTAATCCTTGAGGGGTATAAGCAAACAAATGCGATGGTTTGCCAAACCTTGGACATGTAACATATAATTGGCCGTGCGAAAAGCAAGGGTTTTCTAAATCTAAGCTACAAATTGTCATTGCTTGACCTTGTGACTTATTAATGGTCATAGCAAATACCAAGTGAATTGGAAATTGCAAACCCTTGAATAGGTAGGTGAGTCTGAAAGAATCATTGGGATCTGTTGTAGAAGTACAACCTCACCTTGAAGTTTGCCACTCAAAATAGTGACCTCAAGAATATTGCCCAAGATGTTTTTACGAACAATCGAGTGCCCTTACATAATTTTGGCGTATATTTAAATAAATGCGGTATCAAACCTAATTGTGAATCTAAATCATTCTCGAATCCAATTGAGCCCATACAAAAAAAATATCATCCAAATTGGTCCAGCTGCTTAGGAGGAGTTCAGTCACATACACACGCACAGAAGAATTACATATATAAAGATTATTTGAAAAGATATTTAAAAACGTTAAAAAGCATGATTCCTCTGCATTTTTGTAACAATAAAGACCCGGTTTGGCCAGTTTGCCTGAAAATCGATTTTCGACGCCAACTTACGTCATTTTTATAACAATAACGTTGTTACAACAATGCAGGTGAATATTGAGTTGAATGTTTTTAATGTTTTTAATGAATATCTTTTTAACTAATTGCGATATCGGACCGAATTGTGAATCTAAACCATTCTCAAATCCACTGGAACAGACACAAAATATTTCATAAAATTCCGTCCAGCCGTTTAGAAGGAGTTTAGTCCAGTGCTTCTCAAACTTTCAATGTACGCGACCCACTATCTCATCATCATTTTCATCGCGCCCCCCTCCATACAATATTAATGTATTGAATTCAATAATGCTAACACTTAGACATTAAGGCTACAATACGACTTTAACCTCTTATGGGACACTGACGCATATAAATGTCTCCTCAGTCCAAGCATTGAATTTCTGGACGTATATATGCGTCTTTCCGAAGTACGATCTTTACTGTGAAATGCTACCCATAAAATTATTCCGAGGCTTTGGAATGCAATAACAGGATCTTGATAGTGTTTGCGAACGATTTACTTATTTCAAAGGATTTACTTAAATTTATTCTTTTTCCCACCCCCCGCCCAATACACCACATACGCTTCCTACTGTTAAATGGGGGGCATTTGGGGAGCGAATCGCGTCGTTTTTAATCGGCATTTAAGGGCTTAATTATAAACAGTACATATTATCAAGATAATTGTTAATTTTTGCATATAATTCTATATATGATAAGCCCATGGGTCACTCACAATTATTAAACTTGTCCTTAACTTAGTACTGTTAAATTAATTATACAATACATTGCGCAGTAATGATATATTTATAAGTGTATTATATCAGTGTAAATGTGTATTTTATTTTTTATTATGACGAAATGTGTTTTATTTGTTTTCCTTCAGTAAATTAATTATTTTTACATTTTTTTGTTTTCGACTTTTCAATAGGCTCGCGCCCCCCTCATAGGAATATCACGCCCTACTAGGGGGCGCGTCCACAGTTTGAGAAACACTGGTTTAGTCACATACACACGCAGAGAAGATTTTTATATATAAAGATATATCTTGTTCAAATTTTCAATCGTTAATAAAATACTTTCTATTAATCTATTTAAATTCAAATACATTTTTTAAACTAGTAGTGGAAGTCACTTGATGTCAATACACAGTTTTTTTTTAAATATTAATTCATTAATTAAATCATAAAATGAATAAATACTAACAAAAATAAAAGTCCAACAGCATATATAGAAAGGAAAAAGTTCGTTGTGTCCCTGCAGCGCAATAGTTAGCGCGTTGGATTTCTAATCCAAGGGTCGTGGGTTCGAAACTCACCTGGGATGGCCTAATTTCTGAGAATGTGATTTCTTTTTACTATACTATTTTATTAGAATAATTAAATTTAAGGAATGAATAAATAGTAACAAAAAAAAAATAGTCCAACACCATAGAAAGAAAAGAAAATGGAACATTGCAAGGAAAATCGCTTTCTATTTTGTCCCTTAATATTGTGATTCTGTCATATGCATATACATATTAAAATTAATTGTGCCTATTTGATAAAAAGTACCGTAAAATCCGGCGTATAACACGCACTTTTAATACAAAAAATAATACCGAAATTTACGGGTGCGTGTTATACGCCGGACATAAAAATAATAGCTTAAAGAAAAGATGGGCATGAAAAAAATTCTGGAAGTACTGTTTATTTAAAAAAATGATGTTCTTTATGAACTTAAAGAGTTGCAGTTCAAGAAATATACTATTTTTCAAAAGATTAGCTTAATACCTCGAATAAATGACTTTAAAATTTAATAGAATTAATGCACATTTCAAGTTTCTTCGTAAAAATGAGGGTGAGCATTATACAACGAATACACCCAAAAGTTAACAAATGCAGTTTGAAAGTATAGGTGTGCGTTATACATCGGATTTTACGGTAACTAAAATAAAATTTTTCTTTGTTGACCTAAGAGGGAATTGACTTAAATTTTTTTTTACTTGTTTTTATTACTGTTTCCCAATTTTATGGCCATGGATTTGATAAAGAAATAGGGAAATCAACCGTTAAATGTCTTGGGGGCTACAGAGGAAAAAGTCTTAAGACATGAACATTTGTAGCAAAGGGGGGGGGTATATTGCCTTAAATTAAAAATTCGATTAAAATCATCGGTTTATCTATCTTTTTTTTGCAATTTTTTCATTTATTTTGTTCATATTCCAGTCCCCCAGCCCCCTTTTTCTTCTCACAAATACTTCAGATAATGAAAATATACAGCACAAATTTCAGCTAAAAGTTAATGAGGTGGAAGGGGCTTCAAAGCTCTCTCAAGAAAGTTTGGAAAATTCATTGTACAACGTTGCCTCTCTGAGAAACTCCCACGCTTCGAGTTTTAATCGGTAAATCTACTTTGACTCATTTTAAAATTTATTATTATTTTCCCTGTAATCATCATTTATCGCGTAATCCTCTCTCAGTACATGTTTTGGGTCAAATTTGCGGTATTACAGACAATGATTCTGTGTTTTTAGGTTATTGGAATTTTATTATCCCGAGAGCAGTAGCGAGGGTTACAGAGTCACCATAGCTCACTAAATCTTTAATTCTGGGAAAACTGATTTTTCGTTAGTAATGACCTTGTCAGTATCCTCTTATGACACTCTTCATGGGAACTAAAATATATTTGCCACAGATCTCCTGCTTTTTTTCGGGAGTGTCAAACGTTTTTTTACAATCTTAAGTTGTATTTGGGGTGACTAATTTCCTCACGCTACCACTTGTTCCAAAATATTTTCTATGAACAGGCCACATTTTCCCCCTGTGGATGACTTAGTGCAGGGGTACTCAACCTTTTTTCTGCTGGGCCGCATACATATGTTAGTTATTTCACGCGGGCAGCAACATGAAGATAAATGGGGGAGGGGGAGAGAAAGGCCTTAAGACCAAGATAGCATTGGAAATTTAAAATGTGGAAAATTTATCAAAATATTATAACTTCTGTTTTGCAGTTTTATAACTATTATTTTTTTTTATCAATAACACTAAATTAGAAGCATATAAGAAACAGTCTTTCACAATTTCCGTATCAGTAAACGGTTTCATATATTTACCGATAATATATGATATGATGAATGATTTCCGCCGTCGTGTAATCTAGTAAAAGTAAGCGCACAATTCAGTATCCTAATACCACTTCAATGTAAAAACAGTTCCTCACAATGAATCCTTGCCAATACCAGTACCAACAAAAACTTATACTCTAAAGCCGGAAACGAATTTGGAAAACTTTGAGCCCAAACTGAACCAATAATGTTCACCGATGATGATGATGAAGAGTATCCAGCTGATTTAGCTCATCCAAAACCTCACCTCGAATTGCGAATCGAATAATCTCATTCACGATTAGTACCTAAGAGTTAATCTAAACTTTTTGGATCTTGACTACAACAGAGGAATCTTTCAGGAATGGACGTAAAAATCTTTTTCTATAGGATCAGTTAGTAAGCACTAAATTACTTTTGGTGAAAGCTTAGTACTCTTCCCTAATTCAAATGAATAGATGATAGAACTGAATATACCATGTGACTCACACAAATAAAAACTGCTTATAGATTCGACTCACCTAACACAAACTTTAAGGTCATCGTATATGTCGAATTGTATGGGAATGATTGATTGATTATTAACGTCGCACTGTTCAGCTGCACGAGGGCTTTTGGCGACGGACCACGTAATTTTGAACCATGGTAAAGAGACGTGGACGACACCTGACCCTGGCACCCCCTCTCCAAATACCACCCCCAAGGGGGAGGACGTTTCAGCTCTCGACAGATTTAATGTGCATCGCTGCTCTACACGGAAGGGTCTTTGAGTGAACTGGACTCGAACTCGTGACAAGGGCAAAGCCACGGTTCGATACCTATAGCACTCGGCTACCGCGGCACAAAATGTATGGGAAGATACTGGTTGTTGTTCAACAGAGCCTAGTTCTTGCGTTAGGATAAAGGATTGCAATATCGGACCAAAAGTTCAATACCGGTATTCGGTATTTTTTAGATCTTAATACCGGGATACCGGTTTTAATACCGGTAGTAGAAATTTTAAAAAAAAAACACAGTTGTTTTTTTGTTTTATATTTGCCAGTTTTATTAGACAGTGTAAATATCATAAAAATAATGTGTAACTTATAAATTATAAGAGTATATATAAAGAATCACAAAAAAGTAAAAAGGAATGTCTTATTTATTTAAATCACAAAAAAGTGTAAATATCTTTATTCAGTCTGTGGTACTATTACAAATTTTTGGAATGTGATCTTAAAAAACATAATGCATCAATTGCATTGTCATTAAGCCTGAAACGTAATTTTGTGCAATAATTTCATCCAAATTACCTTTTTCTTCAAAATAATCTAAAATCCTTGGCTTTGGCTTAGAAACTGTGTTTAAATTTGTATCTTTATCGCAATTAGATTCTTTCTTCTTTAACAAATTTGTTTCATGTTTCGTTTTTAAATGCGTATGGAGTCCACTTGTACTTTCTCCATTCACTTTAATAACTCTTGAACATTTTTACATTGTGCCACCATTCTTTTCACATATAAATAATGAAACCAAACCGAAGTATTATCAACTGATTTTTTATGTTCTTTAAAGTTATTCTTATTCATTATTATGGGTTATTATTTATGAGTATTTATATATAATGAATCTGAAAAATATTTTGAACCCTAAAGTTTGATATGCAAATACAGTCTGAATAACAAACTCACCAATTTTAAAAATATTGAAATATTACGCACTTGCTTCCCAACTACGACCTTGTTTTCACAGATATGACTATGAGACTACGAATCCTGAGCGTGTGGAGTATCTCTCTGAGCTGCAATAGGATGGTTTTGGCCTGCCTCTTTGGATGATTCACATATTTTATCACCTCTTTTCATTGTACGATGCAATTATATTTACAGTCTAATGTAATTTCGCCCGTTAGGGTGACATAAAAACCAAAACGTATACTATTTTGCTATGTTAGCGATCCTGACATATAGTGGAGACAATTAAAAAATTCTAGTACATACCGAAAAACCGATATTTAAACTTGTGAATACCGGTATTACAAAATTGTACAAATGTCTCAAAATACCGGTACATTGGGTGTTTGGTTAATGAACAGATCGGTTAATGAACACTTTCACGAAAGATTTTTGTGTTCGGATAACGAACACTTTAAAGAAAATTTTTTTGTGTTTGGACAACGAATACATATTCGGATAACGAACAAAACAAATTCTAACGAACACTTCTCGGCTCTGAAAAAAATTAATAATAAACATTTGTTACCATTTTGCATAAAAAATAAGATCACTGAAAGGAGAAATGTTTAAAGCATGCTTAGTATTGATAATTACTAAATGAAACTGGAATTAACAATGAATTTAAAGGTCATTCAATAATTATTATTTTGACTAAAATCAATACACACTTGAATACTTGAATTTCAATATGAATATCAATATTTTATGACAGCCGATAAGTTATGGGCTGTTAAGTTATTTGTTGACATGGCAAATAAGTTAAGCGAATTTTTAATTTTTTCAAACAGTGCAGACTATAAAATATAACCGCCATAAAAATACGTGAAATATGAGAAACGGACTAAAAATCGTTTTTCATCTCTCATTATGTTGCTTACCTATTAAACTTCAAAGTTTTATTGAAAAAAAAATCCAGTAGAATATTCATACACATTAGTCCATCAGTTTCGGTTTTGATTTCATTTTTATGGGGTCTCCAGAACGAATTAATTGATTTCATATAGAAGTCTATGGTGAATCGATGATCGATTAACGAACAATTCGGATAGCGAACATAGTCTTGAACGGATTATGTTCGTTAACCAATCACCCACTGTATTCGGTATCCCGGTATTGTAATCTCTAGTTAGGATATTTGAAGTTACAGCATGATCAGTTGTTGCAAAGTGCACATCATGCCTGGATTTACCTTCGGTGATGCAACAAGGATTCTTCCTAACTTCTTGTCTGTCAAACCATCCCTCCTGTACTCAGTAATTTCATATTTGTATTGTTTTGTCTTGATTTGGTCTAGAATAAGCACCAATTTTTCTCAGAAATATAATCCACATCCTCTGTGAAAATTCTTTTTAGCAAAAAAAAATGTTTCACCGACCCCTTATCAGGGTTTTAAAGTACACGTAATGCTAATCATTTCCGTGTCTTTTCGAAGTCTACGTATTGAACAAATTTCACGCCTAATGGAAGCTTCCTTTATGATATTGCATTTAGAAAGACTAATATAGTTTTTATCACAAAACTGTTTTGAAGTTACATAATAAGATCAGATTGAGGAGAATTCATTAGTACTAGCAAAAATAACTTTATCATATGGTAGAGTTTTTTTATCCTGAAACAAACTTTTAAATTTTCAAAAATTTTATATTTGGGCCATTTTTTAAGGTTAAATCTTTCGAAACCGTGATTTTGCAAAATATAAATGGATTTTTTTGATATTTAGTGTCATTTAATTAGAAAATGAAAAAATTTTTTTTAAGAATGATTAAAAAAAAAATTATTTAAGACAATATTTTGACAAAAAAGGAATAGGACCCTTTCAAATACTCCTTTTTAAAAATTTTATTATAAACTTTTTCTTCTATAGCTAACTCCAAAAAGGGTGAAATAAATTTTTGAAGTATATAACTAGAAGTGGGTTTATCCATGTTTTGACAACAGGGGGAAATTTTAAGAAAAAAAGATAATTATTTTAATGGGTTGTAACTCTGAAAATAATGTAATTTTAAAATCTCATAGTTGAGCCTCTGTACAGAGGTCTGAGCTATATACAGGCAAAATATTATTATAATAGAAGCATTTTTAACAAAAGGAGAACATTTTGAAAAAAGGTTATTCTAAGTAAACTTTTTGCCGAAATATTGTATTTAAATAATCTTTTTTGTCACAATGTACTTAAAACAATTTTATACATGTATTCTAATTTAAGTTACACTAAATATCATGAAAATTATCCATTTATGCGCTTTTTTAAAATCACGGTTCCGAACGCAGTCGGATCCAATCATTGTTTTCATTTAGAATTAGTTTATAGTCGAGTCACCGGAACGTTTCTGATTTGCTGAAGCTCTATAAGAAACTAATAAATATTTTTTGATAAATTTTAAGGACCACAATTAAAAACTTTATTAAAGGAATATGATAAACACTTAAATCAAAGTATCAGAGTATATCATTAGGCTGCAAATCAAAATTAGATTCATGATAGATAAAAGCGGATACTTTTTTAGCAGCTTATTTCCCCCCAATTATTTTCTACTCTACCAAATAATATTTTTAATAAATTATTAAAAGTTGTTTACAGAAAAGTTTCATACACACCTAACAATCTAATATTTTATAGATCAGTAGATAATAAAGTGACATGACTCACTCTGATTGATATATTCTACAGTTAAAAAAATTTCATGGTGCAAAAATTGAAAGTTTTGGCGAATGAAGAATTGCCGAACATTACCCTGTTTTAACAGGAAGTTTTCTTCTTCACCTCTCTTTATTTGAAATTTTAATACTGATGGCGCGAATGAAGCAACATTGCCTGGCATATCTTTTTAGGAGGATGATAAATTACGAACTAACGGACATCGGCTTGAAAAGTTTCAAAAAAGCTTATAGTTTAAAATATATTTCTTATACTCTTAAAAATTTTTAAGAAGAATAGAAGACCCATTTTTTTCCTTAAGTGTAGTAAATAAAATGTCTTCTATCGAATGAGATGAGAAAAGGGCTTTGGCCTGGATGATTGATTAAAGGAGAGGAGAAAATTGGAATGATCTTATTCAATAGTCGCTGTATTATTTAATACATTTGCGATCTGAAATAAAGTGATAAAACAGGAAGCATTTAAATTTTACTACTTAGATGGGAATGATAAGTACTTTAGGTGAAAATAGTTTCAGTTTCTTTCGATTTTTAGATAATACCAAACTTTTAGAGAATCTTAATGGAGTTCTTATTACCTCTAATAGCATTTATAATCGTAATATATGTACAATGCTTTTCAGTAAGGAATAAACAGTACACTTAGGAAAAAGAGTACGATGTTTTGTTTCAATTAAAAGGGGGATCTCAAATTAACGATAATTCAACTAGCACACACATACACTATTTTTCATTAAACACTCCTCAAAAGGGAAATTGCAACATCAATAAACAATGCTCGTAGCGTCATGCAAATTTCAGGAGCAATAGTGGTGGAGTATATGTAAGCAATTAAAAACCAACAAATGAAATCATTATAAACCAATTTACCAATTTATTCAGTATCTAATGTTTCCACCTCTGGCAGAGCTATATAGGTTTTAATCCGGTGAGGGATTCTATCAATTAGTCCATTAGTGGTTGCCTGAGGTAACCATTGCCAAGCCACATCCACTACTGTACGCTGATCATCCACGGTTTGCGCTAGTGGTCCTCGGTTCATATAACGTCCAATAAAATCCCGCAGATATTCAATGGGATTCAGATATGGAGAGTCTGCAGGCTAGAAAAAGATGTCAAATCCAGTCGGGCTGTTAAGAGTTCACGCGACATATGACCTGGCATTATCTTGCTGGAATACTATGTTGAGTGCACCCTGCAACAAGGGCAGAACGACAGGCTTCCCAATTTGTGTGACGTAGCGGTTCGCTGCCAAATGGTGTACCAGAGACGTCATGTGATCAAACATTACGCCTCCCTAAACCATGATGCCCAATGTAGGATCGGTTTGACGCTCGGGGAAATGGCGTGGTTCGTAATGTTCTCCAGAACACCACCATACACGTCAGCAACCATCATTCCTTCACAGACTGAACCGAGATTTATCCACGATCAGTACTCGATGTCATTCGGGGTCCAGGGATGAGAATGATGACATCACGCCATACGTCTAGCCCTTTGATGTATGGTCAATGGTACTCCGGTAGCTGGTTCCCGGGCATGTAATGGTACTTCATACAATCTATTGTGTTTTGCTTGGGTGGATAAAGCTCACTAGCTCCTGGATGTAACCGGATTTGGATGTCACTTGCCATGGATAAATGGTCTGGAATAGTCAACTGGTGAATACGCCAGTCTATGCGCTCTGACTCGTACCTGTGCGCACCATTTCCTCTTCGGCATGCGCGTAGATCTCCTTGAATCCATCTTATGATACAACATTGGATGGTATTCACGTTGTGCTCAGCACGAGTTTCCATTGTGCCCAGCGACAAACCCAATTCACCCCCTCAAACCCTTCGATAATACGGTCATGTTCCGTGGTCGTTAAATTATGGTATTGAGCTCGCAATTTCTCAAAGGCATTTTCTGTTTTATTGAAAGTCGCAAATGCTACGCAAACCTCAGATACTATTTAAGAGGAGGGAAAGTTGCTAGCCTTGCATATGAGTTCCTTGTGATCAGGTGCGTGCACAAATTTAATCATTTGCACATCCATCTCACCACTATCATTCCTGAAATTTGCATGACGCTACGTGCATTATTTCTTGGTGTTACAATTTTACATTTGAGGAGTGTATAAAAACTTCACACACACATTTTTGAGTTGATTAATAAATCAATTGTGTTTCAAAATACATTTTTCAGAATTTAAAAACTTTTAATGCCGCTTTAATTTTTATAATTGAATTTAAGTTCATTGTGTTTTTTTTCTATTCATTATATTTCATGAATGCACTTTATTTAATTTATCAGTCATGTTAGAACAGCAAAATTAAGGAAAAGGAATAAATTGTAATGCTTTTGACTTCAAAATATGTAATTATAATTTTATTTCCCAGAAATTTAAGGCATGCGATTCAAATGAAATTAAATTTTATTACTGATTTATTAAAAATTAATTGCTGTTTCATCATTCAAAATTGAACTCCGTTAGAATAACGAATGTAAATTTTTATTGTAATCGTTTTCCAGTGTGTTTACTAGAATATTTAAATTAAATCGAACTTTTAAACTTTTTTCATGTAAATTACATTTGCAAAGAAGGAAAACAATGAATTTGAGTTATTGTGTTCATTCTGGCTGTATCTAATAAATAAACACGTAATATAGACATTACATTTGTAATCTGTATTTAGGCTGTCTTCACCAAATGCATTAAAGCGTGAATAAAACGCAGTGCACATTTCCAGACAGAAACATGTCTCAATTTTCATGAAAATTAGCAACATTGTAATATTTCTACATCGTTTTTAAAGTTTCAAAATATTCCATAAATAACTACTACTCATTTTAATATTGAAACACACCAAGTATGTTATTTTCCTTGCAATGATACACTGCATGCGGAAAAATGAGTTTTACAGAGAAAGTATACTTTCCAGCATTAACTTGGATAAGATTATGACATTTCTAGACATTGTGAGAAGGGTTATCAGATTTACGACTGTATCGCTCTTGGTGACAAATTTGGCAACAAATTATATTAGTAAGGAGCGTTCGAGAAGTCCTTGGCATCAAGCTTTCTGGAAATTTCCATAAGGTTACATAAAGGTCGGTGGAGTTCAGAAATGAGTCAGTCGGGATTAGAATCTGATTGTGCGTTGTCTGCGACAAGACACAGAGGCTTTACCTGCCTGAGTTCCTGCAAGTGGAATAGTTCTAGACAGACGTTTCTGGAGAGCAGCAAAGCTTATTTATCACAAGTGCATTTTTCCATTGCTGTAAATGATATGTTTTAATATTTCTTTGTGTATACACGTCGATTTGTCTTCGTATTGTCATCTGTTCATCCTTGTCCATTAATAAATTTGTTATTGTACAATTAAGTGGAATCGTTGGCTGCTTTTCGCCAAAGAAAACTTGCAGCAGTATGTAAAGGGATTGCTCCTTTAGCATTACGGTATTGGAGAAAAATATAAAGCACATTTTATACCATTAAAAAATGAATCAAATCGGATAAAAATGAAGAGGGTGATAAAATATGCTGCTTTCCATTGGATAGGGAAGGAAGAATATAATATTAATGTTAAAATATTTTTAAATTTGTAAAAAACTACTCCAAATATGCGTTCTGTTCTATTGTAGACCTTAAACTAGGGGTGGGTATTAAGTCGATCGCGATCAACTGGTGGACCGCAAAGACATTTTAGGGTGACCACTTGTTTATTAGCAGTAAGTAATTATATACAAAAATATTCAAGATTGGCTGAAATTATGCAGACTAACTCTTCTACTGACTATAACAACTAGAACTAACATTAGATAAAAATGTTTTATTTTTTACTGTACTTTGAATTGTTTGATAATAAATGTATCATTTGATATTATTATATTTGTGATTATTATTATTATGTTCGAATCTTCCATTTTACTTTAAACGCGATCTTAAAAGTGTAAGCTCTTTTTACTACAAAAAATACACTTTCCGTATTTATTATTAAGTTATAATGAATATTGTAGACTTCTTTCTTAACTCACCACACCAACGCCATTGGGTGGACCACAACACATTGAAAAAATTAGAAGTAGCCCGTACCCTGGAAAAGTTTGCCCACCTCTGTCTTAAATTATTTACTGCAATCAACATTTGGCGGCTGAGGTTTCCGTGTTGTCATTGTCGTGAACTCGTGGACGCGCGTTGTCCTCCCGTTTACGTGGTCTAGAAATTTGCAGAAAGGTGTGCAAGTTCAAATGTCCCTTTTATCACTTAACCGGGTTTCAGAATTACGAAGTCCTTGACCAATAGCTTTCGGGTAACTTTATAGTGCGACATTAATAAGAAATCAATCAGTGTAATCAATATTTTAATTGTATAAACTGAAATAATTTTCCCAGATCTACTTTAATTTCCTCCAAGGTTACTCTAACTGCAAGGACTCTTTAAGTATTAAGCTATTTTGAAACAAGTAAAAATTGTGAAATGAAAGGAATAAATAGATAAAAAAGTTACTATTTATACAAATGAAAAGTTGCATGCATCACCCTTGCTCTAGTTCATCAAATCCAAAGAGAATCTATTTAAGGTATTCCAATTTTTAATGAATTTATTATAAAGAACGTAGCTGTTTGTGAATTAGGCTTCTTTTTAGAAACGTTTTAACCATAAGGTTCCGGTTTCATAATTTTAATTATCTTAATGGTGTTTCGCGCGCGCGTGATTCGCTAAAAAACATAGCATACCAATTTGTCAAGAGAATTTATGATGCAATTTTCTTCTATAAAAATATGGTTTTAAAGTTCTAATATAAAGAAAAATTTTACTCTAAAATTTGTCATTCAAATGAAATTCTAATACTTATTTATTCTAAGAGAAAATTCGCAACATACTTCTAATTAAGAATTTTTTTATTATATCGAATACATTAAAAATTACAAATCAGGTAATAGTGATGAAAATTACTCGAAGAATTTGGTATTTAATTTTCATTAAGAAATCGTATCCATTTAAAAACTGTACCTTTTTTTTTCATGGAAATGATCAAACCATCGAGCAATTTATGTAAACACGCAAATTGTTTTTTCTCTTATTATTATATGAAAAGCTCATTAACATTTTCATTTAGTACGAATATCGTATAACCCGTTGTTTCTTTTACGATATATTGAATTGAGTTTCTAAGATATTTTAATACATTTCTTGGTATTGAAATTCATAATTTAATTGCAATTATTGCTAGTAAATATATTTTTATCATTATGAAAATAAAGAAGAAAAGACCAAATTAATAGTTTAGATGTTAAGGGAAAAATATTATCATATTATTTTTTTAATAGAAAATTAAAAACTTAATTCAATTGTAAGTGAAAAAATTAAATTTGATTTTATTTATTTAAAGATAAATTTGGAATAAAACTGGGCGTGGTATTCATTGAAGTAAGCTGAATTATAAAAATCTGTTATTCTAATTACCAAAATTAAAAATTTTGATATATATATATATATATATTTATATAAATATATATAAATATATAAATCCGGCGTATAACGCGCCTATAACCTATACTTTCCACCTGCGATTTTTAATTTTTAGGTATATTCGCCTTATAACGGGCACCCCCTTTTTTTTAAGAAGAAACTTAATATGTATGTGCGAAATGCTCTCATGTTTTGAAATCATTTATTCGAGGTATTATTCCCAGCTTAGTTTTAGAACTACAACCCTTTTAGTTCATAAGGAATGTTACTTTTTTTTAAATAAACAGTACTTCGATATATATAGAAATTTATTTTTTTTCTATGGTCATCTTTTTTTATTAAATTTCAAAAGTACTTATTTTTATACCCTGCGTATAATGCACACCCGTAAATTTCGATATTAATTTGTGTTAAAAGTGCACTTTATACTGCTACGCCAGATTTTACGGTATATGCTTTATAGAGTCGTATTATTTCTCGTAATATCTTCTGTGATTGGTTATAATACCGGCAGATTAATTGGCCAGAATTAGTGGATGATGCAAGATTGCATTACCTTGTTTTAAAAATGTGAACGTGGCAGTTTATAAGGATATAAAGATGAGGTTAACTGCATATTTCCCGTTATTTGGATAACTAAGAATTAATCATCACGTAAAGTTTTGGAAGGATTAAGACGGTTATGAATTAAATAAAATCCCTGAAGAGAAAATTTAAGTGGTGGATTATTACATATACGCATACATATAATTGATTTGGTATTAAGTTGTAGCACTTGTAATCGCCAGTTAATTCTCTGTAAACTTTTATTATTGTGTTAATGCATTAAAATTTAACTTCCAGTTGCAAAAATAGGAATGCATTTGCGTTTTTATTCAAAAATCAGCGTTTGCTTTTAAGCTTTTTAAGTAGATTACCGAATGTAAGCGAATATATATATTACCGTTAAAGTGTATAATTCACAGTTGTTTCATAGAATAACTAGGTATTTCATGAAATAAGTAGACAAGTCAGTTAAAGTATGTAATAGATAAAAATTCATACTTTTACCAAGTTATTTATAAAATAAAAAGGGTATTCATGAAATTAACAAAGGATAGACCTTAAAGTGAAAAATAAAAATTTCAAAATTTTTTTATAAATTAATTGTTTATAAACAGCAAAATCTCTAAAATACATTTTTCTTTTTCCGGATGAAAAATTCATAAATAAAGGGAAAGCAGATGATATAATTTTTTTTGCTATATTATTGTCTTAGTTAAGCAGAAAGGGGAAAAAAGAATATTTGCAAAAAATAGATTATATTTAAATATTATCACAAATATATTGTGAGAAAGGAAAACTGTTGCTTCATAAAACATTTTGTAAATTTTTTAATAAAAATGAAGAGAATTTTAAATTTTAAATTTATGAGATCCCTTTTATTTTACTTTTCATTATTTATTTAGAGCAAGGATTATTGTTATGACACTTTGGAATGCACTGTTTATTATTTTTGAAACAAGCATACTTTATACTATTACACATTTTTTTAGACGAACACTTTTTAAATCCTTGTCCAGTACCGCAACTTTGAGCTGTTGCAACAGATCGAAGAGTTGTGTCATAATTTGTAACTTCTTCATTGGAAATTAATTCTCGCCCCATATTCTGAATTGATATCCAGAGTAAAATTGTTTTATTCGGCCATCTCTAGTTTATCAGAAAAATCCTTCCTAAAGCTGCTATAACTGGTTCAAAGAACTTTAGAGTGTCGTATTTCATACTTTAATGATCAAGTAATCGTTATTCAATAGAATACCTAGTTAAATCGTAGAATTCAATAATTTTATATACTTTAACTGACTTGTCTAGTTATTTCATGAAATACCTAGTTATTCTATGAAATAACGGATTTCACACTTTAACGGTAACATAAACATTATTAAAAATGCTACCAACAATCTAAAATCCTTGGATTATGTGAGTACTCAAACATAAACATATTTCATCTCCAAACCTTATGGAAAGAATTCATATAAATAAAAAAGCACTTTTATCTCCGATAAATTATAAAAACATTTTTCCTCCTATTACTCTACAACATAAAAGGAATCCACTTTAGATAACTGACCACAAAACACCCACAGAGTTGCGTAGCGAAATCGCACAGAGCAGCCAATATCATTTTCAGAGATGTCTCTACGCGAATTGAATCTACTATCCATTCCATCCTTGTCATAGTGGGAAGCATCCGACATCTTGATTTATGCCGGCCTGGCGGATGTTTAATGTTCGGACGACGATACGTCATTCGGTTGACAGCGAGAAGTGTTCGCTGATAGGGTCGATCGGACCTCAGGGAGATTTTGAAATTTTCCGGACAGTTGCGATGTTTGAACTGGGCTTGGAGAGAATATTTTCAAAGGAGCGAGTGAACTTACAGTTTCGCTTGTTGTGATGATTAAATAGAAAGAGAGACTATTGGTTATTGAGATTTTGAAACGCTTTCGAGCTGTAGGAATTTTTAGTCACACTATTTTTTTTTTATATAAAACGGTTTATTTCTTTTTAGTAGAGATATTCTCTTATTCTCTTATATTTAAACTTCATATTTCAACATGTTTTAAAATGGTTTATTTGCTATTTAATTCGCACAAAAACTAGCAACACTAGCTCAAAATAGAAAGTATTACTTTGAAAGTCTCAAAAAACAAACAAGTAATATAAAATTTTTTTAAGTCCTACTTAGATCAAAGAAAATTTTTATTTTAGCTACTTTTTATTAAATAGTTACAATTAATATAAATATGTATATACATATGACAGAATCACAGCATTAAGTAATAGTTTATTTTTATTAATTATCATTAAAGTATCGTATTGTCATCCAAAATAATCGTGTATATAAAATTTCAGTTCAACTGAATGCTTTAAAACGTGAGAAAAAAACATTTTCGACACAATTCGCCAAAATGTTCGCTAAGTCGCCAACATGGCTATATTTGTAATTCTTTAAATAATTAGTTTTAATCAATTATTTTTTTAAAATTATAGTTAAATTATTGTATTGTCCTCCAAAATAATCATGTATATAAAATTTCAGCTTAATGGAGCACTTTAAAATGTATTTTATTAATGATTGAACATTCTGCAAAGACAAACAAACAAACAAAAACAAAACAAAATAAATAAATAAATAAATATATAGAGAGTGTGAGTTAATAGTAGGAATTTAAAAAAAAGACTTTAAAATATTAAGGAAAAAAAATATATTGGCTACTATTGTTAATAGTCTTTGTTAGACATTTTGAAGTTCAATGATAACAATTAAATAAGATGACAATTGCACAGCTTTTTTTATGTAATATATCAACACAACATTACATATCGATAATAACTTGACATTAAGATAGTGTTAAAAAAAGAAAGTATTGTGATATAAATGTTTCTAATGCTCAAAACACAACTTTTTTTATAAGTATCCTAATCATGTTATTGCAAATTATATCAGAAAACAACTGTAATGAATTCTATTTACAATGATCTATTTAGAGAAATATCTGTAGATGGATTATAGGGATAAAAGAATAATAGATTCTGTGAAATAGCAGAAATCTGGATGATGTTTTAATCTATTAATCTCACACTGTGTTTTATTAAGGTATCCGACTACGTTCGAAACCGTGATTTTAAAGAAGCGCATAAATGGATGATATTTAGTGTCACTTAGATAAGAATACATGTATAAAATTGTTTTAAGGACATTATGACAAAAACAAATAATTTAGATACAATATTTTGGCAAAAAATTAAGTTAGAATAACCTTTTATCAAAAACTTTCTTGTTTTATAAAAAAATGTTTCTATAATAAGAATATTTTGCTTGGATAAAGTAAAGACTTTTCCAGAGAGTCTGAACTAGGATTTTTGGAAATCTCACATTACTTTCAGAGTTACCATCAATTAAAATAATAATCGTCGTTGTTTTCTTAAAATTTCTCCTCTGTTGTCCTAAAATATGGATGAATCCACTTCTAAGTTATATGTTTCAAAAATTTTAGTTGAGCCTCTGTACAGAGGTCTGAGGTATATACAGGCAAAATATTATTGTAATAGAAGCATTTTTCATAAAAGAAGAATGTTTTGAAAATTGGCCATCTATGTTCCTTTTTTTGTCAAAATATTGTACTTAAATAATTACTTATTGTAATACAATTTTGCATACGTTTTCTAATATAAGTGACACTAAATATCATAAATATTATCCATTTATACGCTTTTGTAAAATCACGGTTCCGAACGCAATATACCTTATAAGACAACATATATATATATATATACAACAATATATACCTTAATAAGAGCATTTATAACATTACTGAAAATATTGCTAGGATGACTTATTTAAGAAAACTTTGTAAGTTTAAAACAAAAAGGTAATTATTAATGTTTAAAAAGAGGTTGAAGTTTGCTAGATTTTCTCCATGACCGGGAAAAGCAAAATTATGAAAGATTATCATTCGCTAGATAGATTTTAATTAAGAGGAAATATCTTGCTTTATTAATTTCAAACATATCATGACCAAGTGTGCATTATATATGTGAAATTCCTGGATTCATATTTCTTTGAAATACAGAAATAATGAATATAAAGGGGTATAATATTTTAGAAATTACAACATTAAAGGGAACATAGCACAAATAAATAAAAAAAATAAAAACGAGCATAAAAGTTATCACATTTCTTTTTTAATACTTAAAGCTTCTAAATTTTGTCAGGTTGTAGAAAAATATATAAAGAATAATTTAGGCTAAAAAAAATGATTTGAATTTTTGACCGATTTTTGTCAATTGAATAGTACTATATCCCGTAAAATTTTATCCTATGCAATGTTCTTTTAAGTGAAATATTTATTAAGAACATTTTATCACAGTGTTTTGTAGATGATTACGAATTGCTCTTTGACGTTTATGTCAACATAATTACAAAAATACTAGCAAAAAGTAATTAAAATTTTTTTTTAAGTCAATTCCTACTTAGATCAACAAAGAAAAATTTTATTTTAGCTACTTTTTATTAAATAGTTACGACAGGATCACAACATTAAGTGGTAATTAATTTTTATTAATGATCATTAAAGTATAGTATTGTCATCCAAAACAATCGTGTCTATAAAATTTCAGTTCAACTGAATGCTTTAAAACGTGAGAAAAAAACCTTTTAAAGTTTTGACACAAGTCGCCAAAAATGATGCCAATGTGGTTGTTTATTTGTAATTCTTTAAATAATTAGTTTTAATCAATTAATTTTTATTAATTATTATTATATTATTGTATTGCCGTCCAAAATAATCCTGTATATAAAATTTTTTAAATAATTGGGGTTTTAAAATTTTTTATTAAAATTAAAATTTTTTACCGGCCAAAAAAACCAAAAAAAAAACCAAACAAAAAAAAACAAACAAACAAACAAACAAACAAACAAACAAACAAACAAGTAAATAAATATATAGAGAGTGTGAGTTAATAGTAGGAATTGAAAAAAGGATGCCATTTAATGATATCTTAAATATTACTCTGCCTTGTGTGAAAAATAATGATTGCTTTAAGGCCGCCGGATTAAGAATATAGCAATTCTTGAAAGAAACATAAAATTATCTTTTCTTCATTTTCTGAGAATATTTTCTAAAATATTTGTCAAAAATTAAATTTTATTTAACGCTTTTAATAAAGTAACAAATATATGAACTATTCAAAAATAGGAGCTTTACCGAGATTTAACTTACTCTAAAGGAATTTTTAAAATGTCATTTGGAAGGCAAACTCCAAGCAAGAAATATGTACCTATTTTAATAGCAAACCCTGAAATATGGAAAAGTATGTGCAGCTGGTAAAACAAAACAGGAAAAAAAGTAATTTTGTAGTGTTTTCCTTTCGATTTTTATTTATTTATACTAGGAACTCTGAGATCAAAGAGTTTTAAGATTGGAGAATTTAAATAAAAGTTTATTTGGCGAGAATATGTTGCAAAAGCAGAATAAATGTTTATTTGAAGAAATATATATGCTTCATTCTAGTTAGAATTTACTAGCAAATATATAAAAAAGGAATATAAAAGATATAAGTAGGATTATAGATATAAGTACTAGTTAACGTGTATTTAAATTGCAAATATTTATTCTAGTTATTAATATGAAATTTTACAAGGTAGGTAAAGGTAGGTAGGTAAAACAAAATGCTAAAATGTACATACAATGCAAAGCGTTTTTTAAACGAATAATAAAAATTTTTTTCTCCGCAGGGGCGTGCACAAGGGGTTTTAAAAAGGGGAAAAGGGAGATATTGAATTAAAGGCTGTTTTAATTTTTAGAACACTGGAATTTCTACAGGGTTTGTTGAATTTTTACTTTTTTATTTATGATAAAGAAGTTTCACATTCAAAGAAAGGATTTAAATTCTTCGGCCAGTTTTCTGATTAAAAGGAGAAATCATCTGATATGAAACTTTTTACTAAAAATGTCTTTTTTTAAAAAAAATTTTAAAAAAAAACGAAGAGGAATTTGTTTTTCAAATTGTTTTAATTTTTTTCCTTTTGATTCACTCATTTTGTTTGAAAATTAGCATTTTAAATTCCCAGGAAAATAAATGAAAGCATAGTACTTGTAAAAAAATGCTCATTTTTATACAATTTGACTATATACAAGAAGAAACACGTTTGTGTAAAGGTCGAGGATGAAGCATTTGAAAAACTGTCTGTGGGATAATTTTGAAATCAAGCTTATATCTAATTTACTTTCACAATAGAAAAAACAACAACTACTGCCGTATATTACTATGCACAGAAATGAGCTGTGGAATTGGAAAAAAAAGTGTGTGTGTACTTATGTACGCACGTAAGAAGTTATACTTCTTTGGCGTAACAAGATTAAAATCTTTTCTAAAAAAACTTTAGCAAAAGGGGAAGCTGGGCCAAGGACGAAAAAGGGCGGCCACGAGCAGAGTTGAACGGTAACCTTGATTAATCGGACCAGCCAAACCGGGGTAATCACGATTTAAAAAAAATTTAAAAACCCACCCCACAGGGGGCAAAGGGGCCAATAATATTGGGGGGGTCGAAGGGAAGAATGATCTTCCCCTTCTGCATATTTCTAGATAAAACATTTTTTGTATCCGTTCCTACGGAAGCAAAACAAAAATTCCTGACGCGGGGTTTTAGCTCAGTGGTAGAGGGATTCGACTGCAGATCCCAGGGGGGTCCCCCTTCAAACGGATGCTCCCCTTTTTCAGGGGGAAATGAAGAAAAATTTTTTTTTTGAGAATTTCGAAGGCGGGGAAAGATTTTCCTGTTCTGTTTTATTTCTAGACAAAGAATTTTCGCATCCGTGACGGTGTGCATCACATCCGTGACGGAGTGCGCGCGCATTGTAAAAATTTACCCTCATCCTATTTCTCTAACGCCCCAAAAGAAGTATAACTTCAAAAATTAAATACGCCTTTACACTGATATAATACACTTATAAATATATCAGTAATGCACAATGTATTTTAGAATTAATTTAACAATACTGAGTTACGAACAAGTTTAATAGTTACCAATGACAACATGGGCTTGTCATATAAAAAATTAAATCCAAAAATTAATATTTATCTTGGTAATTTGTACGCTTTATAATTAATCCCTTAAATGCCGATTAAAAGTTACGGTATTCGCTCTCCATAGCTACCGTTTTCTACGTAGGCGAGCGGATGTGATGTGTGGGGGTAAAGAAGAAATACAGAAATCCTCTGAAATAAGTAAATCCTTCGTTAACACTGTCAAGGTCTTTTTTATTGCATTCCAAGGCCTTCGGAATAACTTTATGGAAAGCAGTGCACAGAAAGGGCCATACTTCGGAAATATGTATGTATACATCCGGGGCAATTACACTAGCATCTGCACATTCTAGCAGTTGTACGGATTTAACAAAACTGGTGTGAAGAACGGGTGTACCAGCTACTATAATAATAATAATAACATAAGGAGCATAAGAAATGGACTGACTGGGTGGCATAGTTGGTTTGTCGCTGGCCTTCCTGCACTTAAGGTTACGGGTTGCACCTGGCCCAAGTCGGTGGATTTTCATGATGCCGAAAATCGACTGCGGCTATGTCGTATGATTATGCGGCATTTAAAAAATCCCTTGGAGTGCCCGTTTGGCTTGGGCACCCTCGGCAAAATTAAATTCCTAAGTTCAATTTCGCATCGTCAGAGTTCAGGTGCCCTCTGGAGAGGAAACTGGAAGTCAAAATTACTTGTGGTAATTGGTATCGCTTATATGGTGCCGAAATAAAAGTGATACCATCTCTTGGGGAAGGAACAAGGTCCACAAAGTTAAAAAATACCAGTAGGCAGCCCTATTAGGAAAAAAAAGTATAAGAGATGGAAGAGAAAGAATATACATATTCCGACTTTCTAACAAATTCATAAAAAAATAACAAAATTATTCAATACAAATACACCGTACAGACCAAAAGAAAAAAGAAGAAAGAAAGACTGGAAACATAAATAATAATAATAATTTCGTTGGGGGGAACCCCCTTTTCCCCTAGCTTTTCCCGGAGCGAAAACCTCACATCGTTAGGTTTTTTGGGGGACTGAAAATTTTATTTAATTTTTTAAATTTTTAAAAAACAAAAGTTATATAAAGTAAAAATACAGGAGAATAAGAAAATATAAAAATTAAAATTATTAAAAAACATTAAGTGCAAGAAAAATAGATTCAAAAACGGTGCAGGCACCGAAAAGTAAGGAAAAATTTCGATCTTTTTTTTGGGTGGAATAATAATGAAATGTTTCCTTAGAATCACATTTTCAGTTGACGCCAACACTTCCAGTTGATTTTTTTTTTCTCTTAATTGGTTCTTCAGTTAAAAAAAAAGCACCGGAAGGAGGATTATTTTTTTCGAGATCCCCTCCTCCTTTTTTATCTACTGGTGACTGACCTCGTAATTTTGAACTTTGGTCAAAGGAGGAGGGCGGCACCTGAGCTAGCATCCTTCTTTTGGAGCTTCCCCTCCACGCCAACGGGGTGGGGGGAAATTTTCCCAAAAAGGCTTCCCCAAAAGGGCTTGGGAAACTTTGGGGGCCCTAAAAGATTCAGCGTGCGTTAGCTTCTCTATACGGGGGGGGTTTCAGGGCACGGGGCCCAACCCAAAACCCGCCAGCCGCCATAAGTTCTTATCGTAACAGCAAGGCTACCGCGCTCACATGCTAAGAAAGCCAACGGCTGAAATTTTAATTTGTTTTAAATGAAACAGTTAAGGTTTTTAGGATTCACTTTATGACCCTTTTTACTTTCAAAAAACAATGTATTTAAGGGTTTTAAAGGGGAACAGTTTTTTTTTAAAAAGGAAAAAAAGGATTTTTTAGAAGGAGAAAAATTTATTTTTTAAAAATTGGTTTTAAATTCTTTTTTTTTAATTTATAAATTTTAAAAGTTTTTAAAAGATTTCGGAAGCTGAGTTATTTGAATCAATATCTCATTATCTCAAACGAAATTACTGTACTCAAATTTTAGGAATTCATTTCATAATATCTAGCTTATAAATTATTCCAAATAACTTTACAATTCTAATTCCTTAATTAAAGTATTGGATATTCTGATGTTCGTTTCTCGTATTTTGTGATTTAAACACCGCATCACCAGATCGTTTAAATAATTCATAATCCTTCTGCAGGATATAAATCCCTAGAAGAGATCATCTACTTAACTTAACAATTTTTATCCTCTTAACTTGAATGACTCATTAAACAATTTATATGCTTGAGTTTGAATTTATTTTAATGGGAATTTGAACTATTTCGACCAATACGTTACGAAAAATACATAAAATTAAAGCAGCGCATTTATTAAAGTGAAATCTAGTTATTGATTGCATTTTATCACGGTTATAATATACAACACACACACACACACACACACACACACACACACACACACACACACACACACACACACACACACACACACACACACACACACACACACACACACACACACACACACACACACACACACACACACACACACACACACTTTTACACACCCCCCACACAAAAACCAAACCCCACACACACACACCACACACACCACACACACACACACACACACACACACACACACACACACACACACACACACACACACACACACAAAAAAAACAAACACACACCCCACAAGATAGGGATGGACACTCATTAAAACTACCGAAATTCTCTTTTTTCCCCGGGAATCAAAAATTCCCTAAATTTTTAATAAAAAGAATTTTTTCCCAAAAAATTTTCTGTGGGGGGTTATATCGACTCTATCGGGTTATGGTTTCGGGGTACACTTTTTACAAACACTGACACTCTAACAAAAAGTTACGTTTATGTTTACAAAATTTAAATTTTTAAAATTTTTTGCAGTTTTGAAAACATTGGTATCACCTTTCCTTCTTTGCCAAGAAATCAAATATATCAATTTTGCTTTTTGGTTGCCGTCGTACGCGCCTGAATTTTTTTTCTGTTTGGAACTTTTTGGTTAGTGTTTAACAAAACAACAGTGGGTAGCGACCTTTTTTGGTGAAATATTTTTTACTATCTTTCATATTTTACAAGCGAAAAATATTCGAAAAAAAATAAATCATTTTCTAGACGATTGGGAGGTTGACTATTTTGTAGCGAAAAACAAACATGGATCAGTAATTGTTTGATTTGTCACGAAAGTGATGTATTTAAAAAATACAAATAAACAGGATTCATTCAATGACACTTTCCTCGAAGATCTCTTTCAAGAGGTGATAAATAAAAACCCCTTGAATATTCTTTTCAACAACAACAAAACGTTTTGTCAGTGGTAATATTAAAGTGGTAAAAAAAGACATCCCAGAAGGGGGGGGTTTGTTATATTATTGGTAATCATATGAAACCGTTTACTGATGCAGAAATTGTGAAGGAATGTTTCTGAAATGCTTATAATTTATTACTGGTGACAAAAATAAAAAATAATAATTAAAGAAAGTAAAACAGAAGTTATAATGTTTTGATTAATTTTCCACATTTGAAATTTCCAATGCTATCTTCGTCTTTTAAACATTTCTCCCCTTTTTCTCATGTTGCTGCCCGCGTGGGAAAAAACTGACGTATGTTCGGCCCAAGAAAAAAAAGAAGGTTAGTACCCCCCGCTCCCAGAATCAGTGGCAGAGGTTGCCGATTGGAGCCTTTGATAAGGGTTTTTTCAAAAAAA
Source organism: Trichonephila inaurata madagascariensis (assembly GCA_019973955.1). Taxonomy (NCBI): domain Eukaryota; kingdom Metazoa; phylum Arthropoda; class Arachnida; order Araneae; family Nephilidae; genus Trichonephila; species Trichonephila inaurata. The sequence continues at coordinate 264,960 of BMAV01019023.1, forward strand.
AACCGGGATATTTTTATATTCAAAAACCTTTTTAATATTTCTAAAAGACGAAGAATGTTTCATTTCAAATGTCAAAGATTTGTTACATTCACGTTAATTTTTTAAATTTGGTTTTGGGGGAAAAATGGGAAAAGGGGGGAAAAGGTTTAAAGGTTCCCAAAAAGATAAGATGTAAAAAGGCCCAAAAATTTAGTCAAAATGAGGAAAAAAAAAAAAACTTTATGAAATCAGGAAAAAAGGGTTAAAAAAAAAAGAGAATAGGTACCAATTCTTTATTTCGTAGAAGCTGTAGTTTTTCGTTGTCTCAATGGTAAAATTCAGCCTTTCAGCTGTTCTTTTGAGAAAAGGGGACTGGAAAAAGTCACGACAACGTGATTTACCGGAATTCTTGGCCTAGTTCATTATTGTGAGATTGGGAATTCAAACCAAACTAAGGGAGGTTTTTTGGAGTGGGTTTAAAATATTACTGGGGAAACTATTCCAAGAAACAGGGCATATTCCCCACGTCCCCGGACCCAAAGGGCATCCCCCGGGTTACCACGCAAATAATGGGGAATCCTGAAAAAAGCCGCTGAAAATAAAAGACTTTAACAAGGGGGAGTTTTTTAAAAAAAGGAAAAAAATCTAGAAAACAATTCAAAACGGGATTTTTTGGGGGATCTTTTATGCATGTAGGCCTTTTGGGAGGCCGGGTTTAAAAGCGACACCGTGGGGCCCTGAAGAAAGTGGTCGCTGAACATCGAGATTGGAAAAAAGCGATTGGTGGTCTGCCCACAGACGAGTCCCGGGTTCAGTTTAGAGGGGAGCCGGGTGTTTTGATATAGTAAAAAAAAAGGGGAAAAAATTTTAATATTCGCTTAGGAAAGACCACATTATAGATAAGGTGGTTTTTATGGGGTATTTGGGGTGGGTCAGCATAAAGGGGAAATACTGAGGGCGTATCATACGGAATGGCAATTTCATGGCTCAAAGATACGCAAACGAGATCCTAAGGCCTCGTGTCATACCTTACGATGCAACCATTGGCGATTCCTTTTTTTTAATGCAGGATAATGTCAGAAATCCTACCGTTAGTCTTGTGAAAAACTTTTTTGAAATTGAAACAATACAGCGTATACAGAGTCCAGCATGCTCTCCTGGCCTAAATCTTATCCAGCATGCTTGGGACTCATTCGGATGAAGTATTCAACGAGATCACAGTCTTCGCTTATTGTCCGGGGCGGGAGATAGCCCAAAAATTGAAGGGGGGGATAAGTATTCCCCTTTAAATTAACCCCCCCGCACATTCTAAACAGGTGTAATGCAATCTTGGCAGTTCGGGGAAACCCTACACCATATTAAAAATACTGCTTAAATTCTAAGCAATCAGTTTTCTTGTTATTTGTATGTAACCAAATTGTTGGACTAAAGCATCATTTCATGTTCTTTACACCAATTCAAAGAATTAAAGTTCCCACACAATTGTTTTTTTTCTTCTTTTTCTAAATTGAGCTTTGTTACACTTTACTCTCAATTTTATGTCTATGCATGGGTATCCTGCAACGGTTCTTTTCCTTTTTTTTGCTTACTATTCTAATTTTTTTTGAGCAATGTACAGCGTATTATTCGAAAAATCGACTTATACTTATTTATCACTTCTTCGATTTCAGTATTGAGAATTGTGAATTAAATTTTGTTTCCTACATGAATTTATTAAATATTATAAATTTGTTCTCTTTTGTATCATTTTGACTTTTAATTTAGTTGACTTACAAAAATATTAATTTTAATTATTAATTCAGGGTAGGCACTTCATGAAATCTTTTATTATAACTTTAATTTTTCTAGATTTTTCTGCATTAAAATATTGGAAATGTTCGCAAGAAATAAAAAATTTTCTGCATCTCACTTTATTTCGATTTATTGTTTGATTATTAATAGCAAAATTCATTAATATGTACAGTAAGGTGGATCACTGTCATATGGAGAAAAAAAAGTTATTTTTAACCTGATGAAATAACCTGACCATGCGCAGAGATGTTTCATGATATGAAGATTTGGAGCAAAACAATAAAAAAAGAATTACATGTATAAAATTGTTTTAAGGACATTGTGACAAAAAAATTATTTAAATTCAATATTTCGGCAAAAAACTAACTTAGAATAACCTTTTTTCAAAATGTTCTCCTTTTGTGAAAAATGCTTCTATTATAATAATATTTTGCCTGTATATAATTCAGACCTCTGTACAGAGGCTCAACTATGATTTTTGAAAAATTCACATTATTTTCAGAGTTACAACCCATTGAAATAATTATCGCTGTTTTTTTTCTTAAAATTTCTCCCCTGTGTTGCCGTAAAACATGGATAAACCCACTTCTAAGTTATATATTTAAAAAATTCTAGTTGAGCCTCTGTTCAGAGGTCTGAGCTATATACAGGCAAAATATTATTATAATAGAAGCATTTTTCACAAAAGGAGAATATTTTGAAAATGGGTCATTCTATGTTCTTTTTTGTCAAAATATTGCACTTAAATAATCTTTTATTGTAATACTATTCTTAAAACAATTTTATATACATTTTCTAATCTAAGTGACACTAAATATCATAAATGTTATCCATTTATACGCTTTTGCAAAATCACGGTTCCGAATGTAGTCGGATATATATACCTTAAGCTTTTTTCCTTCTTCCGCTTTATCTTGCACTGTAATTTAGACAAGGTTTTAAAAATTCAATACTAAAGAAGCTATTAAATGTACCTGATGTTTTTTTCTTGTAACTATTTAGAAGATGTCCTCTCATTGTAATAAATGCTAAAAAGCAGTAATATGCCTGTTTTTAACAAAATGTTATTTTTACCATAAAAAGTCTTTAAGGACTAAACTCCATTCCCGTTTTGTGGCAGTACTTAACATAAAAATTAATTTTTTATTATATTTTTCCTTCATCTATATATCCCAGAACATCTTTTTCGCGTAGATGAGTTTTGAAATTCGGAAAAAAAATCGATTCAATTCAAATCTAATGCTAAAGGGCTATCTTACATAATGCAATAAACAGGACCAAAGAATCGAAAATAAAAGTTTCTATTGAGTGTCTTCCATTTTCAGGCACCATGGAATACATTTATTTCAGAGAAGAAATATCAAGTAAGTTGCTAAAAAACAACATCCAATATCCGTAATAACTTTTGACCCTGGTAGCCTACTGGTCAAGGTTATGGACTCGTCGCAGGCATGTCAAGAGTTCGAGACTAGTAACCACCGAAGACCTTCAGAGTACAGAAGGGGCCGATGCACGTTAAATATGTCGAGGCATCAACGTCCTCCCGTTGGCGTGGTGTGGAAGTAAGAAGAGGGTGTGTCAGCTCAAGTGTCGTTCTCGTCACTTGACCATGGTTCAAAACTACGAGTTCCCTCACTAATAGCCTTCGTGCAGCTTTTGCAGTGTGACGTTAATATCGCGCTCAGTAATTCTCCGTAATAACTTTCACAGGTATCTTTGATCTGGGAAAAATTGGTCTCTATTAATGATTCAAGGTTAACTGAATTATGCAAATGGATTAATAAACTAATTTAACACAGTTGATTAACTTCTAAAGACGATTTTTTCCTGTTAGGGTATCTGAAGTTTTACAGAATTAAATTGAAAATCGTTTGAATTGTCTAGGTTTAAAATTCCTGTCGAATTCGATCATTAGTTCCGGATATATTCAAAGAAACTGTTAGGAGCTAATAGTAACCTCCTAATAGTTTCTAATAGCTGCTAACTAAGGAGTTCTAATAGCTCCTTAGTGAATTTCGTAATGAAAATTAGTTTTAAGTTAATTGACTATGCTAATTAATACCATAATTTTGTTCTGCTGCGATGAAAATTGCGAAATTTATTAAAGGTGTCACATTCTTTTGATGACCGTTGAGTGTAAATTAACGGCAATAATTACCAGCATTAAACTAAGAAATAAATCAAGACTTTATAAGATTTGGGACATAAACTTATTTAGTATAAGATATAAAAAAAGCTACATAGTTAAAGAATATTAGCGAATTGTCCCGATATATTCAAATTTCCTACTACTTATCGTGATATTTTATTCTAAAAATAATAGAGAGACGTTAATTGAAACTCTTATGCCAAGTAAGTTTATACACTAAAGTGCCACTGAATTAGGGATAGCAAGGGCTATGCAAATTATGTACCACTACGTATCATTTATGCGCAAGTGAGGACGCTGTGGTACCTGCAAATATAACGCGTACTGTGGTTGTTCTGAATTAGTAGTTGGAATTGCCGGTATGGGTAAACTGCTCGATTTAAACGATTTAGATCACGAACAAATCATAGGTGCGTGACGCATGGACCATTCAATTTCCGAAATCATCAGACAGCTAGGATTTTTAAGGTCGACATTGTCAAGAGTATACCAAGAATACACGGATGGTGGACAAAAAACTTAGCGATCTGGCAAACTGCAAAGGACAATTAGCCTTGAAAGTGCATGGTGAGAGATGACTCAGGCGTATTGTACGAACTAGCTAAGCCAAACATTAGCTCAATTTACCACCCAGTTGAATGATCGTACCAGTCGTACAGTTAGTAAACGGACTGTACAACGCTTGCTTCACCGTATGGGTTTCGGGAGCCGTCGACGTACGAGAGTACCATTGCTCAATGTTCTCCATCGGGCTGCACGTCTTGCCTGGGCAAGAGAGCACAGAGACTGGAGTGTAGAGGCATGGAAACGAGTAGAATGGAGTTATAAGTTTCGATTCCGACTACTTAACGTCGACGGGAGGCTGAGAATATTTCGCAAGACTCATGAAGTCATGGATCCTGCATGCCAGGTGGAACTGTACAAGGACATGATGGCTAAATCATGGTCTTGGGTGTTTTTTGGGGCACTGTTTGGGAACTTTGGTGCGTGTACCAACCTCCCTGAATGCAATTTGGTACGTAGAGTTGCTGGGTTATCGCCTCCATCCGCTTATGCTATTCTGTTACCCCGGGCCCGGGAGGGTTCCAACAAGAAAACGTTCCTCTCACGTACGTCTTGGCTATGGGTGATTGGATGGAAATTTCCCCTGGCTTTTCTGTCATAAATTGGCTACCTAGAAGCCCAGAAAAATATTCGAGCATGTATAAAATTGTTTTAAGGACATTGTGATTAAAAAAATACGAATTCGGTTATTTTGGCAAAATCAACTTAGAATAACTCAGTCAAAGTAGTGTCGCTTAGCTATACGATATATTTTAAGCTCTTATATATTCAGACCTCTGTACAGAGGCTCAAACGGCGATTTTTGAAAAATTCACATTATTTTCAGGAAGTTACAAACTCATTGAAATAATTATCGCTGTTTAAAAAATTTCTGTAAGTTGTCGTAAAACATGGATAAAACCCACTTCTGCTATATATTTGCGGCCTCTAGTTGAGCTCTAGTTCAGAGGGTCTGAGCTTATATACAGTAAAATATTATTATAATAGAAGCATTTTTCGCCAAAAGGGTACTACTTTTGAAAATGTAGGCTCATTCTATGTTCTTTGTCAAAATGATGCACTTAAATAATCTTTATTGTAATATTGTCTAAAACAATGCTATATACATTTTCAATCTAAGTGACTAAATATCATAAATGTTATCCATTTATACGCTTTTTAAAAATCACGTTCCGAATGTAAGTCGGATATATATGCACTAAGTTTTTCCTTCTTCCGCTTTATCTTGCACTGTACTTAGACAAGGTTTTTTAAAAATTTAATACTAAAGAAGCTATTAAATGTACGTGATGTTTTTCTTGTAACTATTATTTAGAAGATGTCCTTCATTGTAATAAATGCTAAAAGCAGACATGCCTGTTTTTAACAAAACGTTATTTTACCATAAAAGCTCCTTTAAGGACCAAAACTCCATTCCCGTTTTGTGGCAGTACTTAAATATAAAAAATTAATTTTTATTATATTTTTCCTTCATCTATATATCCTTATGAAACATCTTTTTTCGTAGATGAGTTTTAAATTCGGAAAAATCTGATCTGTTCCTCAAATCTAATGCTAAAGGGCTATCTTTAATATAATGCAATAAACAGGACCAAAAGAATCGAAAATAAAAGTTTTATTGAGTGTCTTCCATTTTTCAGCACCAGGAATACATTTGCCGTATAAGAAATATCAAAGTAAACAGCAAAAACAAAATATCCACATCCGTAATAAATCTTGACCCTGGTAGCCTACTACCGGGCGTTGCGACTCAAGTCGCAGGCATGTCAAGAGTCTGGAGACTAGTAACCACCGAAGACCTTCAGAGTACAGAAGGGGCCGATGCACGTTAAATATGTCGAGGCATCAACGCCCCGTTGGCGTGGTGTGGAAGTAAGAAGAGGGTGTGGTCAGCGCCCGCGTCAAATTTTCGTCACTTATGCGGACCATGGTTCAAAACTACGACAGTTCCTCACTAATAGCCTTCGTGCAGCTTTTGCAGTGAGATTGTCAAAAGCCTAGTGGGTTCTCCGTAATAATCCACAGGTATTTTGATCTGGGAAAATTGGTTCTGGTTAATGGACTAAGGTTAACTGAATTATGCAAATGGATTAATAAAACTAATTTAACATTGAAGTTGATTAACTTCTTAAAAGACGATTTTTTCCTGTGGTTAGGGTATCTGAAGTTTTACAGAATTAAATTGAAAAACGTTTGAATTGCTCTAGGTTTGTTCCTGTCAGAATTCGATCATTAGTTCCATTATATTCCAAAGAAACTGTTAGGAGCTAATAGTACCTCCCAACAGTTTCTTGGTTAGCTGCCAACGGCGAGTTCTAACAGTCTCAGCGAATTTCGTAATGAAAAATTAAGTTTTGCTAATTGATCATGCTAATTAATACCATAATTTTGTTCTGTTGCGATGAAAATTATTGGTGAAATTTATTAAAGGTGTCACATTTTTGATGACCGTTGAGTGTAAATTAATCAGCAATAATTAAATAAAAGTATTCAAACTAAGAAATAAATCAAATATTCTTTATAAGATTTGGGACATAAAACTTATTTAAAGTAAGATATAAGAAAAAGCAATATAGTTAAAGAATATTAGCGAATTCGTCCCGATATTCAAATTTCCTACTACTTATCGTGATATTTATTCTAAAAATAATAGAGAGATGCGTTAATTGAAACTCTTATGCCAAGTCATGTTGACCAAAAGTGCCACTGAATTAGGATAAAGGGTTATGCAAATTGCGTACCACCACGTATCATTTATGCGCGCGGAGGACGCTGTACCCTGCAAAATAGCACGCGTACCGGTTGTTCTGAATTATAGTTGAATTGCCGGTGGCAAACTGCTCGATTTTAAACGATTTAGATCATGAACAAATCATAGGTGCGTGACGCATGGACCATTCAATTCCCGAAATCATCAGATTACAGCTAGGATTTTAAGGTCGACATTGTCAAGAGTATACCAAGAATACACGGATGGTGGACAAAAACTTGAAGCGATCTGGCAAACTGCAGTATGGCGAATACTTGAAAGTGCATGCAGAGATGACTCAGGTGTATTGTACGAACCAGTTGGCCAAACATTGTAGCTCACCTACCACCCAGCTGAATGATCGCGCCCAAGTCGTACAGTTAGTAAACGGATCTCAAAATAACGCTTGCTTCACCGTATGGGTTTCGGGAGCGTCGACGTGAGAGTACCATTGCTCAGCCTCCTATCGGGTTGCAACACCTTGCTTCCGGGGCAAGAGCACAGAAAGACTGAAGTGTGAGTGCATGGAAACGAGTAGAATGGAGTTATAAGTTTCGATTCCGGACTACTTAACGTCGACAGAGGCTGAGGAATACTGCAAGACCTATGAAGTCATGGATCCCGTACGCCAGGTGGAACTGTACAAGGACATGATGGCTAAATCATGGTCTGGGGTGTTTTGGGGCACTGTTTGGGAAACTTGCGTGTACCAACCTCCCCTGAATGCAATTTGGTAATGTAGTGAGTTGTGCTGGGTTATTTTCTCTGCCCATCCGCTTATTATGCTATTCTTGTTACCCGCACGGTAATGGAGTTTTCCCAGCAAAGACACCTGTTCCTCCTTGCCAAAGTACGTCTTGGCTACTGGGTGATTGGATGGACATTCCTCTGGCTTTTCGTCATAAAATACCAAAGCCCAGACTTAAATTTATTTCATCATACGGAGTATATTTGGAACAAGGCATGATAGGCCATCACTCATCACCAACGAACATTACTGAATTATGGACAGCTTTATCCAATATTTGGCAAGTCATTCCCATGGAACGTTTCCCAGAAACTTGTTGAATCTATGCCTCATCATGTGGCAGCCGTTATAAAGGCCAGAGGAGGTTCAACTCGTTACTAGGTAGGTATCCCTAATTCAGTGGCACTTCAGTGTATAACATCGCCGGGAATGAGCGAGCAATTATTGGCAACTTATCCACAAAGACGCGATAAAATCCTTTTTTGGTGAACCTCTTGACGAAGATTTTAAAAATTTGCCAAGATTGATCCCAGAGATTTGATTTGATTTTAGTTTACATTGTCTTCTGACAACAAGAGTTTTATTGAAGAAGAACCTCGTAATTTTGAGCAACAGTAAAGTGACGAAGATGATACCTTAACTGGTAACCTTTCTTCAAACTTCTACACACCACTAACAGGAGGACACATTGATCTTCAAAGGATTTGATTGTGCATCAACCTCTACATAGTGATGATTTTTAGTATCATCAGGATTCGAGCCTGCTACTCGCTGGCTACGAGCTTGCGACCATCACCACTTGGCTACCAGGGTAAAAAAATTACGCCAAAGAACGACGACTTCAAAATTAGAAGAGTTGAGACAGGAAAAGAAAACGAGCCTTTGCTGAGTAGTCGCATACGATAAATATCTGACAAGGTTATCGTGGTAAATACGTATTGGTAACTTAAATCTTGAAAGAAATGCGAATCAAGTATGATTGGAAATAATTTTCTATCGAATAATTATATTCAATGAAAATGTTCTACGACAACACAAAGAGTAATGCAATTTATCAGAAATATTTATTCTTGTTCAATTTGGGAAGAGTGATGCTGCTATATCGCAGTACCAAAACAGGGATTTCGGTATTAAGTATATTTCTCCTTAATCAAACGGTTAAAAATTAAAGATTTCCATTTGTAATTTCACCATATACCGAAGATGTGTGTGTGTTGTCGATCTCCATTGACCTCGCTATCGTGGGTTTCAGCGTGTTAGAGGTGTGGGATTCTCGAATGATGAGACATTTTAGGAATTCTTAATGACTTTTATTAAGAATTTAACTTTTAATTACTTCTATATATCGAACAAACTTATATTAAACAGCTAAAACCAAAACATCGTAGCCGTAATTAACACAGATCGCGCAATTGGACCACATCTATATAATTATATTATATCCACTCACTTAATCCTAATACTGTTCAAGTATTCAGAATATGATCTTCCTACCTTGGAAATCTGCCAACGGTCCAATCCACTTCAGATACCTCGGCTGACATACAATGGTATGCAAAATCTTTGATGAATGGAGATTTTCGTGGATTCTTAGGTAAGTCGCGTCAATCTACACTTCTATCCTGAACTGAACTTCTCTAAATTGCCATCCCGCTTACTACTAAAACTTCTATCCTTTTTAAAGGTTATCTTATTTGTATCTATCCTTTGTGCTTTACTTGATTTGGGTTGCCAGCATTTGCTACTAATCGTCAAAGAAATCACAGAGTAAAAGCAGAGAAAAGTTACGTGAGACGTCACAGTGTGGTTCTGCTCTTTAAAACAAAATCTACTCATGATTTTGACTGTGATTGAATTTATTTTCGAATCAGAGTATGATTTGAAAATACCTTTTCGTCGAATAATTATATTCTTTTAATGAAAATTTTACTAGAGTGTCGCAATTTTTTATCAAAAATATTTAATTGTGCGTACCTTTTTCTGCCGTACTCCTCCGTTTTTAACGTTCCTGTTTTTTGCTTATTGCCCCTTTTCTCAAAATCACCTCAAACAGGCTGGTGTTAAGAGTAAGATGTACATTAAGCGAAAGTATGATCTAAGCTTATCCTGAATAAGTCTTGCTGGTATTTATGAAGTGGAGTAAGAAAAATGAAATTTGATTTTAGAATTCGAATCTTTTGAAATGCTAACTTTAACAATATAAAAAAACAAATACCCAGAAGTTGATTTCGCTTATATTCTGCTCTGGATTTACCTTAATTCCGCAAATCACAAAAAATCAAGTGAAATGAATTAGCTTGAAATGTTTAATTTCTTAACTGAAGAAAACTTTTTTAATCACAATTAAAAATATTACATTGACAGTGACAGGAATTAACCTGAAAGTATGAAAAGCGATACGCACCAAAATATTTATTCGAATACTCCGTATTATTTACTCGGGTATTTTATTAAGAATGTTGAACTTGTCGCATGCTTAACAGTAAATATAATTATTAATAAAGTGTTTATCCTGAATAAAGTTGAATTGAATCTTGTAATGACTGTAATCAAAGAATTATTACTTCTGTTATCTCAGTTCAACCTTATTTCATGGGTTTCAAATTCAAACTAAACAATATTAAAAAAGCGATCACAGTTACAATTAAGATTAAAACAGTTAACTATATTAGAAAATAACGAGAGGTTTGCGCGCGCTTCACCAAAATCATGGGAAGCGAGTGATAGTTTGTTTTAAAAGACCAAAACTACCACACATACACAATGTCAAATAATATCCAGATTGGCGCGGTATACGTTAAACTGGTTCGAGATTAGTGTAAGTGCTTTTGCTGTCAAATCAATAACGCACGCTTACGTCACTTCCTGCAACCAATTTCCGTCCTCACGAACTCACCAACAAATATCCAGCAAGCGAAGGCAGATGTTACGCCAACAACAAGTTGACATCTAACAACAATGCAAATTTTTTAGAGTCAATCTGACTTCGTTATAAACGTACTGGCGCCATCTGTTATGCTTTCAGTTCTCGTCGTGAAATGAATCTAAGAGAATACCTTGAAATAAAAAAAATTTGAATAATGAATTAATATTTGTGAAAAACTTCGTATTAATGATATCAAGTGTCATCCATCACAAGTTTAAAAAAATGTATTTGAACTGAATGGATGAATAGAAAGTATTTGTGGTTAACGATTGAAAAATTTAAACAAGATATATATATATATATATATATATGAGAGAATGAACTAATAGTAGGAATTGAAAAAAAATCAATGATTCAGTCATTGATACAAGGGAAAACATGAAACAAAAGTCAAATCTCGCAAAAAAAAAAAAAAAGTACAATGAACGTTCTCCTTTTCTCCAAAGAAAAACTATACAAGGATTAAAGGAAATGGAAAAAAAAAATCGCTGACTTTATGATGCAGATTATTATTTTTTTTCTGACGAAAATTCCAGTTTAGTGCTTAAGAAAAAACAAAATGGATAGCAGATAATGTGTTTTCCTGTGGAAAGAAAAGTTGATTAAATACATCGCTGTTATGTAATTTGCTATCATTTATGGTGCCAAATGGTTTTTGTCGCCGGTGATTGCATTTCTAAGTAGGACCCAACATAAATTACCATCGAATAATTATTAAATATTATATACTGATAATGGCGATTTCCTTGAGAAAACGTAGCCACATTTACGAATAATAACATAAAATATTGCAATTGTTTTAATCTTTGCTTCTAAGCATCAAGGACTGGATATTTGTGGTTCTATTATATCTTTATTTATATAAATCTTCTGTGCGTGTATGTGACTACACTCCTCCTAAGCGGCTGAATCGATTTTTAAGTGTAAAATTTTTTGTGCTCCGTTCCATTGGACTCGAGAAATTCTGCTTAGATTCACACTCGGTCCTACATCGCAATTAATTAAAAAGATATTAATTTAAAAAGTTAAAAATCCGGTTTTTGGCGCCAACTTTGATTTGTCTGCATTGTTGTAACACTGTTATTGTTACAACAATGACAATAGTTGGCACGTGAAAACCGCTCTCAGCCAAAATGGAATTCCCCTCATGACGTTGCTCTTATTGACTGTTGCTTTTTATTGACTATTTTAAAACTTCGTTTAAAAATAAATGCTTTAACATGTGATTTAACCTTGAAATATGGTTTTTAAATCAATTTCTACAATGTTTTAAATTTTTCTAATTTAAATTCCTAAAAAAAGATAAAACCATTTTTCAAGCAGATTATACATTTTTAACCCTTCCCAACGCTGCCGTTAATTTGGAAACAAAAGTATTGTAAAACTTCAAAAAAAAAAAAAAAAAAATGGAATTTTTGAATTAAAAATTCTATATACATAACATATTTTAAAGAAGATGTATTTTTTCGTCTTGGGAAAGCCAAAAATAAGCAACGAAACAAATTGGAAAAATCGCCAAATGACAGTAATAGTTAATTATGGGAAAACTACTCCCAGAACACACACGAGAGTTTAGCGCTTAGCGCATGCGAAAACAACCTCTACGGAGAGTACAATACTGCAGCAGATAAAGATTTTTCTGTCAGATAAAAATGTTTCCTTTTGAATGGTTTTTTATACTAAGTTTGTACCTATCTTCAGTAATTTCTTAAGAAATCCAATTTGTTAGTTTGAATTCCAAGAAAAGTATTTATATTATTTCCATGTATAAAATAATTAATATATCTTAGTTTTTAATATTACATCGTACCCTCGATAAGTTTTGTTCAGAGAAATAATTTACTGAAAACCTTAAAATATAGGAAAATGCTGCCTTGTTTTTATTAAGTAGTACTATTTCCTTTTAAATCTTTTTTTTATACAAAGGAATGTAAACAAATTCTTTAGGTTTTCCCCAATGTCTTTTTCAAGAAGTTACATGTATTTAATCGAAAAGTCAAACATCAGATAAAAGCAGTCGTTTCATGTATTACCAGTGACATTTACGATTCATTATTTAACAAAAAATTGAAAATAAATTATTTTTTTAATAGAAATTAAAACTCTATATTTCGTTTTATTATTTATTATTAAATTATTTATTTCATAATAACATGTACATTGTTCGTTTTCTTGAGAACAAAACTGGGATTAGCTTTTGTAAATTTTAATCGAAAATAGAAATTTGAAAAAAAAAGATCTTATCCCTGAGTGAAAAAAGGGGGTTTTATACTTCAAAAAACCCATAGAACGCTTTTCTGAACAGAGAGAGAAAAAGAAATCTGTCTGACAAAGAGAAGGAAGTGGGAAGAAATTTTTAAAGGGGATTTAATGACATAAATATAGGAAACTGTACCTACATCACTCAGTAAATACAATACCACAGAAATACTAGTGTCCAGAGAGTGAAAAGCGGAAAATTTCAGATAAAATTGTTCCCCAGAAAAAGCCCCGTACGCCGAACTAAGTGGCGAGAATACAGAGCCACCCGATAGGTCAAAGATGTGAAAAGAAACTTCGAAAAGAGTATATTTTAATGACATTAATATAGACATCATGAAGTTCTGACACTGAAAGGAAAGTGGGGAATCTTCCAAGGCATAAAAGCTGTGTACACTTGAAGAAGCCTGTGTAACGCCGGGCCATCCAGCTAGTATTTTGTGTTTTTGCTTAAGTATAATTACAAATGAGATATTTATTATAACAGAGAGGCTTCTTTTGCATTATTAGTTTTGTTAATATATTTTCTTGCAATGAATTTTTGGATGACTTTAGGCACTGCATTTCTGAATTATGTTGTTTGCTGGTTTCTGCACAAAATATACAATTTCTTTCACTAAATATATGTTTTATGTGCCAGTGAAATATTTCCCAACATTTAAAAAAAAAGATGCTTAAAGCTATAGTTTGATAGCGAATATAATTGTTGTTGTTGTTACTTATGTCACCTAATTGATCGTAACATTAAATCAAGGCCCCCAAAATTCATCGCGGCAAAGGGCTAATTTTACGCCTGTCGTTAGCTGTAACTTTTGAGCACGTGTCAGGGTAATTTGGCTCGATTGCACTCCAACTTTGAGGGAGAACACCCTAAGGATAGTCAGTGGCCTCCCTACCCCTTGCACGAACCTCACGAGAGTACTTGCGGTTCGACGGCTATTTAGAGTACCCTTATGTCACAAAGGCACTATGCATTTACAAACATCCAGGCCTTCTCCAGGATTCGGACCCAGGCCCAACGGCACTGCAGTGAGCTTCACTAACGGCTATTTAGAGTATCCCCCCATGTCAGAAAGGCACTATACATTTACAAACATCCATGCCTTCTCCAGGATTCGAACCTAGGCCCAAGATGCTGCAGCGAGCCACTAACGGCTATTATTTAGAGTACCCCTTATGTCACAAAGGTGTTATATTATTTACAAACACTCCCATGCCTTCCAGGATTCGACCCAGGCCCAACGGCACTGCAGCGAGCTTCACTAATCTGCTATTTAAAGTAGCCCCATGTCACAAAAGGCGCTATATACATTTTACAAACATCCATGCCTTCTCCAGGATTCGCACCCAGCTCAACGGCACTGCAGTGAGTCAATAACGGCTATTTAGAAAACCTCCCACGTCACAAAGCGCGCCATACATTTACAAACATCCATGCCTTTTCCAGGATCTGACCCAGGTCCAATGCGCTGCAGCGAGCTTCACTAACGCTATTTAGAGTACCCCCATGTAACAAAGGCGCTATACATTTACAAAACACCATGCCTTCCAAGATTCGACCCAGGCCCAACGGCACGCAGCGAGCTTCATCAACCAGCATACTGAATTTTTTAAGTTTTGTAAGTTTATAACCACACCAGTTAAAAATGGCATTGGTACTTTCTTCTGGATTATTATCAAAAGATTGTAACAAATTTTAAAAGACAAAGTACATTTTGAAATTTTTTTTACAGAGAATCACTGTATTTGGTGTTTAATGGTGCTTTAAAAAGTTCACATATTCCCATTAAAATTACGAAGGTTTATGATACTAATTGATTCAACATTATTGTGCTATATAAAAGAAGTAAAATTTCGTGAATGTATGTACAATAAATTTTTTAAAAGCAAAATACGTAATTTAAGGTTCTCTTTTTTTCTGAAAAGATCCATTGGGGGAGTGAGGGGGAGTATAATGGCAATTTTAGCTGAGTTCATATTCAAATTAAAATTAAAGAATGATTTATGATTTCAATTGATTCGAATAGTATAAAAAGCAACATTTTTCAGAATGTGTAAAATATAAGTTTTTCACACAAAGTTCCTTTAGTGACATTATTCGAACGTTCTATAAAACTTTATTTCAACGCAAGCGTTGATTTTTTGACTGATAGAAAATGCTTTTCAAAAGCCTGTATATCTTATATATATAAATCTTCTGAAAGGGTTTTAGGACTATAAACCCTCCTAAACAGTTGACCGATTTGATGAAATTTTTGTTTTCGTTCCTTTGGGACTCGAGAATGGTTTAGTTCAAAATTCGGTCCAAACAAAATTTAATTAAAAATATTTTAAATAAAAGTTAAAAATCCGGTTTTGGCGCCAACTTTGGATCTGCATTGTTGTAACACTGTTATTGTTACAACAATGAAAAAAGTTGGCGCGAAAAATCGTTTTCAGCCAAAATGGAATTTCATGACGTTGCTCTATTGACGTATTAATTAACTTCGTTTAAAAATAAATGTTTTTAACAGGGATTAACTTTGAAATATATTTTAAAAATCTAAATTTCTACAATTTTTTTAAATTTTTCTAATTTTAAAATTTCCCTAAAAAAAGATAAAACTATTTTTCAAGCAGATTGGTACATTTTTTAACCTTTCCAACGCTGCCAAGTTAATTTGAAAAAAAAGTATTGTAAAACTTCAAAAAAAAAAAAAATTGGAATTTTTTAATTAAAAAAAATTCTATACATACATAAAATATTTTTAAAGAAGATGTATTTTTTTCGTCTTGGGGAGCCGTAAAAATATAACGAAACAAATTGAAAAAATCGCCAAATGACAGTAATAGATAATTATGGGAAAACTACCTCAGAACACACGAGTTTGAGCGCTTATAGCGCATGTGCGGAAAAACAACTGAATTTTAAGAAAGTATTCATTGTTTAATGTATAAAATAATTAATATGATCTTAGTTTTTAATAATACATAACTGATAGTTTTCTTTTAGAGAAATAATTTACTGAAAAACCTTAAAATATAGGAAAATGCTGCCTTGTTTTTATTAAGTAGTACTATTTCCTTTTAAATCTTTTTTTATACAAGGAATGTAAAAAAATTTTTAGGTTTTCCCCCATAGTTTTTTTTTTTCACAGTTACATATATTTAATTGAAAAATCAAACATCCAGATAAAAGCAGTCGTTTCATAGCTAACAGTGGACATTTGTTGATTCATTATATAACGAAAATTGAAAGAAATTAATAATTTTTTTTTAAGAATTAAACTTATATATTGCTTTTTATTATTTATTATTAAACTATTTATTTCATAATAAATACGTACATTGTCTGTTTTCTTGAGAACAAAACTGGATTAGCTATGTAAATTTTTAATCTAAAATAGAAACTTAAAAAAAAAAAAAAAAAATCTTATCTCTGAGTGAAAAAAGGGGGTTTTATCCTTGAAAAAACCCATAGAACGCTTGGCTGAACAGAGGGAAAAGAAATCTATCTGACAAAGAGAAGAAGTGGAAGAAATTTCTTAAAGGGGGATTTAAATGACATAAATATAGAAATCACTCACATCACTCAGTAACACACACACAGAAATACTAGTGTCCAGAGAGAAAGGGAAAATTTCCTTGGGGATAAAATTGTTCCCGAGGAAAAAGCCCTTGCAATGCCGAACTAAGTGGCGAGAATACAGATCCACCCGACAGGTCAAAGATGTGAAAGAAACTTCGAAAAAGAGTATTTTAATGACATTAATATAGACATCACAAAAGTTCTGACACTGAAAGGAAAGGGGAATCTTCCAAGGCATAAAGCTGTACACTTGAAGAAGCCCGTGCAACGCCGGGCCATCCAGCTAGTATTTTGTAAGTTTTTTGCCATATAATTACAAATGAGATATTTATTATAACAGAGAGAGTTTCTTGTATTATTATTTTTGTTAATATATTTTTCTGCAATGAATTTTTTGGATGACTTTAGGTAATTGCATTTCTGACGAGGTTGTTTGCTTTAATTTGCACAAAAATATACAATTATCATAATTAAATATATGTTTTATGTACCAGTGAAATATTTCCCAACATTTGAAAAAAAAAAGATGCTTAAAGCTATAGTTTGATAGCGAATATAGTTGTTGTTGTTGTTACTTATGTCACCTAATCGATCGTAACATTAAATCAAGGCCCCCAAAATTCATCGCGGCAAAGGGCTAATTTTACGCCTGTCGTTAGCTGTAGCTTTTGAACACTATTTACGTGTCAGGGTAATTTGGCTCGATTGCACTCCAACTTTGAGGGAGAACACCCTAACGGTAGTCAGTGGCCTCCCTACACCTTGCACGAACCTCACGAAAGTACTTGCGGTTTGACGGCTATTTAGAGTACTCCTTATGTCACAAAGGCACTATGCATTTACAAACATCCAGGCCTTCTCCAGGATTCGGACCCAAGCCCAACGGCACCGCAGCGAGGTTCCCTAACTGCTATTTAGAGTACCCACCCCCGTCATGTCACAAAGGCGCTATACATTTACAAACATCCATGCCTTCTCCAGGATTCGACCCAGGCCCAACGGCACTGCAGCGAGGTTCACTAACTGCTATTTAGAGTACCCCCGTCATGTCACAAAGGCGCTATACACTATTACATCCATGCCTCTCCAGGATTCGACCCAGTCCCAACAGCACTGCAGCGAGCTTCACTAACGGCTATTTAGAGTACCCCCCATGTCACAAAGGCGCTATACATTTACAAACATCCATGCCTTCTCCAGGATTCGGACCCAGGCCCAACGGCACTGCAGCGAGGTTCACTAACTGCTATTTAGAGTACCCCCGTCATGTCACAAAGGCGCTATACATTTACATACATCCATGCCTTCTCCAGGATTCGGACCCAGGCTCCAACGGCACTGCAAAAGCGAGGTTCACTAACTGCTATTTAGAGTACCCCCACCCGTCATGTCACAAAGGCGCTATACATTTACAAACATCCATGCCTTCTCCAGGATTCGGACCCAGGCCCAACGGCACTGCAGCGAGCTTCACTAACGGCTATTTAGAGTACCCCCCGTCATGTCACAAAGGCGCTATACATTTACATACATCCATGCCTTCTCCAGGATTCGGACCCAGTCCCAACGGCACTGCAGCGAGGTTCACTAACCAGCATACTGAATTTTTAAGTTTTGTGTTTATATCCACACCAGTTAAAAATGCATAATTGCAATTCTCTTCTGATTATTATCAAAAATTGTAACAAATTTTAAAAAACAAAGTACATTTTGAAAATTTTTTTTTACAGAGGTCCACTGGGGATGGTGTTTAATGGTGCTTTAAAAAGTTCATATTCCCATTAAAATTAATGGAGGTTTATGATACTAATTGATTCAAAGATTATTATATATATAAAAGAAGTAAAATTTTTCAGAATGTATAAAATAATAAATTTTTAAAAGCAAAATACAATTCTAAGGTTCTTTTTCTGAAGAGATCCATTGGGGAGTGAGGGGGTAGTATAATGGTACTTTAGCTTAGTTCATATTAAAATTAAAATTAAAGAATGATTTATGATACTAATTGATTCGAATAGTATAAAAAAAGCAACATTTTTCAGAATGTGTAAAATTATACGTTTTTTTCACACAAAGTTCCCTTTAGTGACATTATTCGAAGGTTCTAGAAAATTTATTCAGTTTTATTCAGTAAAGGAAACATTTTTTTTGACTGATAGAAAAATAAACGCAAGCTTTGCTTTTTCAAATAATTTCGTAACGTTCTTTATTACCCTCAAAAAATGTAATTGAGAATTCATTGTTTATGAACTCATTCATACTTGAATCAGCTGATGAAAAAAAGATATTAACTCTTTATCAGTTTTGTTTATATTTAAATGTCTTTCAATGAAAATTGTGAAACCAAATCGGACAGATTAATATTTATTTTATTACCTAAGACTTTCGCTTTCGGAAAATTCTCCACCAAACCGTACATTTTTCTATCCAGTTCAAGAAATATTTTATTTTCGAATCCAAATAATGTGAAAATATCATTGATTCATGAATACTGGCACACATTCGAATAAATCAACTGAAAGGAGCAAGATGCGACAATTTAGCGAGAAAAATCTATCTGGTTTATAGAAATGGAATTTGAATCAATATATATGCTGGCAGAGAGCTGCTTTTATGTTATAAGAGCAAACGAGTAAGAAATGTGGGAAAATAAGATGTTATTTCACAATTTCTTTGAAAGAATCTTGATGAAACTTAATCTTTATCTCGAAAGAATGCAGTCAAATGCAGTAATGCATAAAAGGATTTTCGCTTACTGGTTTCTTTTTGCAGACAGTTCTCAAAACACACACATGTCACATTATTATAATATAAGTGAAGCTTTTTTAGAAGCAGCGTTTAAATAATTGAATGAAGAAATCTTTCTTTGAGGTGTACAAGTTGTTCCGATACAAAAATGACTGGGATTATGAAATATCTTAGGGTCTTATATGTTATTGCATATCAGGATTTTATATTATTGGATTGATGTTGGGTGTTGCTCATTCTTATGGTGATTCATAAAAATGTTCTGTTATGTTGATGAAATGTCTCAATCAATTCACGTTGCCACTCCTAATAAGTTCGACATTTCCTGTTCGATATTATTTAATTTTTTGCTTTGCGTTTGTTTATTCACTTCGAACCTGGCAACAGAATTTTAGTTAAGCTATATTTTGGAATATCCTGAAGTAGCTGCATTTAACGTTAAGAAAAGAAATGTATAACTTTATCATTACGAAACGTGTGCTCATATTATAGTTGTTTCATGTAAATACCGCATTAACGCTTTATTGTAAGGAGCCTCATTTATCCTGCATGTCGAAGTAAAAATAAGTGGAATATTGAAACCGAAGAATATTAGTTTCTCGAGTCCCAACAATTCACAATAGAAAGTTTTGAAAACATTAACGGTCCATTTTTAAGTGATATAGTGCATGAAAAAAATATTGGACAAATGTATTTTAAAGAATCCCCGATATGTGTGTGTGTAAAAGCTTCCTCTTAGTGTTTTTATACTTCTTTAAAGTGAAATTGCAACACTATAAAGGAATGTGTGTAGCCCTGCTAAAATAACAGAAATGGTAGTGAGTGAGTAAATATTAACGTTTATTCAGCTACACGAGGGCTTTTGGCAACCAACCTCGTAATTTTGAACCCCGGTCAAGTGACAAAGACGACACCTGAGTTGGCACCCCTTTCCTAACTTCCACACTACACTCATGGGAGGACGTTTGAGCCCCGACAGATTTAACGTACATCACACCCTACACACGCACGGGTCTTCAGCAGCACAAGGCTTTAACTCATGACACGCAAGCCACGAATCCGTGACCTTGACCGCAAGGCTATCACGTCAAAAACGGTAGAGATAACGCTCCGATGAACATGGTTAAAGAAAAAGAAATGGTCATTAGAGCAGTGCTTCTCAACCAGTGGCGTAACGTACACCCTCGCATTGAGGGAGGGCCCAGGGTTCTAGGGGGCCGAAACCCGATTGACACCAAGTTGCAATCCTTTGTAAAATCCGACTTTAGGCCCAAAACCGGTCTTTGCAGGAGAGGGGGCAAATTTCTATTACGCCACTGTTCTCAACCTTTTTGTCACTGCGGACCGGTTAACGTTTGACAATAATAATAACATAATAATTTTAATCTAATTGTATTTAAATATGGCTCTCTTCTCAGAATAAAATACAGTCACACCAAAAATGAAAATGTAGTGAATTAACACACATGAAATATAGAGCAATTTCCATGGAAAGTCACACAAACCCGAGAGAAATACACCACAGTAAATAAAACGGAAAAAATTTAGTTCCCTGAGCATGGCTCGGGGCTTACGGATCATTGCATTAGAGAACTGTTTATTCAGGATTTCTGCTCAATTAATATTTTACAT
This sequence comes from Trichonephila inaurata madagascariensis, assembly GCA_019973955.1. NCBI lineage: Eukaryota > Metazoa > Arthropoda > Arachnida > Araneae > Nephilidae > Trichonephila > Trichonephila inaurata. The sequence continues at coordinate 286,073 of BMAV01019023.1, forward strand.
CCTTAAAATATGTTTTAAGCAATTAAAATTAAAATTTTAATTGTTCTTGAATATTATTTCTATGTAAATGAAATCACACGCTTGCTAGCTAAATTGACGTATCCGATTGGGTAAGCAATTTAATAGTAACTATTAAGACATTGCATTTAAGTAATGGCTTCGTATTCATTATTAAAAAATAAAAGCAGTTTGGGATAAAACCTCATTCATAAAACAAGTAATATAAAATTTTTTTTCTAGTCAATTCCGACTTAGGTTAACAAAGAAAAACTTTATTTTAGATACTTTTTATCGAATAATTACAATCAATATAAATACTTTTTATCGAATAATTACAATCAATATAAATACTTTTTATCGAATAATTACAATCAATATAAATATGTATATACACATGACAGAATCACAATATTAAGTGGCAATTAATTTTTATTAATTATCATTAAAGTACCGTATAGTCATGCAAAGCAATCGTGTTTATAAAATTTCAGTTCAACCGAATGCTTTAAAAGGTGAGAGAAAAAAATCATTTAAAGTTTTGACCCAAGTCGCTAAAAATTAAAGCAACGTGACTGCATCTGTAATTCTTTAAATAATTAGTTTCAGTCAATTAATTTTAATTAATTATAATTAAGTTAACGTATTGTCATCCAAAATAATCGTGTATAGAAAATTTCAGCTCAATTGAGAGCTTTAAAATGTATTTCATTAACGCTTGAAAATTTGAACAAGATATATATAGGGAGGTTGTGAACTGATAGTACGAATTGAAAAAGATAGTAGTAGTGAATAAGGCAGCAATCCATATTTTATACAGATTAAAATGTGAAATGCTTTGTTTTGAGTAATCTCTTTTTCCTTCAAGCGTTGTGATATGCAAGTACAAATTCATCGTAAGTAAATCACGCGGTCTCTACAAAGAAATAAATTCTAATAAAAATTAAGAACATTTCGGACATATTTGAAGATTTAGAGTTATATTCCTCATCATAATCCTTTCTCTCTCTCTCCAACTTCCTTTTTGACTTTCCAGATACTCTACTGTCTTGAAAAAAATGTCAACTTTCATAATGTAAATAATTTATTTTCGCAATAGAAGAAATAAAGAGAAACCGAAAATTTTTATCATTATTAAACTTTTGATCATTATTAAAGTTTTGTCTTCTCATGTTTCATTATGAAATTGCCTGACTGAAAATTAATCGTGGCGTCTAATAATAATAGAAAGTTATTGCACAGATGGCGAAATTGTGTCGATGAATGGGTTTTTCATTCTCCAAAATTTTACATACAATAAGATAAAAAGTAACAGTTGATATATCGTTTTTATTTACATTTATTGTATATTATAGTCTCTATTTTTTATTATTCCTCTTTTTATAATCTGAATTTTCCTATAATTTGAATTTTTATATGAAGGCAGTGGAATCCCCAAAAAAGACTTTGGGAAAAGATAGATATATGTTCTTTGCTTTGCGAAATATCTTTTTCACTCGCTTTTCCCAGTATAACTTATTGAGAAAATTTATGAGTAGCATGAGACTTAAGAAATTAAAATTAATGATTTATTAAGTTTACAGCTTTTACAATATTTACAGTTAGATACAAGTTATTCAAACTATTGTGTATTTTAATACAACAGAAGATTTTATTAGTGATAGAGGAGGGCAGAACATACAAGAGGTCTCTTTTCGAGTGTTCCAAACGATCTTCTCTCTCCATTCTCTTGGGATGGGGCGGTCCATTGTTACATCTTGAATTTCACACAAGGTTCAGCTTGCGGGTGGAATTCAAATGTTGTTTGTCGCATGGCCATCGGTTGTCAGCGTGATGTCAGATGAAATGATCCTGCAATATTTTAGGGGTTCACTTGTGGTTATGAGTGGCGTAATGTTATCTGCATAGGAAAGCCGATCTTGCAGCTACGAGGCGGGAAAAAATTTCAATAGCCTTCATCTATTTTTTCGCATTATAAACTCAATAACTTTCTTTTCCACAAAAAAAAGTTAAAACTAACTTTTGCATTTAAAACAGAAAGAAAATTTAAAAACAGGATGTTATTCTTAAAGAGTAAAGGCAATGAGCATGTAATAAGGCGCTTAATCGCTTTTAAAAAAACTAAATTCTTTGCAAAGATTAAGAATTTGAAAGACAGGGAGAGTTAATGTATTCATAGAGTGGGAACAAAATTTGAAGAATGCAAGCAAAATTTGTCCTTTCAAAAATGTACGCGCATTTCAAAACAATTTCCTCATTAATTGTGTCACTCCCATGTCCATCCAAAGGGAATCTGTAAAAGTCGGTGGTTATTTGAATTTGTAAAGCTGAGAAGCTACATTGCTTCTGAAGCAAATTCATAAAATGCAAGCGTAAAAGAAGATCGTTCGTTCATAGCATTAATTTATTTGAAATTTGAATATTACGAAAGGAATATTTAAGTATGTTGAATATTTTTTATATTTACCACTGTAAGTCACTTCTAAAATTTAAGTTTATTCTGTAAGATACTCCTGGGAATAACAGAAGTTCTGAAGGTAATTCTGAATTCGCATAAATAAGGTGAGTGAGAAAACTACTTTAATTTGTTGATGATATCGCTCTAAAGTGAACTACTTCAAGAAGTACTTAGAGGTAAGTAAGTAGTTCCTTTTTATAGTCGAGGGTAATTCCTAGAAAAGTGGAAATTTTATGTGTACTTGGGGCAACAAGCATTGCTTAAAATGTAGAATAAGGGAGGATGGGGTTTTAGTTTGTCAGTTTTTGGCGACCGCAATGGGTCGTCGAGGAAAATTCTGGCGAAATAAAAAAACCTTATTAAAATTTCTGGTCAAGTATTATCAGAACAATCGCCAACGTTCAAGATAACTGCCGTTGGCTACCCCGTTTGAGGGCGTATGCACCGAATTGAAATCATGGCTTTTCATATAATGTTGCCAATAGGTTGCGATAATACGTAAGTACCATATTTCTTTATTTTCATTACAAAATTCCACTTTGTAAATTCTCGCAACATCTATCGCTAAAGTAAGTTGCTTGGTGATCGATGCTGTGCAGTACTCAGTATCCACTTGGTTACTGAGTACTGTAAATACTCATCTAAACAGACGTGTATCTTGCATTATCTCCATATTTCATGTGTATGAAACAGAAAAAAGAATTTTTTTCTAAAACAAATGCTTTAATTCTAAATATATTTGTAAATAACGGCTAATAAACAAACGTTGCGGATGCGGTGTAAATCACTCAGATGAGCTGCAAGTTTCCCAGATGAATGAAAAATAATAATATTTAAACATAATAATTTATTCCGTTGCAATCAGCTTAAACCTTGGCATTGATAACATTATACTAATGTTAACACAAAATATCTACCGTAAATTTATTTGAGCACATTGCGATGTACAGAAATAAAAAAAGGGAAATATAAACATAAATATAAATTATAGGTGAAGTAGTAGTTATATTTAAATATTGACATTAATTATTTTACAATCTCTAACAATACCGATTTTTAATGAGTTGATGTAACTTTAAGGTATCCGACTACGTTCGGTTGATTTTAAAAAGGAGCATAAATGGATACTTTTCATGATATTTAGTGTCACTTAGATTAGAATACATGTATAAAATTATTTTAAGGACATTTTGACAAAAAAAAATTATTTACTACTGGCTTAAAATCATCATTTTGATAAAAAAAAATTGAAATTTATTTTTTAGTCTATTTTTGTTGCTAGTTTAATAATGGAAGTGTTTATCTAGAGAACAGAACCCGTGACCTCTGGATCCGAAGCCAAGTATAACATGACCACTAGACCCGTCCGGAGGCTGTTACTGGCTTAAGTAGATACCACTACATATAAAATGTCCACATTTCTGATTCTTTAATATACAAAGCATATGTAAAGTATCTTGCTCTTTTTATTTCTAAAGCTCTCAAATAAAACACTATATAAGCAGCGTGAAATCCGGTATAAGACATGCACCTATACATTCAAATAGCAATTTTTAGATATGGGCTCCGCATAACGTGCACACACACCTTTTTTTTTATTAAGGAACATGAAATGTACCTGAGCAATGCTCTTATATTTTGAGGTATTATTTCAAGCTTTAGAAAAATAATATACTTCTGAAACTACAAACCATTGAGTTCATAAGGAATGTCATTTTATTTAAATAAACATTATTTCGTTAGATGTGGAAGTCTCTAATTTTTTCTACGTTAATCTTTTTTATTTTATTTTTACGGCTCTTATTTTTATACTCGGTGTATAATGCACATCCGTAAATTTCGAGCTCATTTTTTTGTGTTAAAAGTGCGCTTTATATGCCTATTTTCTACCAATTTCAAAATAAATTCTTTATAAACTTGTTTAATTTTTCGATGATTTTAGTAAAAATGTACAAAAACAAATTACTAAAACTGCATGTGAAATACAATAAGTATATAAATTCTATTCCATTTGAGTGTGTGCCTTATTTTCTAAATACTCTAAAATTAAAATCAAAGTTAAGGCAGTATTCGCATGTAATTTTCCAAAAATCCTTCTTAGATTTAGGGAAATTTAAAGTCGTGACTACGACAAATATTGCATCAATGTATACAAATCTACTCTGATTAGCATTTAATAAACATTGCATTTAGAAGTAATAAGAGAAACCCTTGGTGACTGGCCGTAATTTTGAAATGAGCAAAAATATCAGAGAGGGGAGGGGAGAGAAGAGAGGGAAAGGGGGGGGAAAAGGGGAGGGGGAGAAGGGAGAGAGAAAAGAGAGGAAGAGAGAGAGGGAGATAGTTAAATAGATAGATAGACAGAGAGTGAGAGATAGAGATAGAGAGATACTATAAAAGGAGAATTAGAAATAATAGAGAGAGAAAGAGATAGAAAAGAGAAGGATAGAGAGATAAGATAGAGATAGATTTGATAATATAGAGATACATAATAGAGAAGAGAGAATGTAGAATATGAAGAGAGATACTGACAGAGAGATAGAGATAGAGAGATACTGATACAGAGAGATAGTGAGATAGAGAAAGAGAAGGAAATAAGGAAAGATACACAATAAGTTATTGAAATAATTAAAACTAAGAAAATCATAGACTTTTTAAGACATATATTTTTAGAGAGAATTCTCGCAAGAACTAACTTAAAAGTATTGGATTAAAAGATAATTTTTAAAAAACCATTGCTAATTTTCCTACATAGTAAAAATACAGAAAAAATTAATTATTTCTAATTAATCATTTCGAAAGTCAACAAATAACACAAAGAAATTGTTTTATTACATTTTATCAGTTCCAAAATATTTCTTTTGACTGAAAGAAATCAAACGAATCTGCTAATGTTCATACCTCAAGAATATTTGTAAAGACGTGAAATATATATAAATTTTCCGATTATTGGTGAGAATCGCTTTTTGAAATATAAACTATATAATTGTATGAATAAACGATTTATGGACTTCAAACTTTAATTTGATTTAATTTCTGTTGGAATGCTGTGTATATTTTTCCCAAATGGTGTACCAAGCATTGGAAAACAAATTTTATATTTTCATTTTACTGCTTCTCTTGAAGAAAGAGCTATGGAAAATTCACATATTTAAAATATGATAAACAATCACAGTGCACAAAATAGACCGCTTTACTTAAGCAGAGCAAAATAACCAAAGCAATTTCCTGGTGCCCAAATAGTTTTGCATAGTTATGTCTGTTATACATGGATTTTCAATTCGTGCGTGTAATTCATAGAAGACGTTGAAATTTCATAAAAGCTTCTCTTATAGATTAAGTAGTTTGTATTATTCTGGCTTAGTTTTAACCCCTTAAACGGTGAATTTTTCTAGACCCAAATGTTCCAAAATGAACACATTTTTTTGTATATATAGCTAACATAATGCGAAAATGGAAAAATTTTATTTTAATTTTCAATTTTAAAGTTTCCACACTATTTTTTATTTTATAATTGTGGAACACAAAAGACTCCTTAAAGTTTGCTTTTTTAAAGTACATTTTGCATGCTATGAAAAATTTTTATCTATCTTAAAAGAATTTCTCTCACATTTACAAAAAACTTTCACGTTTGTACCTCTTTTTAAAATGGTTGAGATTTGCTTGTGTGTTCATATATATAACCCCAAACTTTGAAGTATGGGTAATACTTGTCTTACATTCATGAAAACAGGTATAATATCGGCGTTTTTGGATTATCTTTCCATTTCCATTTCTTCTCCAGAAACATATTACACACTTATTATTGCCTTGTTCTTTATCAAACATTTTCAAGAATCTAAATCCCTGCCTTAAATGAAAAAAATTTAGCCCTTTCCCGAAAATTCCAAAAGAGAAATATTTGACAATGGGCAAATTTATCTCTAAAACATAGCAATAATAATCTTTCCCAGAAGAATTAAAAAAAATTTACAAATTAAAGTAAAAGAAGTATCGGTGCCCGTACGCTGAAGAAAACAGGTTTGGGAACTTGGTAGCTCTTTCGGTGTATGCGCAAACCAGTGAAAGGGTTAATATAAAAAAAACCTTATATTTGGGAAATTTTTTTATATAGGGTTTTAAAACAGAGAGGATTATATTGAGTTAGGAAATAATCTATAAATATAGATTCAATGGTTAATTGCGCTATTTATCAGAATTACGGTTTACGTCGATCCCCCCTGATCAAAAGCCCCCCTATTTGGTTGTTTTTTATTGAATATATTTTAAAGGTACCGACTCTTTTGGAAAAATGAATTTTCAAAAAGCGTATAAATGGATAATATTTTTAAAATTTTTTGTCACTTTGATTAGGGAAAAGTATATAAAATTGTTTTAAAAATATTTTTACAATAAAAAAATTTTTTAAGTGCAAAAATTTTGGGCAAAAATTAACATGGGAAAGAAAAATTTTCAAAAATTCTCCTTTTTTGGGGAAAAAAACTTTTATTATAATAAATATTTTGCCTGTCTTTGCTCAGACCTCGTACAGAGGCTCAACTAGAATTTTTTTAAATATATAAAATTTTTGAAGTGGGTTTATCCCCTGTTTTAAAAACAGGGGGGAGAAATTTTTTAAAAAAAAGCCGGGTAAATTTTTTTCCCAAAATTTGGGGGTAACCTGAAAATAATGTAAATTTTTTTTAAAAAAAATTCAGACTCTTTTTGGGGACGTCTTTACTTTTTTATAAGCAAAAAAATTATTTTTTTTGGGATTTTTACGGAGAAATTTTTAAAAAGTTTTTTAAGTTAATTTTTTGAAAATGCTGTATTTAAAAAAATTTTTTTTGTAAAAAATGTCCTTAAAACAATTTTATCGTATTCTAATCTAAGTGAACCAAAATCGAAATTATCCTTTTATGCTTTTTAAAACCCGTTCTAAGTTGATCCCTTAAGATCATAAAAACTAATTTTTATTATGTCAGAGTTTAGAGTCAACCTTTTTTCCCTCCCAGGTCCTTTGGGGTGGTAGGAGATGAAACCCCCAGCGCGCGGGGTATCACAAGGTGTGTGACGAGATCTATCCACATCACTTAAAGAGTAAACTTGTATATTAAAGGATTATGGGGTTTCTCCCCAAATTTTATTATTTAAGAAGTTTAGATATTCATGCATAAATTTTTAGGGAAAATTTACTTAAAAACTGACGTGGGGGGGTTTTGGGTTTTTTCGCGGGCCCTTTCTGCCGGTTCAACCTTCCCAAGCGCGATTTTCAGAGCAGAAAATCAAGTTTGAGTTTGAGTGAATTTTAAACGTCGCACGTTCAGCTACACGGGGGCTTTTGACGAACCCCCGTTTTTAAAGGTCGGCGAAAGACACCCGGGATTGGCACCCCCTCTCCCTAATTACCACACCACACCAACGGGGGTGACATTTCAGCTCGACAGATTTAACGTGCATCGCCCCTACTTTTGGGGTCTTGGTATTGGCCGAACCATGACATGCCTGCCAGGGTTTTCCGGATACCTAATCACTGAGCCCGCAGCCCCTTCAGAAAATCGACAGAGGCCATTTCATATGATTGCACAGCATGTAAAAGATCCTTAGAGTGTTTGATTGGCTTGGGTGCTGACGGTAAAATTAAATCCTTGTACATGTTCGCATCAACAGAGCTCAGATGTCTCCCTCTAAGGAGGAAACTAGGCGTCAAAAGTTTAAAAAAAAATGCTGCAATTGGTATTACACCTACATGGTGCCGCACTAAAATTTGACATCAGCTAACGGGGACAGCACTAGGTTTGCAATGGTACAGCACCAGCTGATTAAAAATAAAAAATAAATAAATAAAAGCTTTAAAAAAATCCCGGTCTTAAATTTAAAAAATACTTAAAATTATCTTTAAAAAAAAAAGACTTAATTTTAAACATCCTGTTCTTAAATCTTTTTCTACAGATGTTATTTCTATAAACTTGATGTTGCCTTATAAGAGTGTAGGTCTTCGTTTTGCGTTGTCGGTGAAATGTAAGATTATTCACAATCAAACTATATAAGCATATAAACAAGTGCTATATAAAGCATATAAATTAGTGCTTTAGTTATTTACGTAACTGTATTATAGTGTCAAATTTTGTGCTTCATTTAGATATTTTGTTACCTTTGACAGAAAGTAAGCAGCACAAACATTCGAAAATCATCTTTAAAACTGAAATTCTCTAGAATATAAGTGAAAAAGCAACAAAAATTGTTAACATGGAATTATAAACAAAAGTGCAAAAAATCTTTTGTATTATAAAATAAAATAGTTAGTTAAATAGTAGATTTAAGTTTTTTACTCTTTTACAAACATATTTTCTTAAAATTTTGCACGTTAAAAAAATTCCTGATTTTTAATAGAATGACAAAATGTTCAAAACACATGTTTTCTCATAGATTAGCGGATGAAAAAAAAATTATTTCTTAAAATGTTGCCAATCATAATATTATGATTTAATTAGAGAGAAAGTATTTTAAAGAGCTATTAAAGGGAAAAAAGATTATTTCAAGATAAAAATATAGGTTGAAAAAACTCCAAGGAGTAGTTTTAAAAGAGCATGCATCTGTAAACATGTATGGAGAATAATATTATTTTTGCCATATTTTTCTTATAAGTTATGAATTTTTTCTGCATGTAAAACAGTTTTAGTTTTAGTAAATGTAAGAAAAGGAATTGTGAGCTATAAGCTATATTGTCTTGTTAAATTTATAAATATATTGTTTAGCCATGTGTTAGATTTATTGAAATTCTCCGTATATGATTAATGAAATTATATATATATATATATATATATATATATTGAAGGAAAAAGAAGTTTTTAATGAGTTAATTTTACGTGAATTGCAAATTAAACAAAATAAAAAAGCTTTTTGCATCTTTCAGCTGAACAAAAAAAAAAAAAAAGCCCATATTTGTTATGTTTTAAGTCTGTAAGTCTAATAGCTGTCAATAAGGATTTTAAAATTTATAATGCCCCGTAACACTCTTATGGGTCGATTTTTGAAAACACTTTCCTAAGCTGACCTCTGCTTAGCAAAATTAACGCATTGTTGCACATTTTGTGTAATGAACGCTTAAAATAGTGTAAATAATTTATATCTGGGATGTGTAATACGTTAATATTACTTTTTTGTATTTATTTTATGTTATAACTGTAATATTCGCAAGCAACGCCGTTCCTTACATAATAATGGCGATTCAATGGAAACATAGCGAAATGTTGGTGATAGAGCCAAGTTGGCATTATTTTTGGTCACCATGTTGCCAACTTGGAGATTGATTGAATTGTGCAGAAGTTGATATGCTGTAACGCCACCTGGTGGGGAGCTGCAACAAAGAGGCTAGCACAAAAAATTTTCCACAAAAAAATACATATACATGCCAATTTTCATAGTGATCGGTTGAACGGTGTTGGAGTGAAGAGAGGTCATGCACACAAACGTCCATTTTTTATATATAGATTATTGTATGGTGAAATGGTTTTTATATAAAAACAATTTCATATGGAAGAATTATTTTAATTACAATTAGAGAAAAGAGAAAAGTATTTTAATTAGTCTTGATAACTCACTGTCTTAATCATAATTTTCATTTAGTTTGCAACAATTAGACATTTACTAAGCTTATGTTTTTATTCCCCGTCTGCATATTCTGAGTAGTTAAATGAATTCCAAGGAAGAAAGTTACCAGATATATTAAAAAGCAATTTACGCCTCTGAAAAGAAAGTCCCTCTTGATTATAGAAAATTACCTTTATCTAATAACCACATTTGCCTGTGTCCTTGTCATTTAAACGCTAAGTCCAAAAGGTGTTCTTTGTAATTGTGTTAACACCTTGGAAAGCAAAGTGGGCTGCAAATACAGGACGGAAAAGAAGGAAACTTAAATAATGGAATAACGATTGATTTAGGTTCCCTTCCTCGAAATTTTGAATTCTCCAGTAATTATATTTCAGAGATTCGTGAAGGAAAACCAAAGAGCTGTTTATGCGGATCAATATTTCTGTATAAAATGATTTTAGTATTGGAATGATATACAGTCGGATCCCGATTTAACGAACTTTACGATTTAGCGCAGCGTTTCTCAAACTGTGGGGCGCGCCCTCCTTGGGGGCGTGATAACTGTATGGGGGAGGAGGCGAACATATTGAAAAGTCAAAAACAAAAGATTATTTAAAAAATTACTAATTTACTGAAAAGTAAGCAAAATACATTCTGACATAATAAAAAATAAAATGCACATTTACACTTATATGATATACTTATAAATGTATCAACACTACACAACGTATTTGATAAGTAATTTAACAATGCTAAGTTAAGAACAAGTTTAATAATAACCAGTGGCCCCATGGTCTTGTCATATATAAAATTATTTCCAAAAATTAACACTTATCTTGATAATTTGTTCCGTTTATAATTAATCAATTGACTCTGTCAAGGTTCTTTTATTGTATTTCATAGCCTTCGGAATAATTTTATGGATAACCGTGCACAGAAAAGATATGCATTTCGGAAAGACGTATATATACGTCCGGGGAAAATAATGCTTTGGCTGAGTGAGACATTTGTATGAGCCGGTGTTCCTTTAAATGCTTAAGTCGTATTATAGTTTTAGCATCAAAGTATAGTATAATTGATTTCAATAGATTATAATTGTATAGAGGGGGCGCGATGAAAATTAGGATTGAATATTCGGTCGCAAATATTGAAAGTTTAAGAAGCACTGATTTAGCTAATTTTTCTTTCCCTCCGATTAAAATGAAGGCAAAATATCACTATTTAACGTATTATAAACCCCGAATCGACAAATTATTTCAACAGTCGAAAAAAAAATTTTTTTTTTTAGTTTGGATTTGATAGCGGTTCTACATTCGCCAGTAATAGCCTCTGGACATGGGTGATCACTTTTGTCTTGTGGTTTTGTTACTGGGTTTTGGATCCATAGGTTGCGGGTTCTATCCACCGGATAAACGCCACTTCAGATTATAAAATATTGGATTTCTTTCAAAATAACACATCCTTTTTATTCGGAGCAGAAAATACTTATCTTACAAGCAGCAAATCTTGAGAGGAAAGGGTGCAACCCATTATTAGATTTTATAGGAGCTCATGAGTCACGAGTGTCACCTATCGCGTGAGTTTTGAATGAGACAGGAAATTTCTTTTTTATCATATCCAACGGTACCGGTATTTATAGGAGTTAAATAAAAAGTGTACAATTTCTAACTGGGATATTTTTTGTGTAGTTGCTTTTTATAGAATATCCTAAAGGTAAGTGCAAAAAATGTGTATTTTTTTTGGACCCTTATATTACTGATAACACTGAATTAATGAATAAAATATCTGGTCTCGATGAATTTGTTAAATCGCGATAGATTGTATATTCTTTCTCCGAATGGCTTCTATATTCAAACAATGAATATTTTTAAAAAAAGAATAAGCAATATAATTATAGAGACCTTCAGAAACTCTGAGAATTGTAACAAGTTTCTAATTACTTGAATTTTTTTTAATGCATGAATTTCCATCAAATATTTTCTGTAAGTTATCTTTCATATGTCATTAAAGTATCCAAGTTCCTTAAAGTTGTAAATTAGTAAACTAAGTGTTAACTAAGTAAACTAAGTATTTAACAAACTAATTACTTAGAACGAAGTTGTTTTAAATTTAAAGTTTATATAAAGTTAGAAGCACAGATTTATTAAGTTTTTGTTTATTTTAACTTAAAAGGTAGTTGCCTGATATAGGGAACTATATGTTAAAGCACCCAGACGGTACAGGGCAGGGGTGGACGGACATTTCCAGGGTACGAGTTACGTCTGCTGTTTTTGAGGTGTTGCAGTAAACCCCCCAGTGGCGTAGGTGTGGCCATTCTGTATTAACCCTCTGGCCGGAACATCAGTTTTTTGCCGCTCTCAGAACCTCCATCTGACAGACGGGTACGCAATTTTTTTTTGAATTTTATTACCTTAAGGACTGTTTTAAATGTCCTTATCGCTCATGAAATTGAGTAGAATTTTTAATATTTAAGTCTTTACGAGGCACACTATATTAATATACCTTTATCACAGGAATTCTGACTAGTATTTTTATAAAAACTGATTCGAAATTATTTATATTCACATTAAAGTAATTAAAAATAATAATACCAAAAACGAAAAAAACTATGGGAATATAGATACTGATAAACGGTACGATAAGAAAAATCGCACATATATCGTGATTTGAAAAAATCGCAAGTACCACCACGTGATCCTCTCACTGGGTGGAGTCCAACTGAAGATGTCAAGGCAGCCCACCCCAAAAATCACACCACAGAGTTATCTACAGGCATCAAAGCAAATCATCCCCGTCTGAGAGACGGATGTTCCGGTAAGAGGTTTAAAATTGTACGTTTTTCCTTAACACTTGTTTTCGACATTATACACAACTCCCCCTCCCCGAAGTACCCCAAATTGTCAAGTTGTATGCTTGAACAACTATAAGCGACTTCTAGACCTATGACGTATTCAATGCAGCGAACAGAGAAGGTATGCGAACCGATGAACCTAGAGCCACCTTAGGTACCAACCATTGCCGAGATCCGCGTCATCGTGGGATATGACATCAACACTAGAGCCCAATCCAGTGGAAGCGTCGCGTGTGTGACATGATGTCTCAATAACCAATCCCGTGCTATCACGGGAAAAGCTAACCAACCATATTTATTCTCCTCTGCAGTTGGCGCTTATGGTGAATTAATTTATACGGCTGGCATTGCAGTAATCGATTTTTTTCCTCTACAACGACAGTGAATGCGTTAAACGTTGTGAAGCCCCCACCCCAGTGGGGACCTCAGTTCTACATTATCTACGCGACCTGTTTAAGTGGGAAAGAACGAAGAACCACTCAAATCATTCATTCTAAAATCTATTTATTAAAAGATCTTAGTTTAAACACAATACACAACAATAATAATTAAGTAAGATGATCTAGAATGAGAAGATGCAACACGTATATTACCAAATAGTCGCGTACTTGACCACTGAAACTAACTTTATTGATTAATTCCTCTATCACTAATATACGCCCTTACCTCAAAGCTTATATAAATTAGCTTACCGCTATATCCTAAGTAATAAGCTAAGTTCTTTATCTGTTCTGATGTGGCTTTAATCCGACAGAGTTCCTTTTGGCCTCGAATCCACTTTTGGTTCGTCAGTTCCGGCACGGCCAGGCTATTTCACAGAGTTAGGATTCTTCTAAACTTTATCTCAAGTCCCTTTACAGCTAACTCTCTACTTAGCGACTTCACTTATCATTATTAATTATTACTATGATAAAAAGAGAGAATCGTCTTGGATTAACTGGATTTTTATCCAAGAAAAAGGAAATTATGAATACTTATATTTGTGTCGAGAAACGCTAAATGTTATTAAAGAAAGATATAATCATCTTTAATATTCAATTAATCACTAGTTTATAAAGTAAAGGGATTCACCCCGATTAAAACATTCTAAAGCATAAAGAAAAATGATAAAAGCTTAAAGTATCGCTTTCACGGAGAGATGCTGAGTATTATATCATTTTAACCTGATGCTACCCCGCCATTCTTTCTTGATTTTAAAAATTTAATGCTAATGACGGTAATGAGGAACTTTTGGCGGTAGTAATCATTTTGAAGAATGATAAATTACAAAATAAAATGTATTCTAGTGGAGAAAGTTTCAGAAATTTTAGTTTAGAACACATTTTCTCAACTCACTTAATGAAAGTGCCCCCATGAAAAGAAAGCATATTCTGAAGAGAATGATCGTTTGACTCATAATGTTTCTTTTTGCTTGGGGACAATATAATTATTCATATGAAAAAAAAAAATGTTTTAAATGATTGATTGAATGGAAATATTTTCAATTGTGGATTGGGTATAAGTAAGTTTTGAATTAAAGTTTTATATGAAGAAATTTCTTCCAAATAGAGTAGTGAAAATTTTATTTTTTTAATACAGTGAAAATCGTTTAATATGAAACTGAGGGAATTAAAATATTTTTTTGTGTTAAGCTACTGCAAAAAAAGTCATATATTCCACAAAATTAAATTTATTTTTGTACATTTTATTTACAAAGATATGCATAAATACATGTATTTAATAAAATTCAATGAGAAACAAAAACATTCACAATGAAGTTAAACATAAATTTTTCATGGTTTTGAAAAACAAAATATTTATTGAATTTTTGGAAAATAATCTGATATTTTCTTTGGTTTGTTTTTTTAGCATCAAATTCTTAGCAAATCTTTCAATGTCGTCCATTTTGTTGTTCATTTAACCATTGGAATGTACGTCTAAGTAACTACGGATACTTTTCATGATGTTCCTTATTTCGGGTGGAGTGATCAGGAGCTGCATTTCTCATTTCATTTCGTCATCGGAATATTGTAACAATGATATTTTTTTACCTTTGAACAAACTCCCAAATGTCTTTGTCTGGAATAATTGAGGCTGTACACACATCATCATCATTTACTGCAAATAATTCTTCCGATGATGAACCTGCGTGGATGGTATTTTCCGTATTTTGTTCCTTCCCAGAATGGAAAATCTTTTCAAATTAAGCGATTCAAGTTAAGAGAAAAAATACATTAGTAGTTTATCGGGACAGTTGTATATTATTTCATGATAATCGATTATTTAGTATTAAGCATTTTTGCGTTAAACGTACTTCACTGCATTTAACACCTTGTTCATTAATAAGTATTTCAATTCAATATAATATTTTTCGATCTTTTAAATTTTTATAAAACTATACAAAATTAAGTATTTAATTATAAAATTTAAAATTTTCATAAGTTATAAACACGTTATAAAAAGTTTACTAAAATACTAATTGATAATACTTTATCATTTTATGAAAATTAAAAAGATTCAAAGACATCTTTATTTTTTGAATTCAAATGGCAAACTTATTCAATGATTTTTAATATTATTTTCAAGCATTTTTGATACATGTAAAGATGAGAATATGGGAAAATGCATACGTATCTTAAATTGCTCTTTATATTATATCCAGAAAAATGATTTCATTCTACTTTCAACAATTCACGTATCGTCGATTATTGTCATTGACATACAAACTGATTAGCTGCTTTTTAAAAATACTTTTATGTCAAGCACATTATCACTAAAATAAGTTGAATTATCTTCAATTTTTATTAACAGTATATCGTTATTTATAATTAAATTATGACAGAGAAATAATTGTGACAATTTTTCATAAATGGTAAGATACTAGCTCCTTGACCCTTAAATGGTTTGCCCGTACTTCCTTACGGGCTACCAAAAGCTAGCTAATATCTATGGTTTTCTATCTTTGGTTTGCATGAATTTTTAATTCTTATAGTGAAATTTCAGTGCTAGTGTTGTGACGGGCTCATCGCGTTTTCTACTAAAAACTCCTCTTGGGTTCTTTGGGGCCGAAAAAGGCAAATTCTTTCCAATCAAATCCAGAAGCGAAACGTGAACGTGGAAATTAGAAACCTTTTAAATAGCAGAAGTTTAACGTAAGTGGATGACCTATCGGGAAGTGATTATGCTAGTCTGGTTTAAGTGCGTGAACTGAAGGAAGAGAAGAAAGCCGTCATTGAGTGTGAAGCTATCCGTGACTGAATGATCAAGTCAAGGTAGATACAATTCCACGCGAGTTAATCAAAATATATTTAGGATCCGAGAGGATTGCGGTTAAACAAGAGTTTAAGGAAGGATAATTCTTGTATCTATTAGTAGCTGTGATATAAACAGAGATTAGGAATAGACGGGAAAGTTAAATATAGTGGTTAAGATCGCGATTATTTGGTAATACGTATTGTGTTTTTTCTCACCTCAGATCCTCTAAGTTATAATATAAATATTATCATTGTTAGTGTTTAAGTTTAGATCTTAATAAAGACATTTTAAGATCATGGCAACGCCTGGTTCATCATTCACTCCTACACCTCTAGGTCACGAAGATAACTTAGGAGTAAGGTATCACCCACAGGTGAATACCTCACAGTGTTTTTGAAAGAAGTAGTTTATCCATGGTACTGAAATACTTCTTATTCTGGATTTTCTTTGTGGTGAAGCGAGGAATTTTTCATTGAAGGCAGGAATTTAAATTCTGGAAAATAATCGATAAAGGACAGGGATTGGTAAGGCAGTATGTAAATGAAAATGGGAAGATAATCCAAAAAAGCCGATATTATCTCTGCCCTTGTTGCAATGTAAAACTTAATATTACACCATGTTTCAAATTGTGTGTACGTTTTATGCACACACACACAACATCCTCAACTGTTTAAAAAAAGATGTACAAAAATGAAATTTTTTTGTAAGTATGAGAGAAATTCTTTTAAGATATAGAAAACAGTCTTCATAGCATGCAGAGTATACTTGTAAAAACAAACATTTAAGGGTTTTTGTGTTCTCCAATTATAAAATAAAAAATAGAGTGAAAACTCTAAAATTGAAAATTAAAATCAAATTTTTCCATTTTCGCATTTTGTTAAAGATTATGCTTAGTTATATGCGATAAAGAATGTGCCATTTTTTTGGGAATATTTTGGGCAAAAAATTGTCTGCTTAAGGTATCCGACTACGTTCGGAACCATGATTTTGCAAAAGCGTGTAAATGGATAATATTTATGATATTTAGTGTCACTTAGCTTAGAATACATGTATAAAATTGTTTTAAGGACATTATGACAAAAATTATTTAAATAGCAATATTTGAAAAATTCTTAGAATAACTTTTCAATGTTTTTTTAAAAAAGCTTCTATTGTATTAGTATTTTGCCTGTATTCATCTCAGACTTCTGTACAGAGGCTCAACTAGAATTTTGAAGTGCATAACTCGGAAGTCGATTTATCCATGTTTTACGAAAACAGAAGAGAGAAATTTTAAGTAAATACGCCGATAATTATTTTAAATGGTTGTAACTCTGAAAATAATTTGAATTTTTCAAAACTCATAGTGGAGCCTCGGTACAGAGGACTGATCTATATTCAGGCGAAATATTAATACAATAGAAGCATTTTTTACAAAAGGAGAACATTTGGAAAAAAGGTTATTCTAAGTTAATTTTTTGCCACGATATTGTATTTAAATAATTTTTTTTGTCATAATGTCCTTAAAACAATTTTATACATGCATTCTAATCTAAGTGACACTAAAAATCATGAAAATTATACATTTATGCGTACTTTTAAAATCATGGTTCCGAACGTAGTCGGATACCTTAAGAAGTTAAGTATTTTTATAGCTAAACTTCAACCAGAAGCTGACTGAAAAACCAAAAATTTGAAGTATTTTCTTGAAAAAATTAAATTGATAATATATTCTCTTGAAGAAATTATTTTAATTATTTGGGATGTATTAGGTTAGATATGTTTGAGATTAAAGTATCAGGGAAATATTTCCCTTTTTTTGAAATCAGGCTTCTCTTATTTTTTGGTGGATTCAAATTATTATGTCTTGTATGAAGTATTACTAAACCTAAGAAAAGCAATGTTTTATTTTTAAGGAAATATTTTGGCACTACCGCTTTGAGCAAATCAGTTACCTGCCTTTTTAGAACAATATATAAATGTTTTTAAAAATTATTTGATTTTCGTACAAATCTTACAGAGTGAGCTACGAAATACCGTTATTTATAACATCGGGGAAAAAATTCTACATCATATATCCTTACGTGTTTATCAAATTTAAAAAATGTTTCCTTACTACAATTTTCACCGAATTAGGTTAAACAGAAATTGTTATATATATATATATATATATATATATAATATAGGCTAATTCTCTCTACAAACAAGAGATAACATCCAAACAATAACATTCGACAAACACATAGACAGTAGGAAAATCACACAATGAAGGACATATGAGTAATCGAGATTATAAATATAAAATGGATGCTGCAATGTTATGAACATTACTGACTTAGGACAGCTATATATATATATATATATATATATATAGCTCCTTTAGCACTGTTGGTTCTAGAACTTCTTCACTTTTATTTTATTATACTATACATATAAATATATCACAATACGATATTAATATGAATAAGGATACTTTAAATTCTTTATAAAAGATGGTATTCAATACTTAAAGAAGTCTTAAGGCATAAAAGTACCCTAAAAGTAGCAAAACTATCGAAATTTGGGTGGTTTTTTTTTGTGCATTTTTCTATGGCCCATACATTTGGGAAGCTTGATCCAAAATTACAGATCTGAAAACCAATTAGTTTTTGAAATATTTGACTTTTTCCGAGTCTAGATTTTAGTTTCTGTTACATTTCACAAGTCATTTTTTCATTTCTGATTCTATTTATTAATTTAGTTTTGAACGCAATCTCTGTTTCCAGAGTGAAAGGGCTAGTGACTGCAATTTTTATTACTAAAATTTTTTTAGTTTGCTTATCTTTTGAGTTTGTGAATAGTTACTTAATTAAATTTGATTTCAAGACCAATATTTATTTTTACACATGGTTTATATAAATTAGAAGCTTTTTACTTTGTTTATATTAATTTTTTTCCTGTTGAGAAAGCTCCACAGCCAAAACGTTCCCAGCTTGCTATGGGAAACTATATTTGGAAGAGATGGAATACGACTGAAAATAATAAATCTAAAATCCAGCCTGCCTTCAGCTGATACCAGAAGCACACACAGGAATTTTTCAAGGGGGGGGGTCCGGGGTTGAAAGTTCCCCATTCTTGTATCATGCTATTTTTGATTTTGTCCATTTTCAGGAACAAAACACAGTAAAAAACTAATTATTGAATAAATAATTAGCATTAATCAATAAAATTAAGCATTAATAACAAATATTTAGTTAAATTTTACGTATTATATACTTAAAATTATAACCAATCGAAAAAAAATCAAGGACTTTGGGGGTCTGGACCCCCAGGACCCCCCTTTGTGTGCGCCACTGGCTGATACTATAATGAAACTTCAAAATACAAATGTCCTAAATACAAATATTGCGAAAAGAAAATATTTCCTTGATGTTTCAAACTACATTATAGTAAATACACTGATGCAAAAAAAAAAAAATTCCAACACTAAGAAAAAGATATTTTTGAGTAATGGAATTTAAACAATGCGATTTTCTAGTAACATGTTTAGTTAATTAAATTTTATAGAACACAGGTTAATTTAAGCTCAAGAAAATGCATTTCAATGTGAAATGCTATTACATTAATAGAAGGCACAATCTCCAGAATTTTGATTGCAAGCGTGTATGTATTGTGTCATACATGTGCCGAATGTCACTTTGTGATAAAGAGTTCCATGCTTGTTGCACTCTGTAAAATATAGGGATGGTCAGTGCTGGCTATGGATGATGTTGGAGTTATCGCTCAATGATATCATATGCGTGCTCAATTGGAGACAGATATGGGGATCTCAAAGGTCAAGGTAACACTGTGCAAGTACCACATTGCGGTATTTTAAAGTCACGCAAAAAAAAACTTTCTTAGCTGCTCCGATTTAAAACTGAAAAACAAACTACATATTATTTACAAACTTAGTGATTTCTTAGCTTACGTTTGTATTATTATTATTTTGCGTATAAATTGTTTGTGTTTAAAACTTTTGTGAAAATATTAGGTTAAGGTAAAGATGCATAATCTGTCTTCGTAACAAATGCTATCAACATTATGCAAAAGAATGCTTTGAGTTAAAAAAAATTTTTTTTCAGTCATAATTAATTAAACTAGTGTTTTGACATAGAACATGTTGAAAAATAACATATTAAAAATTAGAGCTTTACAGGCATTATAAGTTTTTGTTTTATGCCTTTACAAATTTTAAATGGGTTTATCTCAGATTTTTAATATTGAAAAAAGACGTAGGAGTTTTCTAATCCATAAGGCGTTTTTTTCCTGCTCAAGATAAGAGTCTCGGAATTTTTTTGTATATACCCCAATTATATGTTCTATAAAATTAAGTTTAAATTTAGGCCTGAGATCAATAGTCTTTTTTAAATTGCTTAAGTTAATATTTCTTAAAAAAATTATTTTTTCTAGGTTTAGATATAAAAAAAATGATTAAAAATTAACATGAGAAGACATTTTAAAATTTTTTGTGTTCCCAATAATCTAAGAAACATAAATCACTTAAAATGACTAAAGATTTAAAATTGAGCATTTTATAAGAGTTTAAAAATGGCTTGTCAAACTGACTTATCATTTTTAGATTCTTCTGAATAATATAATCTGAATGTAAAATATAAATTACTTTTACTGTCTCGGAAAGCATTTTTTTGAAAAAAGGTGCTGTGTTGTATTAATTCCAAATTTAAAACTGATTAGCTTAAAGATACTTTCCACTATAACCACATTAAAATAATTTCTTATATTTCCTTGCATTTTATCACGGTTATGATATACAAAACACACACACACACACGCACGCGCGCGCAGAAATTTAAAACTACAAATTTCTGAGGAAATACCTTTTTTTCATTCAAATTGGTAATTGAAACATTTCACTTTTCAGGCAAAATCGAATGAGAGAATGAAAGAAAATAAAACTGTTTGCCAACCAGCAGACGCAGACACTTCCATTTTGATGATAGGTGACAATGCAGTCTTCCGGGGTTAATATTGAAAGAATCTTTGACACATTTGTGGTTTTCTTTGACGGTCACTGAAGAAAACATAATTTTTGACGTTTCTCACCCCATACATTAACACATTTCCGACAATCCATATCTTTATTTTTGACACCTGTCATGATGTAGTCGCAACCTTGTGATCATATATATATATATTCCCTTTTTGATATTTAGCCAAATAAAATATTGATCGAATCGAATACATATGTTACCGTTAAAGTGTGAAATCCGTTAATTTATAGAATAGCTATAGGTATTTCATGAAATAACTGGACAAGTCATATAAAGTATATAAAATTATTGAATTTGTAACGTCGTCAGTCATTCGTACACAAGAAAATTTGTCACAGCCATATTTAAAAAATTAAATAGTATTTAATAGATTCAAAAATATTCATTAAATAGGCCAATGCCGGGCGGACAATCTTTATCACTCGAGGTCAATCCCTAGCTTTTCCGGGCTCCAGTTTACTCCATGGCTCTATCTCTCCAAGTTTCTCCTCTCTCCGTTCGTTCCCCCTTCAGGTTTCCTCCTCTCGTCCGTTTGTCTTTTTTCCTCTTCAAAATTCACCCCTTTTAAACACCAGGGGCGGGTCCACCACACGCCCTTCGTTTTCCTCATTGGCAGGTCAAAAAAGAAAAAGGTCTGCCCTCGTCTTCCTCATTGGCAGGTCAAAGAAAAGGTCTGCCCTCGTCCCGGGCCACCTTCGTCTCTCATTTACGCGGAAAACACAAACACATTCCCCGTCCGTCTGGAATCCAAGGGCGCCATAACTCACATCTATTCATCTCACACCTAGGCTTCACAGCCCCACTCTCAATGCATCGACTTCTATTCAAACTTTCATAAAGGAATGCCTATTGACAACGGCATTCCTTAGCCATTGTATATTCCAGACAAGATGTCTGCGCTTGTCCGAGGCCAGTCAACAAACAATGACCCCATGGCCACCTGCACCTGTCATCCAACATCTGTTTGGTGATGGATGGATAGGGTGATTTCAGATGAATTGGCAGGGTGGGGTTCGCATCAATCGAAGACGTTACAAATTCTACGATTTAACTAGGTATTCTGTAGAATAACGATTATTTGATTGTTAAGGTATGAAATACGGCACTGGAAAGTCCTTTGAACCAGTTCTAGCTGCTTTTAGTCAGTTTTGAACCGCTTATAGCTCCTTTGCAACGATTTGCATGTTTGTGTGTGTATGCTTCAATTCCGTTGCTTTTAAACATAGAATTTAGGCGGTGTATTTATGTTAGCGTTTTTTACTGTTTGAATTATTAACAAATAATTTTGCAACCTGTCTTCAAGCAATGACTTCTGCAAGAATGGAAGACGAACCTGTAAATAAGGAAGATTCAATGTGAGAGATTTGAATCTTTATTAAATAAGTGGGGTACAAAGGAAAAATAGCAGAACTTTCTGGTGAAAAATTATTAACTTTGATAGCACATGTAAAAAAGTGCTAAAACAGCACTGAATAAGCTGGGGTAACTATTGGTTACCCCAGTATTATGATATCATTGGAGTTCAAGGAGCAGAAAAGTAACGGATGCAAAACACATATTCCTTTTTTCCTTTCTGTTTTACTAATGTTTGCAATATGTATGAGCATTAATAAGTCATATTATGATATGGTCGATCTTTGTCGACCATATCTTTGTGGGTCAGCGTAAGTTAGAAGTGTGGGATTCTCGAAATGAAGAGACATTTTAGAATTCTTAATATGACTTTATTAAGAGTTTAACTTAAATTACTTATATATTGAACAAATTATATTAAGTGAGAATAAACCTAAACACGTAGCCGTAGCTAAAACAGATCGCGCAATTGGATCACTTATCTAAATAATTATATTATCCGCCTACTCTCAATCCTAATAATATTACGAATTCGGAAAATAATCTTCCTACCTTGAATTCCACGCAACGGTTCAAACACCTTCAGATAGGCTGTTGGGCTCGCGTGCAATAGTAAGCACCTTGTAGTAATGGCTAGATATCCGTGATTTCTTGGTAGGCCGTCAAATTACACTTCTACCTTTTACAAACTGAATTTTCTCTAAATTGTCTCATCATGCTTACTAAAACTTCTGTCCTTTTAAAGGCTATCTTATTTGCATCTATACTTTCACACATTTCACTTCTTGGATTTGGGTTGGAAAAGATTTGCCTTTAATCTTGGCCGTCAAAGAACCCAGAGGTTATGTAACAGAAAGGACGCGTGAGCCGTCACAATATTATCTGTGCTTTTCATTATTATTTATCAATTAATCTTCCGAAATAGTGATAAAATGTATTTTTCGAGAGGTTTTATCTATTTATGATCAAATAATTTATGAAATAAGTTTGAAATTTTTATTTTTCACTTTAATGGCCTATTATTAGTTATTTCAATGAATAATTAGTTTTTTATAGAATAACTAGTTAAAGTATGAAATTTTTCATCTATTATATACTTTAACTGACTTATCTAGACATTTTCTAAAATACCTAGTTATTCTACGTAATAACTGAATTATATACTTTAACGGTAACATATACAAAAACGCGAGCTAATACCATGAGATTCCTTTGTGTTAAAAGATAAACTCTTTCAATTCCTGGAAGCTATTATAAATAATGTTAAATTTGTGACTTTTATTAAATTTACAATGGAAAAACAATAATTGTTGTTTAAAATGACACTACATTCATATTTTTAATTAGATAATATACTTGTTTTACTTTTTATACTATTTTAGTTACTGTAGTTGTTACTTTAACTTAGGTGCTTTGTGGAACTTCTTCAGTTGAAATATTTTTACTTGAAAACAAAGATAAAAATAGACGTTCTTTAACATTTTTGAAATATTTATGAACAACCTGTTTTGAAATAAATAACCTGTGATAGGCGTTGAAATACATAATCAAAAGTAATAAGTAAGATAAATGATGAATGCATTTACCACACCTTTCGTCAATTAAATATTTAAATTAATTTAATTCCATATAATAAACATTTTATTGGAAAAAAACCAAATTCTATAAAAGGAAAAACAATATAGTAATAATCTAATAATGAGTGAAATATTCTAGAAGTGTGAAATGTTTAAAGTAATCTATTTACTCATATATCTGTTCTATTTTTCTATCTATTCTATCAAATTTATTTAATATATATGTATATCTACGTATAAAAAATATGTATACAGATTTAATGTTCAGTTGTTTTTCATTAAATAAATTTAGTGTGTATTTATTATTATCTCTTCTTAAAGATTCATTTTTGATATTTTATTAACAGGTATATCACATTTTAAATGTTTAGTAATTCTGAACGAATGCAACATTTTAAAGAATTTTTTTTTGGTAAATATGCATTAAGAATCATCTGTAAAATGAATATCTCAAGGTAATAAATAAAAGTACAATTTTTAAAACTGAAATAACAATTTATAAAACAAAATATCAACAAACATGTCTGTTTTTAAAGAGACAATATCAAACAAAATCACAGTGAGGAGGAAACTGCAGTGAAAATACTTGCTTCTAAAATGAAAAAAATTGCTAGAATTCAAAAATTGTTTCAAATATTTTCAATACTATACTATTTTTAATTAATTTTTATGTTGATACGTAGCAAAATTGTCTTAAGGGGGTTCACCCATGTGATGGGATCAAGAACTCAAATTTTCTTTTTTCATAAATTGCTTCCTTAACATGTCTAGAATACGGTAGTAAAGAGATTTTTTGAAAATAGAAGTTGTTATAAAGAAAAGAAGTGTTAGAAGAGCAGATGTTTGGGCGGTCTAAGTTAAGATTTTCATTGTTTTAATCGGACTTGAAACTTTAAACGCGTTTTTCTCAAAACTGTGTTTTTCAAACTTTCCTGCCTTATATCTCAAGAATGGTTTCACCGAATGACTTCAAATTTATAGGGCAGACTAAGAACAAATATACGCATCAAATGTACTATGATCATTTCAAAATTCAAAATATTTATATTTTTTATAACAAAAACATTACAAAAAAAAACTATGAAATTCGAAACTTTTTCTTCAAAGGTCTACCAAAAATTCAATTTTTGATATTTTGAATTGAGTATAATTCATTTGATGCATTTAAGCTTACAGACTAAAACGTTGATAATTTTTTTTATTTCGGATAAGCCTATCAGCCGGAATTGTGGATGAAGTGAGCGTCCATTTTTTCGAGGCGGGTGTGTTCAGAGCGCTATAACACATGTTCTATTGAATATTTTTGGCTAAAAATTTGTGTACATACTAAGATACAAATAAATGATAAAAAAACGTAAAATTCTCTCTTTTTACTGGTCGTCAAAAAAATGTCCTAAAATTGCTTAAAAAACAGGCCGTCACATGGGTGAACCCCAAGGGGTCTCAGGGGTGTTAAATTTTTCTAGAGGTCTGAAAATATAAACAATTTTCAAACAGTATAGTTCTTTTAAATTTAAATTAAATGATTCGAATCTTTTACACATTATTTATAAAAGAATGGGGCTTCAGAAAAGTATAAAATGTTTAAAATATAATCATAATTTTAAAAATCATAAGCATATGAAAATTCTATGATAAATATTAAGTATTTTTCGCGTTGCACACGCTATTTTCTAAAATAGTAGCTTTAAGTACTAGCTATAAGTTGAATAATAAAGTTAAATGTATTCTCATTACACTGTAGCTATTTTTATATAAATAAAATAATAACTTACATATTTTAATAAATAAAAAAAATACATTTTTAAGAAATATTTAAAAAATTGCAATGTTTACAAATATTTTGAAATACAAAAGACATATAATACTAAAATTAGGCACGGCTTAAAGAGTATGATGCATTTTATAATTCTATAAATTTTTATACATCAGATACTACTATTTTAGAAAATAGCGTGCGCAACACAAAAAATACTTTATATTTATCATAAAATTTTCATATGCTTATTATTGTTAAAATTATGATTATATTTTAAACATTTTATATTTTTCTGAAGTCCCATTCTTTTATAAATATTGTGTAAAAGATTCAATCATTAAATTTAATTTTAAATGAATTATACCTGTTTGAAAATTGTTTATATTTTCAGACCTCTAGAAAAATTTAACATCCCTGAGACCCCTTTTAAAAAGAGAACTTGCGTTGTTTTGGTCTGAATTTCATGTGAAATGAAATAAAAAATTATTTACTTTTCAAATTTGTTCATGAAAGAATTTTGATTGAATTTTGGGCAATATAATAATGAATCAAATACTAAAAAAATTTCTACATAGATAATTGATTTCAATTGGTACTTAAACTTAATAATCTTGCCTGCTGTGAGATCATAGCTTTTGCTGATGACATTTTAGTTTGTTCCCAAGGTAGAGATCTTTCTGCGACTTTCCTACGCGCACAGGAAGCTTTGAACCTCGCTTCTGACTGGTCAAAAGGTTTTAAATTGGATTTTAACCCTGATAAAACCAGAATCATGGCTATTGAAAAACGAAACGTTTGCTATGATGCATTTCAGCTATATCTCGATGGAACTCCCTTGACTATGGTAAAGCAAATGAAGTATCTTGGGGTTCTTCTCGATACTAAATTTACTTGGAAGCAGCACTTAAGTTACATATCCGAGAAATGTGACAAATTACAGCGTGGATTAAATCGAATTGCTCGCAACACGTTCGGTATAAGTTTCAATGTACATTCACTTATTTATAAGCAAGGAATCGAACCTTTCATTTTGTATGGTTCTAGAGTTTGGGGCGAGGCACTTAAAAGAAAGATGAATTCTAAGTATCTGCGACGCATACAAAGAAGGATACTTTTGAGGGCCATATGTGGTTATCGCACAATAAGTTACGACTCAGTTTATGCTATTTCTGGCTTCCCTCCAATCGACATTACTATTCTTCATAATATTGCTTTTAGGGAAAATCTCTCTGCTTCTTCCACCTCTAATTATGATTGTATTCTGCTTTCATTTTTTCTCCCTCATTCTTCAGAGAGAAATGCCATCAATATTATCCAATTTAGTGACAAGAGCACAGATGATTTCCCTGTTATTTGCTATACTGAAGGCAGTAAAATTGATGGAAGAGTTGGTTTCGCATTTGTTGTGTTCAGGAGTGGTGTTGAATCCGAGAACATTCAATTTAGAATTCGTGATGAATGCACAGTTTTTGTAGCTGAACTTTTATGCTTAAACTTCGCCGTTAAATGGATCACTGTGAACAAAATAGTGTTATCTCAGAATATCTCATCTGTACTGACTCTCTTTCCTCCTTGAATTCTCTTAAATGTATTTCTTCATCTAATAACCTAATCGTCGAGATCCAAAAGCAACTTAAAAGCCTAAAAGATAAACACATCTCAATAGATTTTGCATTTGTTCGCGGACACACGGGCGTTCTTGGGAATGAGCGAGCCGATTGGTTTGCAAAGGCTGCAACCAAGCGCAAAATTAACGTTAATATTCCTAAATCGTTTTACAAGAGGATCACGAAAGAAAGAATGGTGAAGTCTTGGAACCAAGACCAAGAATATCTCATTTCTAATAAAGGGAGCATAACAAAGAAATTTTTTCCTACCATTAATAAAAGACTGTTATGCCATCATTTTTACACTAATTACAAAATAACCCAATTTCTCACTGGTCATGGTAATTTCAAAAGCTACTTGAACAAATTTAATTTAGTTCCGACATCTTCCTGTGATTGTAATATTGGAGGCGAGAAAAATGTAGAACATGTGCTCCTTCTGTGTTCCAAGTTTGCCAGAGAAAGAAAGATTCTAAGACTGGCTTTCAAGGAACTTAATATAAATTGGCCTCAGAATTTTCACCAACTTCTTTCTACCAGAAGTGTTTTCAAAAATTTCTGTGAATTTGTTGTAAATATTTGTATTTCTTCTTAACCTCAATATATATATTTTTATTTTTTGTTTACCCTGAATGTGTGTTTATTATTTACTTCTGTAAGCCCCGTGTGATACTTTGTGGTGCATGGAGATTTTATAATTGTTTTCAATAAAAAAAATTGGTACTGCATATAATTTTGAAAGATTTTTCTTGAAAAATTCTTTCTGCTACTTAATTATTTAAATTTACAAAGTATCTACTGAGAATTTCTTTAAAAACTTTTAAAATTAAAAAAACAATTAACTTTTTAAATCATATTAGAATTTTATTTTTGACAGCAATGTGTGTGTGTGTGTGTGAAAAGTCTAATAAATTATATACGATATTATAATAAAAGTTTAACATACTCTATTGTCATTCTTAAATATCTTTTTATTAATATTTAATTCAGGTCTAATTTATTCGTGTCAAGTTCTTTTGTTTTATATTCTACTTTAAAATTATCTGATTGAAAAAAATGGAAATTCCTTAGTAAGGCTGAGACTGCAAAAGCTGAGAAATTATCTTTCAAATTAATTTTGAAGACAGCACACACACATACCAGAGAAATACTTAAAATTTCTAAAATTAAATTAGAGAAAACGGAATGTGTATTTGTGTTGGGTATAAGGGAAAGTTCTGTCGTTTTTGAACTCTGTCATTTTTATGCGTTGTCGGTCCTTAGCAAGAATTCTGATTCAACAAACCGGTTTAAACAGTTTGATTATTATGTTATTGAAGATTTATACTCATAGAGAGAGAGAGTTTTTGTATTTTGGTCAGTTTTCTTAAACTTGTAATACTGTTATCATGAGTGAAGAAAAAGTGCTCTTAAGACATTGTATGTTGCATGAGTTCTAAAAACGATATATATACCGCGATGAGAGTAAAAAATCTTGTGTGACGTATTTGAAGAGGGCTCACAAACAGCAGGAACATGCCAACACATAGTTTTTGAAATTTTGTTCGGTGGTTTTTCTTTGAAAGATGAACCCAGATCGAAAAGGCCTTCATATGTCAATGACTTAGTGCTACACTGTATGATTTGGACAAATCCACAGTTAATTTTCACAGAAGTGGGTTTTAGGCATTGAATTCATCAGACTACTGCTTTGAATTATATTAAGAGGCTTAATTTCGTGTCCAAACTCTTTGTTTGGGCACCGCACAAATTATGCGAAAAAAATTTAATGGAGAGAATATCGATATGCTCTTCAAATCTTGCTCGTTACAAAAGGGAACCGTTTATGGATCACTTGGTGACTGGAGAGGAAAAGTGGATAGTGTATAAACATGTGGTTAGAAAAAGAGCTTATATTTACAAAGGGGAGATACCACCATCTACATCCATAGCTGGCGTGCATCAGAAAAAAGGTTATGATGTGTTGTTGGTGAGACAGCAATATACAGTGCACTATGAATCGCTGGAAGAAAATGAAATAGTCGTTACTGTTTGCAGTTTGATGATTTGAATAAAGAAATTCAACATAAACGTTCATTTTTGGCATACAAAAAGATTGTAGCTCTTCAACACGACAATTCTAGGTCACACGGTGCAAGAAAAACCACTCAAAACTTTTCAGAGTTGGGTTGGGTAACTTAACCTCAGCCAGCATATTCTCCAGGTATTGCACTATCTGACCTATCATCTGTCCGTGTCGTTGCAAACTTTTTAAAGGAAATGAATACATAAATTATGAAAGAGTCTGTGGCAGTGGGACTCTAAAATAGACGATTTTTTCCAGGAGATTAGGTAAGCTGCCAGAAAGCTGGCTGACAGTTGTCACTTGAAAGGACATTATATTTTGAATAAAAGAGACAAAATTATTTTCTCTTTAGAAGGACAAAAACCCGCGATAGATAGATTATACCCAATACATACATACTCTTAAAAGAAATTTAAAAAAAAAACCAGTCATTCTAATATCAATAAAAAATATACAAAATGGAAAAAAAAACTTGAATGATTCCGGAAAAAAGCAAAAAGAAAAATTATTAATATTTCGGTCATTTAAACATTTTTCAAAAATTGTTTTTTGGAATATGTTTTTTACTCAAATGCTTTGTTGAAAATCATGAACCTTGAACTATTAAGCAATATTTTGTAATAATTTAGTTGAAATCATATGGCCAAAAACTGAAGCTCGAATTCTGTCGGGAGATATTTATTGCTACATATTTTAACGTCAAACGCAGAAGTTCGAAGAATCTGTATCTAGCTGATAATGCAAAATAAAGAATGCTTAATATTATTTTTATGTTATTTGCTCACATTTTTTTTTTATTCTAGAAAAATAGCACTATCAAGTTAACTCCAATAGAAAGGTATACTTAGCGATAAATTTATTCTTATAGGAGTTATATGACGATACAACAAATGGTTATTTGGGCAAAAAATATTCATTGTAAGTTACGATGCATATGTAAGTGAAAATAACAGAAAAAAAACTAGGAAAACATAAATAACCTAAAATATAATGGCATATATTTATATTTTTCGTTGTATATTTATACTGTAAACATGTGTGTTTAGGCGTGTGTGTAGTATTAAAATTGAGAATATATATTCAGTTGAGTTAGTTGTGTTGTATGTGAACGCTGCATACATTAATCAGTTCAAAGAAACATGTAATTTTTTTTTGGAAGAGATAGTACCATCACGAATGGAGGAAAATGTATGATGAAAAAGGATTCTCGACTGTAGAATTTTGAAATATTGATTTATTTTTTTGCTTCTTCTTCACTGTCCAGAAATGTGTTCTCTATCGAGGTTTGAAGTTTTCAGGCAAAGTTCCTCTCTATGAATATCTTTAAAATTGATAACCTCTGATTGAGAAATTTGATTAAAAGTGAGAAAAGTAATTGCTTTTTCGAAAACTTATTTGGAAATAATAGAAATATTATGTTTAAATTTAATTCGTTTACTTTATTTATTAAATAAAGTTTTAACGTTATAGATTCAAGCAATGAATATTGAGATCACAGAAGAAAGAAATGTAAAATCTGTAAATGATGAAGAATTTTGAAAACATTTAAAATAAGTAACAAAAGAAATTAATTTTCTTAGCAATTCGATATTTAAAATATTTTCATTAAAAATGAGTATACGATTGTTTTTAATTTATGTTATAGAGAATAAAATAAGAGGGTTTTATCTAAAAAAGGGAAGGAAAGTTGAGAGACGAGAAGTGAGTAATGAAGTATAAAGAGTACATTTATATAAATGTAATATATATATACATCTTGTTTATCAATATGGATACGACATGTTTAAATAATAACATGACAACTTGGTTTTACTGTTCTTGTAATTTGTTGTTATATACAATGTATCTCATATCTACATGAATGAGAGAGAGAGAGAGAGAGAATAAACCTTTTAAATTTGTCTTCTTTATTCTTAAAATAATGATTAACAACTTCAATAATCGGCTCCGATGGTTTAGAGGAAGCGTGCTCGCATCCTAAATCTAAGGGTGCGGGTTCGACCCCGGCTGGTGTTGATAGATTTTCTGGATGCTAAGATCGTTGAATTCATTACAGTAGAACGTCGTTTATCCGAATCAATTAAGACCGGACACCGTTCAGATAAACGAACACCGAATGCGATCCATGCAGAATATGAAACTGGACACAACGCGAATATTGAAAATCATCACATGCGGGAAACGTGCTTAAAGAAAAATAGGTGTAAAATGTCACAATTTTACCTTTATTGTGGAAAATAATCACTTATTTTTCGCTGTTCCATTGTACACCTTCGTTTTTTCGCTGCAAGATCTCTTGCAGTAGCAGTAGTTGAGTAGGACAGCACTCTGATTGTTGTTCGTACCACTCCATAGCTGTCTCTAACGCAGAAAACGTGCCAGCATTTGATGGACCCTTGCTACTTTCGTTGTTGTTGTCCTCATATTCGTCCGTTTCATCGTCGACAGGGTCGGATTCTGCTTGCACGGAAGTCACATTCTCGTCATCATTTAGCATTTGAAATCCACTGAGTCTTCTGCATCGATTGCCATCCAGGTTTCTATATCTTCATCACATACTTGAAATCTTGGGATCGATTGGACAAAGTCGGTAATCTTATCTCTGTAGTCGTCATCGTAGTCTTTTTCGCCTTCTAAATTAACAACAACAACAACAACAAAACTGGTTCGGATATTTGACGTTCGGATAAACGACGTTCTACTGTAATTCAAGCGTCCAAATTTCGCAATGAGGCTGTCACTAGATGGAGCCAGCAAAAAATGGCTTTCACATTTGCTTACTTGCTTTGACAACAAAGGATAGGTTGTTTAAATGCAGTCCATTAGAAAAAAAATTTCGAAGGTTCGATGCAAGTTCTAGAATAACATTTAGATTAATTAAGTTATCCGACTACGTTCGGAACCGTAATTTTAAAAAAGCAAATAAATGGATAATTTTCATGATATTTAGTGTCACTTAGATTAGAATACATGTATAAAATTGTTTTGAGGACATTTTGACAAAAAATATTATTTAAATATAATATTTCGGCAAAAAATTAACTTAGAATAACCTTTTTTTAAAATGTTCTCCTTTTGTGAAAAATTCTTCTATTGTAATAATGTTTCACCTGCATATAGCTTAGACCTCTGTGCAAAGGTTCAGCTATGATTTTTGAAAAATTCACATTATTTTCAGAGTTACAACCCATTGAAATAATTATGGCCGTTTTCTTTTTAAGATTTTTCCCCTCTGTTGTCGTAAACCACGGATAAACCCCCATCTAAGTTATATATTTCAAAAATTCTAGTTGAGCCTCCGTAAAGAGGTCCGAGCTATATACATGCAAAATATTATTATAATAGAAGCATTTTTCGCAAAAGTAGAATATTTTGAAAATGGGTCATTTAATGCTCATTTTTTGTCAAAATATTTTTTGTACTTAAATAATTTTTTATTGTAATACTACTCTTAAAACAATTTTATATACATTTTCTAATCTAAGTGATATTAAATATCATAAATATTATCCATTTACACGCTTTGCAAAATCATGGTTCCGAACGTAGTTGGATACCTTTGAAGAATTGAACACGTTTTACATTCTTAGTTTACAAAAATTTTAGAAAAGAAGTGTTCCGTATTTTAGCTAGTTGCTTTGCTTTTATTCTTATACTCAGTAGTTGGTAACGCTTATTTGTGATATCGTTTGCTAAGTATACTAAAATTTTTGATCATTCGGGCCTGATGAGGTTATTTCTTGTACTCTCTTTTAATAGAATAATTTTCATCATTTCTTGGAATTTGACTTTTGAATGATGGCGAATGATCGGGAACTTATTATTGATGAAATATATGCAAAAGTAAATAATTTTTCGATTTTAAAATTATCTACCTATATCCAGAATTACTTTCCGTTTCATCCCAATAAAACTTGAAAATCATCTGGAAAGTATCAGGCATCTTGAATGTTGTTGAATTAAACAAGGAATGAGTTATTCGTTTAAGTGAAAAGTGTTTGGATTTACTCACATAAATATGGTATGGAATAGTATAATTTATAGGTTCGAGATAAAGAAGGTAGAATGCTTATTGAGGCACATGATCTCAGATGAGGTCTTAATCCCCTATCATAAAGGTTATTGTTAGAGGATTAGGTTATTAGAGGATGACTTGCCATGATTGAGGAGTAGTTTAAAAAATTTAATAGAAATTGAGATAAGAAAAAGAATTTTAATTGAGATATTAAAATTAATAATTAAAAGTTAAAGAAACAATTAAAGATATGATTGTGACCTTTAAATAAAAAATTACTGGAGCTAAAGTTGTTTGTGTTGTTGATGTGAAGTGGAGCTGTGTTGACCGATGCTGAATGACCGGAACAGAACGGAACGGAAATTAGAATTTTCGGGTGCCAACGCCGAAGGCGTTTACACCCAGTGTGAGAAGAAAAGTAAAACCATGAGAGAAACTAAAAAATCAACAACCCCCCCAAAAAGAGGGGAAGGAACGAACGCCGAGCAATCTGGCTGCCAGAACTAGCAGGACGCACGAGCGACCCAGAAGCGGCACGAGTGGAGGAAGAACCAGGAAGTTAAAACAGGGACTATTACGTACAGAAAATGAGCCAGTTGCATAAAATACAATTTTCAGGGAATAATTTCCGACAAACTTAAGCCGAGAATAATCAGCAAACAAGAGTTAATTTTCATTACTGTGTACTATATATAACTTGATTACTTTGAAAATATTATATTCATTACATAAAAATTAAATAATGAATACATTATATTATCGTAAACTAAATTACTATATACCTTTATATGAAACTGGAAATTAGTTAAGTATTTTTGTAAACGAATGGAATCAGGTGTTGAAGAATAATACCATGAAAAATATTAACGCTAATCATAAAATACACACTGGAGGGGGATAGACTCCAAATCAAGTATTTTTTCAAACACAAAATTAAAGAAAAGACATTTTATAAACAGTGAAAACAGTAAAATTTTACCCTAAAAGAACTTCATACCATGAAACATTCTAGTTATGTGCTTAGCCTTTTCACAAACCTGTGGATACTAAATTAGTTGATGTTTCTGATTGCCATCAAGTTATCAAGCATCGGATAGGTTTTGAACTATTAAATAAAATTTGACTGTCATGAATACAGAATTCTAGAGAGGTTGAGGGAAATATATACTTCTAAATAACGAAATAATGGAGATGGCAAGAAATTTACTGCATGACTTGGAAATAAAGCATGCAAGAATTTATGATGATACATCTGTGAGGGATGTCCCAATTTATTAAGAGAAAATAAAAGATTCCGCAAAAAATATATTTTTTGACATGTTACCAGTTCTATCCTCAGATAATAGTTCTGAAGATAATATAGTAGAAAAGAGATGAGCTTAGAGGTGTTTCAAAAGCACTCGTTGAAGAAGGTGACTAATCAAATTACTGTGTTAGTTGCTGAAAGAGGAGGAAAGGCAATAAAAATAAGAAACGAAGAAAAGAGTAAAAGATTACTATGAAGAGCTACTTTTATTTTCTTTCTGGTATTTTTACAAGGATACCATCAAGGAAATAAAAGTTGAGGAAGATCTACCTCCGATTAAAGTCAAATCTACTACAGCCCCATTTCAGCTACAAAGCCAAAACCAATCAAACCTACTAAAGAGATTGAAAGTATATTAAGGTATCCAACTACGTTCGGAACCATGCTTTTAAAAAAGCACATAAATGGATAATTTTCATGATATTTAGTGTCACTTAGATTAGAATACATGTATAAAATTCTTTGAAGAAAATATATTTTGACAAAAAAAATTATTTAAATACAATATTTTGGCAAAAAATTAACTTAGAATAACCTTTTTTCCAAATGTTCTCCTTTTGTAAAAAATGCTTCTATGGTATTTATATTTTGCCTGTGTATAGCTCAGACCTCTGTACAGAGGCTCAACTATGATTTTTGAGAAATTCACATTATTTTCAGAATTACAACCATTTGAAATAATTATCGGCGTATCTTCTTAAAATTTCTCCCTTCTGTTTTCGTAAAACATGGATAAACTTACTTCCAAGTTATGCATTTCAAAAATCCTAGTTCAGCCACAGTACAGAGGTCTGAGCTATATACAGGCAAAATATTAATATAATAGATGATTTTCACAAAATACTGAAAATGGGTCATTTATTTCATTTTGTCAAAATATTAGTTAATAATTTTTTGTAATACTATTCTTAAAACAATTTTTTACATTTCTAATCTAAGTGACACTAAATATCATAAATATTATCCATTTATACGCTTTTACAAAATCACGGTACCGAACGTAGTCGACCTTGAAAGAAATTTCAATTGCATTGTAGAAGCTTCTTATGGTATTTTAAAACAATTAATTATTAAACTGATTCTCGTACTTTGTACCCAAAATGAATCTCAACAAGTGTGAGAGAATGTTCAATGGTTTAATATGTTGCTTTATTTCCATATTTGCAGCTGCGCTTATTTTATTCGGGGTGAGTACCAATGATGGAACCGATTTTAAAAAAACATATTACTGAAACAACGCACATATTACAATAAGTGATACATGAATGTAGTGGCGCACACAAAGGGGGTGTCCTAGGTCGGACCCCCCAAAGCCATTGATTTTTTTCCCGATTGATTATAATTCTAAGTATATAGTACGTAAAATTTAATTAAATATTTGTTATTAATGATTAATTATATTAATTAATGCTACTTATTTATTCAATAATTAGTTTTTTACTGTTTTTTGTTCCCGAAAATCGACAAAATCAAAAGGAGCATGATACAAGAATGGTGAACTTTCAACCCTGGACCCTCCTCCCCTTCGAAAAATTCCTGTGGGAGCTACTGCATGAACGTTAAGACAAATTTATCAAGTTTTTTTTTCTGTTATAAAGATTCAATGTGTGACTCTTTGTTAAACCATATAATGTCCAATCTGTAATCTTCGTTCTATACATTTTGTAGCATCACTATCGATGGTCGTAACGCTGCTCAAATGCGTACTTGTCGTCCTCTGTTATCTGTTGTGTTAATTGTAAATTTTACGGCTTGACATTTAATTTTTCTGTACTGTTTTCTGGAGCATTCGAAGTTCACAGGTGACAACTCTCACAGATTTCATGGAATTCGAACAAAACTCTACGTCACCTTCTCTATTGTTTCTTCCGAGACGCTTGACTGACTCTTTCTTTTCTTTTTCACAAACAACTTGTTTTCTTAAATTGATGATACCATCGCACAATACTCTTGTTCGATGTTGCTTCTTTATAAAAGGGTTTAACCCTTTATCTATACGTTACCTCTTAAAATTTACATAGAATAACCATTTTTACGAATATTCTGACAATACTTAGTAGGAATATTCTTTGAAATCCACTCTTCAAATATATGGCAAACGGGGGTTTTATGATGAGTATTTTGCAGGGGCATAGTTTATAGCAGAAATTGCGTTTTCAACAGACGGAACTTTCGGTGGATTAGAAAATTGTTATTTTTGTTCCAAAAAAATAGTTAATGTCAAAAGGTAAGTGTCATATTTTTCTTGAATGTTAATGAAGACCTTAGAAAACGATTTGACTATTTATTTTAACTGAACAGTGTGTGTTATTAATTTTACAGTTGAATATCTTTAATTAATTAATTAGCCAACAATTTAAAATTAAAGTTAGTATTTTGTTTATGTATTCCCTTAATTTTCAATGTAGTATTAAAAAAAATTGCATGAAAAACTGCATAAAATCATAATGCGGTATATAAAGGGTTAAATGTTCATGGATTCGCTTAGGAAAATATGGTAAAACTTCATACAAACACTGTGAAATACAAACAAAGAATTTTCTTAGTAGTGATTGTTACTCTGGTTATTATTATTTTATAAAATCGGCATCATCGCGTTCTGTGCGCTATATGCTTTCTTGACATTTGAAGTAAAGACTAATAAGTGAATAACGTGGCGGAGAAAAGTTGTGTAAATGAATATCTTGGGGATTCATAAGTAATTTGTTATGTGAATTCAAAAGTCATCTTATCTCTATGTATTTTTTCAAACAATAACTTTGCTAACATAGTTTTGAGAATATAAAATATTCTTCATTAGTTTATATGCTTTATCAAAAAGTTATAATTTAATACATTACCTAATCAGATTTTCCTTTATAGTTACAGATTTTTTTTATACATTTTAGTAATTTATTAAATCTTTAACATATTCCATATTGAATTTTGTCCGAATATTATTGAAGTTATCAAAATATGAGACAATTTTTTAAAGAACTTTCGTTCGAGCGAAGATTAAGATGGTAGATATTCAAAGGGAAAGACGTGCTCCTATTTTGTGTGTGACGCATCTAACAAAAATATATAAACTTAAAATATTCAATAAAATAAAAGATAAAAGTCTTTCCATTCTTTTAATTTATTCTTTACAAATATAAATGCAAAACCTAAGTTTTGTATAAAAGAAGAAAAATTGCATTTTTCGATATAAGTATCGAAACTGGTTTCTACAGTGGTATCTTTTGTGATTTTACTTTTGTTTATCGTATTAAATAAATCAAGATAACTGTTGTCATTCAGTTTCATTCATGTATCCCAATTGCTTTTGTAGCAAAAGGAACAATTTTGATACCATTAAAGAATTTTTAAACTGGGTGATTATAGTTAAAAATCCACTTTCAAAATGCTGTAAAAGAAGAACCACTGTCCAGAACGACTTCAAATTTTAACTGGATATACTTGAAGAAAGAGGAATTTGTATGAAATAAGAAAAAAGACTCGCACTGGTGTTTTCATTGTTGCTTTTTGTGCGGTTTTTGCTTCAAGGACAATTAAACACCAAATTTTTCTCATCCAATGTCGTACGACTATGTTGTGATAGATGGACCTTTCTCTAACTACTTTGAATGACTTGAAAATAATTGTTCTGTCAAAAAAAATGAAATAATCATGCTTTTTGAACAGTATAAATGGCTTAAGGTGAATGACTACGTTGGAAACGGTATTTTGAAAATGTGCATAAATGGAAATTTTTTTAAAGTTTAGTATCAGCAGAACTAGAATATACGTATAAAATTGTTTTAAGAACATTATTACAAGAAAAAATATTCAAATGCAATTTTTTCAAAAAAAAAAAATTAAGGGAGAATGACATGTTTTCAGAAAATTCTCCTTTTGTGAAAAATGCATCCATAATAATAATATTTTGCCTATATATAGCTAAGAGGTTTATATCGTGGTTGTACAAAGATTTTGGAAAAATTCATATTATTTTTTCAGTTACGATCGGTTCAAGTAATAACGGGGGGATTTTTGTTAAAATTTCTCGACTGTAATATACAATAAAAAATATGAATAATTCAACTCCAAAATTATATATTTCAAAAATCGCCGTATAAGGCGCACTCCTTTTCTTACGAAGAAACCTGAAATGCACGTATACAATATATAACGGGTTCTATTCGGACTTTTACAAGTCCTCTTAAGGGAAAATACTCTTTTTAACTGTGATTTTAGTTTAAAAAGCGCTTTCCGTACAGAGGATTTGGTTTTATGCAAATACAAATTTCTATTTAAGTGTTAGTCGTTGAGTAGGCGAGGTAATGGTTAAGAGTTGATCCCAAGTGAAAGCCTAGTGTGAGCGACCGGTGGTCGTGCTTCGTAATGTTAAATCAAAGGAAGGATACATAGAACAGTGGAAAACGTCCACTTTTCGGCTCATGAATTAGCACGTACGAAGCAGGATCGTACAAGATCATAACCCAGATAAGGGCTTCCATATATTTAGTAGGATTAATAATTCTTATTTCTCCTCGGGCTTAGTGATCAGAGTGCATTCTCATAAGTGTTCGAAGTTGAATAAAAGTAGTCAATTTTAGATCATGTCTGTTTCTTCCTCGAACCCTCTCACACCTGCGTCAGACGGGTCACGACAAATGCTATAATGTTTTAAAGTCATTTATTTGAAGGTATTATTTCAAGCTTTTGAAAGAATAGTATACTTCTAGAACTACAATCTTTTAAGTTTATTAGTTATGTAATTTCTTTTAAATAAACACTATTCCTATTTATGTTGAAGTCTAATTTTTTAATGCTCATCTCTTTTTTTTATTTTTGAAGTTATTCTTTTTATACCCGGCGTATAACGCGCACAGTAAATTTTTTGTGTTAAAAGTGCACATTACATGCCGGAATTAATGGTGTAATAAGTTCAAATTTAAAGTCATTCTGAGCCAGTAGTTCTTTTTTTAAAGCTTTTTGAAAGTGGAACAAATTATAATCACTTTGTATTATAATACCTTTCGATTAGAATTAAAAACAATACATACAGAGTTTAATAGATTACAGCAGTGCTTCTCAAACTTTCAATATTTGCTGACCAAATTTTCAATTATAATTTTCTGCACGCCCCCTCCATACAATAACAATGTATTGAATTCAATAATGGTATACTTTGATGCTTAAGCTACAGTACGACTTTAATTATAAGCCGACAAATTTTCAAGATAAGTATTAAATTTTGTATGTAATATTATACCTGACAAGCTAATGGTGTCACTAGTAATTGTTAAACTTATTCTTAATTTAATATCATTAGATTAATTATCAAGTACTTTGTGCAGCACTGATACTTTTATAAGTGTACTAGCTGCATGGCCCGGCGTTGCAAGGGTTTTCTCTTTCCCTCATGACACCAGCAATTATGTGTGTGTGTTTGTACGCGTGCAATGTAACTGATTTCTAAAATTATTTCATTAAATTTCCCTTTTTCAAAATTTGTTCCACATACTTTCGATTTATATAAGACAGGTTTCTTTTTCCTCTCTCTAACCCAGCAAAACATGGTTTTTTTAGTGTAAAATTATTGTTCCTCTTCCCCTCACAGATAAGATATAAGCTTCAAGTTTCGATGTAAGACTTATGAAAAACAATATTGCGCAGTTAAAAAAATATTAATGTGAAGCAATGAAAAGAAAACGATTCCGATGCTAAGAGTAAAACAAAAAACTTTCTCATCATTTTTTAATAACAGTTTCTAAGAAACTAAAATAATAAAATAAATTTCAGATTTTCATGAATCAATCAATCATTACATATAGTTAGCTTAAAAATGTCTCTGAGATGTATTTTGATCCAAAATAATAAGACTATGTACTTTTTAATTAGCAAATCATTAATTTAGTAATGAAATAATCCTTTTAAAAACATATAGAAAATGAATTTTAATTAATATATATAAGTAATAAATAAAAGAAAAATTTACAAATACACTTCTGGCCACAGTAAATGCAACACCCTGAAGGAAGCAGGCAAATAACATGAAATTTATAACATGCATTAGCGGAGGTGAGATATGCAAATGATTAGAATTTCAGCGCAGACACACATCACGCGCGCCTGTGGCGCCACCCCAAAGCGCTATTTAAGGCTTGAAAATTTAGACGATTTCAAGCTCGGCAATTGTGTTTTTCTCGTGGGTTTTTCAAAAAACGATCACTTAGAAGACAGCGATCAGCTTTTGATCAAGTATCCGAGTTCGACAGAGGAAGGATAGTGACCTACCGAGATTGTGGATTATCTTTCAGGAAAATCGGTAGTCGTATTGGACGAAACCAAGCAACTGTAATGCGGATATGTGACCGTTGGATGCCGGAGTGAATGACGGACCAATGTGGTCGATCGCATCCACCTCAGTGCACCACTTTACGTGAGGACAGGCAAATTGTGCGCATGGCAGTGACAGATCGTTCAGTCACATCACGAACCATAGAACAGCACATTGAGTCTGTAACGCATCATTCAGTGTCTGCGCGTACCTTTCGACGCCGTTTACAACAGAGTGGTCTGTCCACAAAACGTCCATTTCTTGGTCTACCCTTGACGCAGAACCATAGACGTCTCCACCGCCAAAGGTGCGATGAAAGAAGGATGTGGGTGGCAGAATGGAACTAAGTTGTCTTTACTGACGAGTCACGCATCTGTCTGCAACACCACGATGGTCGGATTGGAGTCTGGAGACACCGTGGAGAGAGGATGCTGAACAGCTGCGTTATGCGCAGCCGCACTGGTCCTGCTCCGGGTATTATGGTATGGGGTGGTATTGGATATCACTCTCGCACTCCTCTAGTACGCATTGCCGGTACTTTAAACAGCCAGCGCTACATCTCCGAGGTGTTAGAGCCAGTTGTCCTTCCTTACCTTCAGGGATTGGCCACAGCCATATTTCAACAGGATAATGCGTGACCACACATGGCACGCATTGTTCAAAGGTTCTTCGTCAATCACCAGATTGAATTTCTTCCCTGGTCGGTTCGCTCTCCGGATCTTTCGCCGATAGAAAACATGTGGTCCATGGTTGCTCAACGATTGATCCAGATTACACCCCAGCTGCCACACCAGATCAACTTTGGCAATGTGTGGAAGCTGCTTGGTCTGCTGTACCCCAAGAACACATCCAAAGTCTCTTTGAATCAATGTCGAGGTATGTGGCAGTGGTAATCTCGAACAATGGCGGATACTCTGGCTACTGATTCTGGCAGGAACCACGCTTCACAGAAGTATATAAATTTAAACATTTGATACTTGGTCAACATGTTATCCACAAAATAAATTTTGTTGTGCTATCTCTTGTCTTTTTGGTGTTACATTTACGGTGGCCAGCAGTGTAGCTATTGAAACGATTGCTTTTATTTAATGCTCGAATAAACATATATATATATATATATATATATATATGAAAGTTATAAAACAGTATGGGGGTAAAGCCTAGATATATATTTACATGTACTGAAAAAACATTCAAAAAAAAAACTAACTGATAAAAATATTTAGATATTTTATTTTAATTTCATAGATTTTCCTTCCACTGTCATTGTTATAAATTTTCTGTACTGAACGCTTAAAATAGTGTAATTAATTTATATTTGGAAGTGTAATACATTAATATTACTTTTTGCTGTACTTATTTTATGTTAAAATCTTGCCACCACCTCTCCCTTCGAAATCTAGTTTTATCATGAAATTAAAAAAAAATAGTGATTACACTGATGAACGGAATAAATTAAAAGCGACCTCGCACTGAGGCATGGCGTAGACAAAACAAAATTGAAAGCTTTACTTCACACAAAAAAGATAGATGTATAGCTGTCACGGGCTTTTTTCGCAGATGGCAGAATTTTTTCCTACTTTCTTGACAGTTATCGTTATATTTTGGAACACAATATTTTTATAAATTATAGCCTATGTGTTATTCTGATGTATAAGCTATATTATTGTATAGTTTCATTAAAATCTATGCTGCTGTTTTTCCGTGAATTACTACCAAACATCCAAACATACTTTCATCATTTATTATATATATTTTGATTATATCAGTGTAAATACGCATTTTATTTTTTATGATGCCAGAATGTATTTTGTTTTGCTTCTTTTCAGAAAATTAATAATTTTTTTTTAAATAACCTTTTGTTTTCGACTTTTCGATATTCTCGCGCCCTCTTCTAGGCTTATCACACCCCCCT
This sequence comes from Trichonephila inaurata madagascariensis, assembly GCA_019973955.1. Classification (NCBI taxonomy): domain Eukaryota; kingdom Metazoa; phylum Arthropoda; class Arachnida; order Araneae; family Nephilidae; genus Trichonephila; species Trichonephila inaurata. The sequence continues at coordinate 329,098 of BMAV01019023.1, forward strand.
AAGAGGGCGCGCCTCACAGTTTGATAAACGCTGGATTACAGAATAAATTTGAAATTCTGTCAAGTTTTACTTTTTTAAAAAGAAAATTGTGATAAACTGTACATTTTACAATTCCATATGTACACTACCATTTCATACCTAAATCGAAACATTGCATTTGATATGCGAGTAATAATCCAAATAAATCAAAAAAGAATAGATGAAAAATATCATTTATGTCGAAACGCATCTGATTTAGAAATGGGATTTGACAGAAAATATTCAACGATGGAATTTTTCTTTCTGTAACATTAAACTGCAAGTTGAAAGTCCGGTGAAAAATGTGACAAGACACCATTCCATATTTCGTTTGGAGGAAGTAAATATTTGAAATTTGATCTGTTGTTGGATACATTTGGGTGTGGTGAGGCATGACAGCATCTTCTGTTACTAGTTTCGGGTGGGAACGTTTGACACAGAATTGCTTTTTGAACTGCGTAAGCGAGGATGTGTCCCCAGAGATTAAAGTAACGAAACGAATACAATTTGCTTGAGGAATCCAATTTATTACGACAGAAAAATGATATCAGCAGTTTAATATTTCAGTGTTTTAAACTATAACAGAAACATATTTGGTTTTTAGAATTCAAACGTAAATAATTCTCAAATGGTGTTGCTTTCTCTTTGTAAAAATAATGCTTTTTTGAAATTGGGAAAAATTAGGTTGATAAAATAATATTAAGAAACAGAAGGTGCCTCTCACTCTCTACATGTGCTACCGTTAAACTGTGATAACCTATATTTCATAGAATAACTAGGTATTTCATGAAATAACTAGACAAGTCAGATAAAGTATATACAATTATTGAATTCTATGATTTACCTAGGTATTCTAAAGAATAACGATTATTTTTGATCGTTAAAGTATGAAATACGGCACTCGAAAGTTCTTTGAAACGGTTCTAGCTGTTTTTAGTCAGTTTTGAACCGCAATTCAAAGTGTCATCGCAGTAATTTTTTTTATAATAAATTACGAAAAGTAGAATAAAGGTATTTCATAAAATTTAATTTAATGCTCTCTTATATTTTTATTTGAAAAAGTTTACCCAATGCTTTTATGAAGCAAGAGTTTTTCTTCCCCGCAAGTATTTTCTTGATAATATTTAAATATAACTATATTTCTGCAACATATTCTTTTTTTCCTTTCTTTTTATCTCATGTTAACAATATAAACAATAATAAATTATATCATATATATATATATATATATATGTGTGTGTGTGTGTGTATATATGTGTATATATATATACATGTGTGTGTATATAAATGTCTGTGTGTGTATATATATATATGTGTATATATATATGTGTGTGTGTATATATATGTGATATATATATATGTGTATATATGTATATATATATATATGTGTGTGTATATATGTGTGTGTATATATATGTGTGTATGTGTCTGTGTGTGTACATGTGTGTGTGCATATGTGTGTTTGTATGTGTGTGCATATATTTGTGTGTGTATGTGTGCATATATGTGTATGTATGTGTATATGATAAGATCGTAGCCATTTTGGAACTGCTTTCTTTAACGATGATCAAATTGAATTATTGATGTTGTTTTAGTTGTATTGATGAGGCAGTCTTTTGTTGACAGACACTTCAATTTATTCTACATTTAGACACACACACACTCAAATAAACATCTAGATTACACTCAGTTATGGCACAAACATAGAACATGTAATACACATACAACACGTACCTTACAACACGACGAAGACAAAGGAGATCTTTTACAGAGTATCTCGGGCTTTTATATGAAGTGGCAACCGGAAGTCTTGGAATCCACGTGATTTCCGTGGATGGAGCATTTATTGGTCGAAAGATATCGTATGATAGATTCTGATGCAACTTTACTTTAAAAACGCAAAGCTGTTGATTTTCAAGAGATACAGTCACAGCCATTCCCGTCAAGTGGACAGGCAATAATTGGTTATTTACGTGAGATTCCTGAAGGCTAAGTAAGGACCATTACAAATTGAAATGTAGTTTAAGATGAAATTAAAGGGATTTATCATATATATATATATATATATAAGAGAGAGAGAGAGAGAGTCATAAACACATTCATTTCAAGAATCATTCTTTCTTGAATAATGCTCCTAGCAAGCACAATTTTTAAAATTCTTTTCCTTAAGAATTTATGATATGTTACTAACTGAAATGAGTTAACTTCTCCACCATTTATTTGAGTGTTTTTGCTCATTGAACTCCTTTCCTGTTTGAATATTTTTTATCTATATTCTGTTTGGATTATTCCTTATTAGCCTACCTAGTTGCAAAGGGGAAAGGTTGATACCATCAAAATTACGAAACCCCTTAAATTTTTAGCCATGATCAAGAGACAAGGATGACACCTGAGTTGGCTCTCCTTCTCCGAACTTCCCCACCACACCAATGGGAGGACTTTGAACCCTGATATATTTAACGTGCATGGCACGTAAGCTCTACATGGTATGTTTTTAGTTACATTAGATCTGAACTCATGATACTCTGTCCATGAGTGCATGACCATGACCACTAGTCTACCGTGGCCGCTTTTTGATGTAGAAGAGCATCAGTCAGAAAAAATCTCCCATTATGTTTTTAAAGTGTTATCATAATTAAATAAAAAAATAGCTTACATATGTAATTTTATCTACCATTCCTCTTGTAATAAGGTTTTATTTCTTCGTAACATATAACCAGGTACAAATACCATAATAAGTCCACACAAATACTAAACTGTAGCGAAAAATTCCTTAAGTGTGAAATACGTGGGTTAAAGAGAAGTTTATAGTTAAATGGATCAAATTTGAAATGTGATGTGTGACAGGAATTATTCTCTGAAACTTATAGTGTTTATATAATGCAATAATAGATGCATCACTAAGTCTTAAATTACAGGGGTATTTTAATGTCACAGGGTAATCTTTCATTAATGGATTTAGGAATCTCTTTTGGTTGAAAATAGCTAATAGTTATTGATACTATATTGTTCAAAGGAAAGATTCGGATCTATATTTAGTTCCTTGTTTCTATTTAACTGGCTATATTTGTAGATCCAACGCGAAATTTTGAGATACATATTGAACTATCTATTTACTGTTCAAATTATTGTAAGATAACCTTTTTTTCGATTTTCTTGATTTATTATCATGATAATAATAAATAAATTTCTCAAAATTACTAAAGGAAATAGAAAAAGTAAATTATTTAATTTCGTGTACTTCGGTTAGAATATTAAATGGTTTTGGATATTTAAAATTGAATTAAAAAAAAGTATTTATGAAAACATATGAAATGTTTCAATAATTAATTTTAATAGAGTTAAAACATTATCGTTTATTTTCATTTCCAAAGTAATAGTACAAAAACAATACAACACACTTATTAAATCTAACAAAAAGAAGTAGTTTTAATTAACTTCGAATATGTGCATAATTGTCAGGATTGAAATTTTTGAATCTTTACAATTTGGAACAGATCACTTAAAAATTATTTGATATTTTCATTTCTCTTATAGAAACTAAATATTTTTGGTATTTTTTAAAAAGAAACAGAATCTTTAAAATATTTATAAGATTATCCATCTTATTTCACGAAAGAAGGTATATGTTTCCTAAGTTTTATACTTTTTGATATATTTTTATAGAGATCATTCTATTTTTATAAAATTTCTTGTGGATAAAAATACTAGATTATCAGAACTATAAGATCCATGATATCTGATAAAAATACTCGAATCGCCTCTGCTTAGTTTTTTGTTCAATAATCAGAAATAAACGTATAGAAGTAATTCATGTATTTCCAGTTATGCATTATGTTATAAATCAACTGGTCGGTTTTCTTGTTTAACTTTCCATGTAAAAAGGAATAACCGCTGACTATATTCTTTAGAAATCTTCCTATAAAAGAATCGAATTTTAACTATTACTTATTTAAAATAGAGTTTTAACTATTATTTGTTTAAAATATAATTTTAACAATTATTTATTTAAAATATAATTTTAACTATATTTATTAAAATTAAGTATTCGCAATTTAATCAAAATTATTATCTAAAACTAAACTAAAATTGTTACCATTTTCAATGAGAAGTCTTTTTTTCAATTACTACGATTAGTTCACAATCTCCCTATATATTGTTCAAATTTTCAGTCGTTAAAAAAACATTTTTTAAAGTGCTCAATTGAGCTGAAATTTTATGTACACGATTATTTAAGATGGCAATACAGTAATTTAATTATAATTAATAAAAATTAATTGATTAAAACTAATTATTCAAATAATTACAGATACAGCCACGTTGGTTTCATTTTTGGCGACTTGTGTCAAAACTTTAAAAGGTGTTTTTCCCCAATTTTAAAGCAATCATTTGAGCTGAAATTTTCTATACACGATTATTTGGGGGTGACAATATGATAATTTGATTTTTAATTAATTAAAATTAATTGACTGAAACTAATTATTTAAAGAATTACAGATACAGTCATCTGGCTTCATTTTAACAGACTTGGGTCGAAACTTTAAAAGATTTTTTTTCTCACGTTTTAAAACATTTAGTTGAACTGAAATTTTATATACACGATTGCTTTGGGTGAAAATATGATATTTTAATGATAATTAATAAACATTTATTGCCATTTAATATTGTGATTCTGTCATATGTATATACTTTTATATTAATTGTAATTTTTTGATAAAAAGTAACTAAAATATTTTCTTTGTTGACCTAAGTAGGATTTGACTTAATTTTTTTTATAATACTAGTTTAAAAATAATCTACAATCAGATGATTGTGCTAAAAAGATATATTGCAAAACTTCAGAATCAAATAATACTTTTTCAAAAAATATGCACAACACACCAAATGATAATACAATCTTATATTAAGAAATGTCTTCCATATAGCAACATGCAGAATCTATCTTGAGTAAAAACTTTCTTACTGCAACGATTCGAGGGAAAATATTTTCTGTTAAGCTCGGTAATACATTTTTCTAATCACGAACTTCACACAATTAGTTTGTAATAATTAGAAAGTAACCTTAAGTTACGTTACGGCAAAGTTCGTCAGCATATTCACAGTGGAGTTAAGTGAATTCTGAGGAAGAAAGTTGCCAGACATATTAAAAAGCAATTTACTCTTTTGAAAACGAAGTCTTGTGCTTGGGTACAAATTATCTTTAACTAATAACTACACTTGCCGGTGTACATGTCGTTTAAATGTGAGGTCTAGAAAGGTGCTTATCTATGTAGAATTAGAGTTAACGCCTTGGAATGTGGAGTGAAAGTAAATAAAATGGACAGAGAAAGGCTTATTTTGGGGAACGAAGGGTTAGAATAATTGAATTAATTTTGATTTAGGTACTCTTTCACTGAATTCTGTATTCTCTAGTAATTGCTAAGAGATTCCTGATGGCAAAGTAAAAAGTTGTTCATATGGCTCAAAATATGTGTATAAAATGATTTTCAATATTAAAATGAAATATATTTTTCATTTTTCTAATAGTTTTATTTTATTAAGAGATTATTTCTTAAGTTGATTTTTTTTATAGTGAATGTTTTAAAATATTTTTTCTTAAGTTATTTATATATTAGAAAATTTGAGCTAAAGTAATAATTTTAGTAAGTAAAGCATTTACATACTTTTCGCAGATAATTTTAACTGAAACTATTTAAAAAGTTTAAAAAATCGTGAATTATTTTTTCAAAATTATTATAGATATATTTAAAATGTTGAAATTATATAAAATTGTATGATTTATGTGATTGTTTTTATGTGATTTATTTATTTTGAATACAATGTATATGTTGAATCTAATGTATTATTTATAACTTTGATGCAATATTTAAGAAGACAAAAAAAAAAAAACTCCATCTCATTTTGGTATTTGAATTTTTTTTTTCAAAATTAAAATTGATTTAAAGTATTTTAGATTTTATTATTGTTAGGAGCTAGAAAATAAGAAGTTAGTTGATTTTAATTTATTTGAACAAAAACATATTTCCTTAAATATAGATCTGTAAAAAAATTCATGAAATATTTTATTATTGTTACATTTAAAAATAAAAATACTGATTCCTGAATAAAATAATCGAATAATTCTCATTCCCACCTCCCCTTATTTATTTATTTTAAAATTCTGAGGGATTTTTAAAGTTTTCTTGCATTGATCTTTAGTTATCTTTAATTAAATTAATAACAAAATAAAGTTTTGAATTTTTTTTTTATTATGTTAAATTTACTTTACATATTACGTAGCAAGTAATGCAGAAATTTTACAATTTTTATTTACTTTAATTTAAAGTGGAAATTTTAAGAGATATATAATGTGATAAATAAAAAAATCAAATGTAAAAGGCATGTAAAAAGACAATTTTTGCCTTATGAAAAATTCATTCTAAGAAGAAAGAATTCTGTTGTAAACGTTTTGAATTTAGAAAACTTGATCAATGTGTGTGAATACGGAAATGTTAATAAATAAACAATCAAATACATAAATGTATTTTTACTGGTCAGGGTAAACTTTAAAAAATAAATTTTGAACAAATTTAATTCGGTTTCGTCACCTTCCTTAGATTGTAGTATTGGTGTCGAGGAAAACGTAGATCATGTACTACTTCTGTGTTCCAAGTTTATCAAAGAATAAAAGATCCATTAATGTAAATTGACTTCCGAATTTTCATGAACTAATTTCCACTAGAAGTGTTCTGTAAATTTATTGTAAATATTTGTAATCATTCATAATTTAAATTTTTTTTTTTCTTTTTGTAATGTGTGTATAATACTTATTTCAGTAAGACCCGTGTGATACTTTGTGATGCACATGCATTTATAAATGTTTTCAATAAAACAAATGTATATAAGAAAGAAGTCTTTGATATTTGATCAACTATTTGATACAGCAAAAGGGGCTCATTTTTGTTAAAATATTTTGAAAAAGAAGAAAAATGAAGATGAAAATTTTTTTAGCACGAAGAGAGGTTTGATATTCTATTGATATAAGCTAATATTTTCCAAATATTTCTGTCTCATGACCTCAAAGTAATTTAATATTATTAAAAAAAGTTATAATTTTGGTTGCTGTATTTTATATTCGAAAGATAATAAATTACAAAATAAAACAAAATTTTGTTAAAACCGAAGAAAGTTTAGGAAAGTTTATAAAAGAGAAAAAATATTTCAGGAATATATTTTCTTGAAGCCCCATAATGGATACTTTTTCACAAAAGGAAGAAGTATTCTGAGTAAAATGAAATTTAGGCTTATTTTCCCTTCTTTTCTGCTATAACATTTTATATATGAAAGAGGCAGAAAAAATAACTAGAATGATTGATTGAAGAAAAAGATTTGCAATTTGATTTTAGATGCAGGAACTTTTCTTTTAACTACTAATAAAGTGCTAGAAAATCTTACCAAAAAGTGATTCAAATATTTAATAAATTACAGAATCTTTTGAATATAATTAAGCAAACTTATACAGGGTTCTTAATTATTCCAAGAATAAAGGATAACACGTTTTAGTTTCCTTTTTAAATAATTACAAATATACTAAACAACTTCCTGCAATCATTTATGAACACACACACACACACACACCACACACACACACACAACACACACACACACACAACAACACACACACAAACACATACACACACACACACACACCACACAACACACACACCACACACACACAACACACACACACCACACACACCACACACACACACACACACACACACACACACACACACATGCACAACACACACACACACACACACCACAACACACACACACACACACACACACACACACACACACACACACACCACACACACACACACACACACCCAGCACACACACACACACACACACACACACACACACACACACACACACACACACACACCAGCACGCAATAAAAAATAGAACATTAACGCACTGGGCAAATGTACCGTGGTTAAACTCCTTACCCCAAGCTTACCATCCCCTATCAGAGACTTCATGCTTAAAAACAAATGTTACGTCTTCATCAGATTATGCGACATGCAATACTCTAGATCATACTGCTTTAATTCAAGACCCATCAAAATTCTCAAAACACACATGGTCAAATTTTTTCGAGGCCACCAGGAGGAGAAATGGTGCAAATGATTAATTGTTAGTAATGGCTATTTATTGCCGCAACTACAGGAGAATATGCTCCCGGTAATTAGTGGTCTTCACATTGTAACATCAAACGTTTTAGAACCTTATGTTATCAGTGAAACTTATTCAATGTAAGACCATAGGAAGAATTTCTTCTCATGAGGATTTCAATTTGCCACCAGAGAAATGTGGCTTCAAATGATGTAAATGTCTAATTCTTATAAACACGTGCTTTTAGAAATCCCCACAACCAGAAATCACAGGGATTTATGTCGGGTGGACAAGAAGGCCATGCATCCGGAAAATGTCTGGAAATTACATGATTATCGCCAAAGTTACCACTAATCAGTGCTTTGACTTGACGCCCAATGTGAGGAGTGCTCCATTTTGCATAAATATAGTGGTTTGTAAACATTGTCGCTCCTGTAAATCAGGAATAACCTGTGTTGAAGAAGTTAACCGTACCGTGGACTCGTGACAAAGCATCTTGTAGGATCTTGTGGAGTGAGAGTTTCAAAGAAAAAAGGTCCGAGGATAAACTTAGCAGTAAATCCACACCAAGCTGTCACGTAATCAGAATGCAGTGGTTGTTGATACAGGATATTTGGAGGGGAAGTAACCCATATGCGGCAATATTGAGTATTCACAGCTCCAACTAAATAAAAGTGTACCTCATATGACCATAAAAATTTCCAAGGCCCCGCATCATCAACTTCCATTCTCTCCAAAAATCGGCAAACAAATTCAACGACGTGTTTTCTGATCTTGAGGTTTCAGCGTTTGCATCACGTGAATCTTTTATGGATACCATTTTAAAGTGTATCGCTGAATTTTTCGTACTGTCGATCACGGAATCTCCATCTCACGTGACATTGATCAACCACTTCGATTTGATAAATGCCACCTGGTGGTCAAAATTTGTACTAATTCTTTTTATTGCAGAAATCTTTTTCCCATGGTTCATATAATATATATTCGAAGTTTCATTAAAACCTGATAACCAGAACAGGTTCTACAGGCCTCTGAATAGTGTAACTTTAATTATAATCACCTGGTACTAAGTCTGCAATGGTAATATAGCCAATCTTCAGCCCTATTTGAAAGAAAAAATTCTTTTTTGTTGCAGCAATCATTTCTTTTCCGATTTTCAATGATGCCTGTATTTCATATTCTTTGTGGACTATTGTCATTTACATACAAACCGATTATTTAAATTGATTTAAAATTAATTTTATGTTGGACACATTTTATTTAAAGTTAGAACTAAATAGCTTTCATTTTAATATGTTGAAAGTAATTGAATGATATATCGTTACTTATAATTCACAGTTTGTAATTGAAATTTTACGTTTTTCAAAAATAAGAAATTAATTTGCTCCAACAACTCATAGTAAGGCTTTTATAATGTAATTTACAAAGGATTGGAAAGACAGTTTTTCTTGAAGTGTGTTCTTAAATAAATTAATGTATTAATAGATATTGTTGAACACAATAATTTAAATTTTTCTTAGGATTTCAGGTGTTTGAAATTTAAATAGAAATGAAGCGATAGAATGTTTTTCTTTCTAAAAATCACGTTTCCTCTCTTGAAGAATTCAAATTAAATCTTGATCTAAATAATAATAATAGTTTAATTTATATTGAAAATTTCATTTTATATCTGGATTTCCACACAATCTTTATTCATTTTTATTTGAAGAATATAAATATTTTTGTAGAACACTACTAATCAATTTGCATAAATTGTAAACAGAGAGGTGGAAAAATTACCATCCTTTTTAAGAGGGAAGAAAAAAAAAAAAAAAACTCTGCACAAGCGGCATATTCTTGCGTGTTTGTCCAATTTAAAACTGCTTGTACACCCAGCAAATTTCATCAAATTAGTTGAAGTGGAAGCTGCCATTTACTTTTAATGTGTTTTTTTTTTGGAATTTTCATTCAATTAGTTTGAGGATTTCCATTAGTGTTAGAATAAATTTGAAATGAAAATGAGATAAATATTTTTTCAAAATAGGAATGACAAGTATTATTTACATGATATATTAAAAACCAAGAAGTTTTAAATTTTGGAATTAAATTCGTTAAAAATAGGCTTCATAATGAAACCAACATTTAAATATGTAATTATATTTGTTTTTATAATGAGTGATAGTCGAAGCCTTCTGTTCAGCATCTGTTTGAATTTGGATAAAAGGGTGACGGGGAATGGAAAAAGTATTGTCCAGCTTTTAAAATGTATGAGTGCCAATGTCAAGATCTTTTTTCAGTGGGTACGTCACACGTGAATGTCTGCGGGAATGAGATTGCAGATGGTCTGTCCCGTGAGGGCAGCCATAAGGATTCTACACATGGTGACTAAATTATTTTCAGAAATTGCTACCCGGGTTAAACAAGGTATCAGTTCCTCTTCGAGGCAAGACCCTGCACATGAGTGGTATAAAGGAAACCGTTCTTGGTGCTGCTTTAACAGGGAAAGGCAGTAGGCAAGATGAAATGATTCTTGCTTGGCTTCGCAGTGGACGTACTCGAGCTAAGCGGCATGTAATGGGTCCTCCTTGTCCGAATTGAAATTTGACCCAAAGCTATTCTTGCCCACATCTTGGCTTGTATTGGTTGCCCCCAAAAAGCCAGGGGTTTCCTCAAGTCCTGCTATATTTCTTCGTTGTTTAAAAACGCATTGGGGTTTTGGACTTGATCAAATTTCCCCGTCGATCAAATAGGGTGGGGGAAAAACAGCATATTTGTTTTCCGTTTTCAGCTATAACTCAACAAAAGTTTTGGATAAAATTAAAAATATTCCTCTTCAAGATGTTCAAAAAGACTTTATCTCGAATATTTACCTTATATAGGAATAAAAAATATTAGAAAGTATTCAAAATTTCTGAAAATAGAATGTATTCTACATGCATAATTTTAAACATTTAACTTCACCCACCCAAAAGGAATTTGGTGTCGGAGCAGTCTTAAGGTAATGAGAGTACAAAATACATATAGCGGGTTATACTTTAGTAGTTGAATTCAACAATTAAAGTTTTTTTTCTTCATATCTTGGACATCCAGGAGCAGTTGAACTGAGATACCCTATGGAATAAGAATATTCAATAGGGAGAATAGAATGGAAATAGCAGATTCAAACTCCTACCCACCTTGGGACTATGACGTGTGGCTGACTGGTGATCACCTTAAAATAGCCTTGTTTCAAACTGTATTTCGTTGAATTGTTGGTCACCTCGCGGTTTTACATTCTTTGTGTTGGGCCCCTCTTTAATTTTGAAAAAAAGGTGGGGAAAGGAAAGGATAAATAAAAACTTCTCACCTTCATAGTAATGATCAAGCTCATGCTCTAGGGGCAAAGCTTGGTGAGCTTATTGGTGAAGCTATTTGTAAACGTGGTTCTTGACTAAAATCTAATAAAAAGATTACTAACTAATAGTTACTTTTCAGCATTTTCAAATGGGAAAATAAAGCACTCTTTGCTTTCAGTTAAATAAATAGAGCTTGAATATATATAGGAATACTAAACTCTTTTATTCTCAATATTTTTTTAGTTCTTTCATGATTTTGTATGTTATATCTTTAGAACTTTTTTACTAATATGAGCTTTTTAACTGATTTTTAAAATCTTTTAAGTTATGTTTAGTTATATTTTGTAGTTCTTGTTTATTTTGAGTCATGCTTTTAAACGAATTTTTTCAATATGAATTTTTTTTAAAATAAAAAAAAAATAGAAACCCCCAGACTGAATTTTTCCCCCAAAAATCGGAATTTAACATTAGCGTCCGATATTTTTTGTGGGCCCTTTTGAATCCAATGACGTTGGCCTAAGTTGTTGTTTAAACTCGATGTTAAATGTTGTAATAAACAATTAAGGGGTTTCGAATAACATTTTTGCCATTAACGTAAAAAAAAAGCTTTTTTTGTTTATAGACGTAGAAGCTCTCTACACATATACATAAACTATTTAAAATCTAAACTAAATTTAAATTAAACTAAACTCAGTGGAACAACAGCCCATGAGTGCCAAGGCCTACTGTTCCCATTATTTAAAATCTATACATAGAATAATTTAAAATTGCACAGAATATTGAATGTTACATTAAAAACAATAGTTTATACACACTTGCATGAGTACTTTTTTTTTATTTTAAGTAATAAAAAAAAATTCGCAACTGGATATCTTGCTTGTGGATCAAAGAGCATGTCAAGACCAGAACAGAAAGTGTGGACCTTTTTTGTATAGTAATAACATAACATCCATATTTTCAAAAGTGCAAAACAAAAATATACATTTGTAGCAATGTTCAAACTGAAAAAAACACACATTAATTTAGGTTAATTGCATGTGAAGAATACATACATAAGAGATTATATACATTTTTTCAACTATTCGTTGATTTGAATGGTATATAACAATTATGTAAATCATAAGTAGATTTCTTGAAGAACTAATACATAGAAATCAATAAAAAGGATTATTTTTTACCGTATGAAATATTTATAATGATGAGTGATGACGTGTGTAAAACCTCATCGAAAAGGATATATATAAGTAAGGTAAGTTATAAATGTATTTTAAACATCTTTACTTACTTAGTTTGTTAAATATTTAGTTTAATTAAATGTTCCATTAGGGTAATTTTTTTCAAAAAAACTAAGAGACCTAAAAGGAAAAAAGAATTTAAATCAATAAAGAATGAAATATTCATACTTCTACACATGAAAGGTTCAAAATTAATCTACTTTATATATTCGATCTTTACAATTTCTTCAATAATAAATTCATTATGAATTATTATTAAATTTTTTTTTTCATTGATTTATTCATGGAATTTTACTTCTTTTCATATTTTAAAAATTTGGTTATACTTTTCAAGGGAAATACGTAAAAGTATTTTCAATTCCTAAATTTATTTATGAAGAATCATTTGTATAATGAAATATTTATTAAAAGTACCAACTGAAAGTGTTATTTTTCATACAAAAATAAAGTTTTATAACAGACAGAAATTAAAAATAACTTCTTAACTTTGATCAAAAATTGACTATTTTTAAAAGAGTATTGAAAATTAAAACCAACGAAAGGGCAGTTGAGATTAATATATCTGTATGTAAATTTAAAAAAGTTGTAATTCTAAAAATTTTTTTCCAATATTGTTTTTAATACTTGAGTGTTTTATTAATACTTTTTTTTATATTTTTAAGCATAACAGAAATGTTTTTGAGAAATAGAACTTGTGTTGTATTGATTTGAATTTCACATGAAAAGAAATATGAAATTTTTTATTAATCACATTTATTTGTGAAATATTCTTACTGAATTTCTTGCGAAATAAATATGAAAAAAATATTAAAACTTTAAACAATTTCGAAAAAAATTGCTTGAGAAATACTTTTATCTACAGTGAGTCACAAAAGTGTTCGTACACTTGCAATTTCTCATGAAATTTAATGTTTCCGATTAATAAAAATTAATATATTGCAATGGTAATTTTTTTATGATATCTGCAGCTTGTTCTTAATGGAATGATATAATTAATTTTTTGAAAATAGTATAACTATTTTTTTTGAAAATTAATAATCAAAAAGCCACTAAAAAATTACGCCACAAAAGTCTTCGTACACTGAACAAAAATCTCAATTTAGCTTTAAATATTGTATTTTCTTTCTTAATTTAGTACTTAGTAGGATATCTTTTAGTATCCACAACAACTTTTAAGCCCTTGGGTATAGATTTAATCAGTTTTTGTAAATTTCTGCATCGATTTTTCCTTCATTCTTCTGTGATTGTTTCTTTTAAAATTTTTTTTTCATGTTTTTTTTTTACCAAAACCAAAATTTT